>JASFAT010003756.1:0-161240 GCA_031353405.1 Baronia brevicornis
CTAAAGGCAGATAATAGAAGCAATAACATGTAATACATAACATGGAAGGAAATATCATTGTATTCGAAAATATTTAATGAAACGTTTGAACGTATCTTCGATTCGCAATCTAACTCCTAAACAAACAAACAACTTACATTCTTTCGTTTCAATATTCACTGCGAATTCTTTATAACTTTCGTTTGATTATTCGCACTGAATTACATTAAACATTTGGTTAATTTCAACTGACAAGAAAATATTTCTTTTGCTTTCGTTTCCTTTTATTTCACGTCGGAAATTCGGAATCAGTTTTTTTTTTATGGAACTTTAATTGGAGTTGAGTGGAGAACATGCTTACAATGTATTTATTTTTTACCATGGGGAGTGCTCCGTGGAATTGTTTTGAATAATTCCTGCGGCTGAATTCCACAACTGTAAAACTCCCTAAAAAGTAAAGTTTCATCCCCACCATCAGAATGAGTGGCGATGCAGTACGGTGTGCTTCTTCCGAAACTTCTTTCCACGCACCATTACCCTGTGGAATCAGTTACCTTCAGCGGTTTTTCCGAACCGATACGACATTGGCACTTTCAAAAAACATACATACCTTAAAGGGCGGCAACGCTTCCGTAATTTCTATGGTGTCGCGGATGTCTCTGGGCGCCGTTGATTGCTGTCCATTAGGCGATACGCTTGCTTGTTTGTCCTACTGTCCCATAAAAAAATTAAAATTTAACGATTGTGTCCGTAAGTACATAAAATTATGTGTGAATTTATTATTTTGAAAGCAGCAAAAGCCAAATTGTGTTCAAATTTTTTAATATTAAAATATGGTTAAAATCAAGTAACCATATTTTCCTTTATGTATGTTATATGAGCAATTTTGTCTTAGTCAGATTGGTTAATCCTGGAGCGAAGTGAAGCAGACCGACTTAGGACTCAGAGAGAGATGAAAAAAAATTATCATGTCCTATAGGATGACACAACAGTCTAGTTCCCAGTAGAAATAAAATTTAGAAATTTTACAACACTAATCAGGAAGCAACGATTAAGTAATAATTTATTCGTTTTTTTAGTCGTAATCATGGGTACATGATACTACTACTAAACAATAATAGTTATAAAATAAGATATCGCCGTAGGAGCTGTTTCCTAATATAATACACTGTTCTAAAAATTACGTGTCTAGTTACTACCTTTTAATACGTTAACACATTGCGTACGGTAACTAGTGGCGTTCTTGTTGCTGCCCACGTATACATATGTAATGTATGTTAAATTATATGTAAAATATTTTTTTGGTAGTTAGATTATAGTTTAACTTCGGAACTCGTTTTCCACGTGTCTACTGGTGGACATAGGCAGTCCATGGTGCGGCAACTAGCACGATCTTTAACTACACATATCCAGTTTTTGCCAGTTGCCCTGCGCATATTGTTGCTATCTTACCATGGATATGCATTTACTTATTTGAAACTAACGTTTTGGTTTTTTTCTATATAGTTCTTTATGTCTTCTGTTTTCAAATATAAGTAATTTATAATTTGATCATCTGTTTCCTTATTAATGTACGTAGTCACTTCTATGAGAAATGGTTTTCAGAATTTATAAGAACGATAACTTGTCTCGAGTAACTTATAAATAAACATAAAGGTTATTAAAAATATACTACAACTAGAGTTATGTACCAATTTAATCCAAAGAATTTGATAATTATTGATAGTATTTATAAATAATAATATACAAACATCTAATATATAATTCATGTCATCATATATTAATCGATATTCAATACTGATGAACATCACTATTTATGGACGTCATCGGACAGCGGACACAGCACGGTATTGAGTCGCGTGTAAAACGTGTGGGTTATGTTAATAGGTTATATTTTTATCTTGTCTGGATACAACTTGCGTTATCACATTTAGATTTCACATTATCTTTGGAAAATATAATATGTACAACTTATATTCATAATCATAATTGAATGAACTAAGTTGTTAGTCTTTTCATTTATATTAAGAAATTCAAATTGACTTATTAATACGCTTTTTTGCTTTTTTATGCATTTAAAATAGCTAACTATTTATAATGGTAGAGCCGTGGTAGCTCGAATGGGCTGGCTTGACCGTAGAAGTACTACACTCACAACGAATACAGCGTTTAAATGGTGGTAGCATTTTATTGTATTACCGATTATCCATAGGCCCATTTCCTTTCCCCTTCCTTTATTTTCCTCTTCCTTCTGCCTCTTCTATTATTTACTTCTTGCCCTAATGTGGTTAATGCATCTGCAGTGCCTTTAGCGTTGCTAATGTTCATGGGTGATAGTTGTTAACCATCACATGATTCGCTTGCTGATTTGCCTACCACATCCATAAAAAAATGGAGATTCCAATGATAGAAGGAAGCGGACATATGACCCTAGTAAGCACAACCAATAATCAATTACGCTATTGATGCTTCAATTTCATTGCAGTTTTCAAATAGGAAATTAAGAAATAAAATTCAGATTAACAAGCTATCTAAAAATTAATCCCAGCCCAAGTCGGGTCAGGTATTTATTACGATTATACATATATGTAATTTTAAATAAACAACATATTAGTTATAATATCCGGGCAGTTAATATATTTATAACATTATATGGACAGTCAAAAGTTTTACTTAGTTAATTCACTTTTCGGTTCACGTGTCGTTTACAAGATGGAAAAGTGATAATGTGTGTTTGGTGTTGTGTATAGTGGTTGGTGGGTGGAGAATTGATGGCCGATTTTCGGTAAGATTTTGATTTAAGTTCCAAATAAATCCACTTAACCCAACTGAAAAACACACATTATTAATTTTCTGTTATTGTTTTGCTTGTCGCGGATCTTAGCTAAGTAAAACTTTTGACTGTCCATATAGTGATGGATTTCCGCAAAGTAACGCCTGACTCCATTAATAACATTTTTTGCAATTGCATTAGTCTAGTCTAGTGACAAATTATACCAGTTATCCCTAACGCACCAACGACAAATGTTAAAAATACCCAAAGTGCACTTCAATTCAAAATACTGCAATCCATACTATTAAATGGAGAAGATATTCATTGAATCGAAGTACTATACTTTTTTTAAAAGAATAAAAATGATTACGTTTATTTATAATGTTTTCAACTATTAATTATTTATATAATGATATGTCGACTTAGGAAATTGGCCTGGTTTTTTTTATGGTATAGGAAGGCAAACGCGTGTTCACCTGATGCAGAAATCTATGAGCAGCGTTGATTTGGTTCGGCGGTTGGCGGAAAGCAATCAACGCCGCTCATAGATTTCTGCAGCGCCATAGGCAGTGCGGAAGCGTTGCCAACCTTTAAGGAAAGTGTCATTATGGGAGTGGGAATGGTAGGTAGAGGGCGTTGGAATGGGGGAGGGTATTGGGCCTCCGGAACTCGGCCGCTCACCGTACGAAGCGCGGTAGCTAAGCTACCACTCAGACGCCGGGATAATATTGTAAAGTTTTTAAAGTTATTCTATATAGAAATAAAAGAATATTAAAATTTTGCGTTTAAATCTCGATAGAACGTGCAATGCATGCATGCAATTTTTTTCTTATTTCCTTACCACGCTTCGGGTAATTATGAAATAGCCAAACTATATTTACGTTTAGTCTCTAGATCATACAACTATATAGGTTGTGGTCTATTCGTCAACTGTAACATTTTAAACGCGTCGGAACGAAACCGCTACATTATGTTATTATTCGTGGCACCATTCGACACTGTTTTTCAACCTTGGTTGGTTTATGGATGAGAAGAACCATATGTTCGACTCGTCGATGTCAATGTCTGGATCCATGAATGTAAGTTGTACTAAGATTAGAGAAAGACGTATGAATTACAGTGAAAATTAGTTCTTTTAGGAATTATTTAATGGTAATATTTTGGTGTGTTTCCATTTTTCGACTACCCAATTCGCTCAGTGGCGTAGCTACCACTTTCGAAGTCAGTTGCTGGGGGTTCAATTCCCGCATTGAGATATATGTATACCGAATACCTTTGTGTGCGGCCTCATAAAGGTAGGTAGATTAAGGTCTAAACCTTTAGATATAGGGAGGCTCTGTACTCAACTGTGGGGAACATATGCTTTGAAAAAGTACGATGATGATGAACTAGCAAATAAGGATCGATTTATGTAGCGATTGAAAATGTGTGCAGTAACTGCGACTGACAACGAATTTACTTTTAAGTATATAAAATACTTAAAGTAAATGCGTTGTCGCTACTTTTTTGCTTGCTTTCGATCAGATGATACGCGTATCATCTGATTGAAGGTAATCAATGCCTAGGGCACTAAGTGCCCTAGGCATTGCAAAAGCGTTGCCGGCCTAAGAAATGCTTGTTTTTTGAAGGTTCAAACCAACGGTTTCAAAGCGATACGATATTGGAACTTCTGCTTTTATTTATGTCGTAACTATTGTATTAACTAATTGCCATATCAATTATCTGAGTCGTATCTTAGATGTTTTACCCTAACGGGTAAAATGGTTTTTTTTACCATAGCGGGTAAGATTGGGTAACGGGTGGATGGGGTAACCCCCATCCGCCCGTTACCCCATCTACCATCTACATCTACTATCCATGATCGTGATAATCAATAGTAAGAGGTTCTTTCCTCGCGTAAAATACTTACTGCCAGGCGTCGCTCGCACAACTTCCTGAATGCACGTCTGTCGGTTGTTTGATGTGCTCACTGCTTTGGTTTACTGCCCCGGTGTCTTGTTCCATCTATGCTTCTTAGTAGAATATTGTGTTTTAGATTCTCGGGTTCTTTCCTAGTAATGTGATCAAAGTATCTTAGGGTGTGACGAGAGACGAAGGAAGACAGTCTTACACCACTGAAGATAGACGACGATGTGCAGTCCAGGGCACTATAAACATGCGTTCCAACATCATATTGATTGGGTAGATACGTTTTTTGCCAGCCTCTTTTATCGTTTAGGTTTTGGACACATACAAGAAAATGGAGTGTAATAATGTTTGTACCAGTTTTATTTTCGTTTTACTCATAAAGTTTCATTCCTTTTATGTGAGCTTGCTATGCCATTCTTTGCGAAGGTTACCAATTTTTGTTTCAACATATAATTTTATTTATTAATTTATTAAGAATTATCAACTGGTTAACTCAAAAATTAACACAAAATATAAATATTCAAAATGTGGACAGTCAAAAGTTTTACTTAGCTAAGATCCGCGACAAGGAATGACGTGAATCCTTGTCGCGGATCTTCGCTAAGTAACACTCCATTAATAATATTCAAAATATCATATGTTATCTGTATCAACTCAATAAAAGCACGGCACACCGAAATATATATTAAAAAAGCGACTGTTTTAGAAAGTTGCAAATGTAAATTGCAATGTTTATAATGTTATTTCAATATTTTTCAGTTCTTCTGATGTCCTGGTTTGGAGTGGACCAAGTTAAAGCAAACTCGTGCATCAGAACTGGTAATACGCAATTGATTATATCGTGGTTATATGTAAACGTTACATAGATGTCCTTATGTTACCTAGATATGTGTATAAAAGTTCCGAACACGATGATAAATGTAAAAAATATGAACTTTGTGTCAAGAAACATCGCCGACAATATTATATTAGAAACTTAAATAAACTATATTTAAAATGAGAACATTACATAATTTATAATTAATTGTATTTTCTGCAATTTGGTACCATGTTTACCGACTTTAATGCAATGCTATTCAGTTTTTATTCTCCTGTTTCTGCAATGACTATATGACTTATTTTCACCAGCAATTTTTTCTTTGCTATTTTTACTTTCTGTTTATAACAATATTCCGAAACTCATCCGAAGATCGTTTCCTTTTTTCCACGACGAATAAGAGTTTTAAACCTCTGTAATAATAATATAGTTAAATTTATATATGGTATATACGTAATTTACGTTTAATGTTTTAAATTTTAGATACACGAATATGATATTGGTATTACTATTTTTTACATTATTAAATATTGTGCTCAATCATGATGGATATTTAAATTAAATTATTGATACATTTAACATTGAAGTCTTCGGAGCTTTTGTTTTTACACGTGTTGTGTGTCCACAGGAATGTGTGTTGCCATGTTAAGAGGAATGGGTAATTTATTTGCATGCCAAAAAAAGGTTTTAACGTATACTCTTCTTAAACCCTAAATAATATTTCCAAAAAAATAAAACTTTTACAAAACACTTTTTGTCCTCCTGTGAATAACTGATTTTTAAAGATTTCCGTCACTTTATCACAAACTTATATTTAAAAAAAATTATTAATAAATCTTTAAAAAGTATTGTAAACTTATATAGCTTATAAGAAAAAAAAACACATTTAACATTTGTATATTCAAACACTTTCTGGAAACTCTTTATATTATTTATTTAAAACTCCATTTACAAATCACGGGGGCATTACAAACATATTATAGAGTTTTTTAATATAGGAAAGCATTAAGAAAGTATTTTTGAAAATTCATTTACACGTCAACACAATTTTCAGCGGTAATTAAACCTATATGATTTAATGCGTACTTTCATAAGCTAACTTATTATTTATTTATCAAGATTATAATATATGATAATCAGATTTTTATTTATTACTTTAAAAATGGGAAGCAAGAGAATTAATTTCTGTATTTTTGAACGTTGCCTGTAATAAAAGTAATATTAGATTAAAACAACCATGTAAAATATTATAAAATAGCAAAAATAATCAGACCTTTGTCCCTATAAAAAAAAGTAAAGCGTGGCTTTCGATGTGAAAAACACAACAGATTGGACTCCATAGAAATATAAATATATAGAATTTCTTAGTTAGGTATTATTTGTAATGATAAATCTGTCTGTATTTTAATACATACATCATGTTCATTAGAAACTTAGAGTTAGTATTTTAAAATTTTATCTTCGCCCAGTCTACGGTTTATAATATCTTTCATATTTGATTAAAGCAGGTTCGGAGTTAGTTATTCACAGGAACATTGATGTACTTCTCTTTGGTCTGCGGCAGCGTCTGTTTAGATAAATGTGTAGTTATACATACGTGTTTACTTCCTACTTTTGTTTTTATTTATTACTAACCAAAGCATGGATTTTCAGCATTATGGGCATTAAGTCTCAGCCCCCTTGTACAGGCGGAATGCCAGAGTAAGTATTCATTAATTTACGTAACGAACATATATTTTAACATATCCACAAAACGGTTATAAGCTTTTTGAAGGGAAAAGTAATTTGTATTTTGTTAAACATCTTAAAGGGCTGATGCCATTTTGATATTCACATAACCATAAGCTTAAATATTTTTTCGCTTTGCTAAATTACTGTGATACTTTTACACGTATAAATGATAACAAGCTTGTAATTAACGTTTTAATCGCAAAATGAAGTATGCCTTTATCATTATTTATTAATTAAACTAACAAAACCTATATTTTTAGTCAAATTTGTTATCACACTCTCATTTGGATTCCACTATTTCCATTAACAGAAATAACTGTTAGGTTAGGTTACGGTCAGAATTTATTTGATTTTTTGTAACAACTTTATCATTATAAGTTATTTACGAAATAAGTTGTAATAAAAAGGCCGTAGACTGGGTTTTTTTAAAGTATTACGGATATGGAATTAATAACGGAAAGCTAAATAACAATTACTTATCTAATATTTCTTATATATATTTTTAATTAATTAAATTTAAATAGAAAAAGAAAATGTTTATTCTTCTTGCATTACTAATTAGAATTCGTTTTTTATGGGATAAGAAGGTAAACGCAAGCAAGTGTATCGCCCGAAGGAAAGCAATCAACGCCGGCCATTGACACCTGCAAAACTAGCGGCATTGAAGAAGCGTTGCCCGCCTTTCAAATATACACTACCGCTCAAAAGTATTTGGCCACCTAGTAAAATACAATTTGTGAAAGTTAACCATTTGAACTGTTTATTAACAATATTTTAGATATTATACATACTGTAGTTTTTAAATTTTAGACTTATCTATTATATATGTTTACCTTTGTTTTTAATGAAGGTCTTTATAAGATGTAGGACAACATTTTCGCACTTGTCTATCATGCTTATTCCACAAAATTTCTATTTAGTTTAAGTCTGGGGACTACGGAGGTCATATCATGTGTTTCAATACATTTTGTTGTTCTTTTCAACGTGTGTTTAGGATCATTATCCTGTTGAAATATAAACTTCAGACCAATTAAACGGATTCCTGAAGGCGCTGCACTGTTTTGTAATATGTTTTTGTAACTTTCTTTTTTTAAAATCCCTTGAACTCGTGCGAGATCTCCAACCAAAATAGCCCCAAACCATCACAGACCCTCCTTCGTGTTTAACTGAAGCCACAGCTTACAAGCGTTGTTCACCCTTTCGTTCGACTGCCGCCGTATGAAAACTCTTCGTTTCGATCCAAAAAATTCAAATTTTAATTTATCTCAAAGTCTCTTCTTATTATTAATTGTTTTTAGAAGTGGTTATGACACCGCTATGCACCCTTAATCCCTGCGTCAAGTAGTCTTCTTTTGACTGTGGATACACTCACTGGTTGATTACGCCCCATATTGAATTGTACTGCTATTTCTGGTCCAGCTAATCGTCTATGCCGTTTGCTTTTTAATAACTATATTCGAATCTTAATAGATAGAAATAATAGAACTTGTGGCTCTTGGTTTTACGATTTGTGCAAATTATCCCTTCAGACGCAAATTTCTTAACAATGTAGTCAACGGTTTGTCTTGGTATCTCCTGCAGTCTTGAAACCTCACGATTTTCATTACAGGATTTATGAAGGCAGATTATTATGCCTTTGATTTCTAGGGAATGTTCTGTTGTTTTACCCATTTTCTTCAAAAAACAAAACTCAGAAGTGAAAAATAAAAAATAAATGTTATTTGTCTTTAAGGTTTAAGATACGGAGAGCGTGTTTTCAGGTCAAATGACAACAGATAACTGACGTAATAATATTTCTAATAGTTTCTACATTTTAGTTGTTTATTTCTCAATAATTTAATTAAAACAAAACTTCAAGGAAGAAATTCCGAAAATAACATTAACTTGGTTTTATGACCAGGAGTCGGTAAATAACAATAAACTTTTTACTGTAGATAAGTATTTTTCAATAAAAGTGCAGGTGGCCAAATAATTTTGAGCGGTACTGTATGTAGGTTTATTTTCTTAAAGTTTTAAAGTCGTATCGGTTTGAAAACATCGCTGAAAGTTTGACAGAGACGTGGTGCGTAGAATGCAGTTTCGGGATAAATCTCCGATTGCGGCGATCTTAGGGATGAAGCTTTTTTTGAGACAAGTTGTGCGGTAGTAGAATTCAGTTTTGAGTTTAAATCGAAAATAATTTTACGTATTATTGCATCACGCAATCAAATAAAATTATTTATTAGTAACGTTTAAATTACTACATTCTTATTAATTCCGAATTCGCAGTGAAAAATGTTTGTGTGGATTTTTTTGTAAAACTTTTTACAAGATGAGATGCTAGCGAATCAAATAAATTCATTCCTCCGTGTAAACGTAGAAAAATGTTACTAGCATATAGTATTGTAGTTATCGTGTGTCGTACGTTAACTGCAGGGGTCCAAAGGCTCAGTTCCTTTTCTCTTTTTTAATTCTTTCTTTCTCTCCTATTACTTCCGTATCTTCGTTCTATTATTTACATCCTTAAACTAGATACAACGCTTCGGCAATGCTCTTAGTATTGTGGATTTCCATAAGTGGCGCTGGGTGCTTACCATCATGTTTGTACCCACTTGCTCGTTTGCCTATCTATTCCATAAAAACTCGTGCTTATAGTTCTAAAGTCACACGCAACTGTTGATTGCGGTGCAGAGGTCATGGTAGATCGAGCCTAACAATTGGCAATGTCAAAAACAACAAACTATATTAATTACTTGGATCTGTGTGTTTTGACATAGAAAAGGCCCACTCCTTTTCTTGCCGTCAGTGTCATACTTAAAAACTGTAGAAGCTATCAATGTCTGTCTAAGGATAAAAACTAATCAGCGAATCTCAATCCGCCCTCCAAACATGATTATTACAGCAACACAACAGCCAGCAATGCAGCAGCAAATCCGCAATGTACTATTACGGGTTTGATTCTAAATAATATCACGACTTGCAAATTTAGCTATAAACGTTGGTTACAAAATCAGGGATGTAAATTAAAAAAATATTTTTTTCTAAATCCCAGATTGATGAATGAATGTGTATTATTATACGCGTAAAAAATATTGGCTGCTATAAAAAAAATAATGTTTTTAAATTGATAATAACAATATTTGCATTTCAGATGTGTAATATAATGAAAAAGGGTTTTTTAAAAAAATATATTGTAGATTCTTGAGCGTTCATATAAGCTTTTAGGCGTGTTAATTGTACTAAAGGTTTTTTATTTGGACTCTTAAAAATATTTTCTCATCGGTGCCTTCCATCTCTGCTTGTTAAATCGTTTGTAGTTTTAAATAAAATAGAATTGTGTAAACTTAGAAGGTTTATTTTTCCGTTTTCAAACGTACAGTAAGTTAATTTTGCATGAAATGTTGGCTTTAAATGCTTTATTTATAAATATGCTTGTGTTAATCTTGCGCGCACTTTGATCAATATATTTGATATTAACGTTTGTGTCGTATTCGATTGGAGAGTTATGACTTTTAAATTATGTCTTATGTCAATTGGGTTGAATATTAGCATAACAATGTATTATTTTATTGTATGGTGTCATAATTTAATATATTTTGGTATTTTCTTCGGTTTGGAAAAGAGCTAAAATTATGTAGTAAATGACATATTTCTAATTGATTATATAAATTAGAAGTATGCAACCAATCAATTGCAGATATTCAGAAAAGTTGATCGTGGCAAGCCAAAGAAGAATGTAACTTTATTATATTATGAATAATCTTCAATTTTGTTGTGTTTGCCTTCTTAACCCTTTCGGTACGGACGCATTCTACGTCGCGCCGTCCCCGCTGACCAAGCAGTCGCGGCAAGCGTCCGTACTTGCGGAACCTATAATGCGGAATACCACGCTATCTTACGCGGAGCGAGTGCAGTCGCTCGTAAAAGAAAGATGCTTAAAAAATTATAACATAATGTAAAAATAACATATTCGTCAGTTTATTATTAGGCAGCGTAAAATAAGTGCAAAATACTTGCGATGGATTACCATGGAGATAACATATATATTCTGCTCATGAAGAGTCGCGAGTGACCTAAGTCACCGTTCGTACATAACGAGCGTCAAATGTTGGGTGACCATAGTCACCGCTCGTACAGAGCGAGCGTCAGGCGTTGGGTGACTATAGTCACCGCTCGGACAGAGCGAGCGTCGGGCGTTAGGTGACTATAGTCACCGCTCGGGCCGAAAGGGTTAATAAACAATACAACTTCAATACTGTTCATTTACTTAAAATTAATGTTAAGTTTATGAAGAAGTACTGATTATGTTATTGTTAGATTACATAGAGAGAAGTTAGTTAACCGTAGATCTTGGGTCTAATCAAGTAGGCCACCCCTGAATTAATACTAAATAATGAATGTCCACACTTGAATGTGCCGAGCCGCCGCCTGAACTCATAAAATATTGGCGTCAAGTAAAAACACTGTTGTTTTACCGCGTTTCGTATGGTGAGTGCAGGGATCTAAAGGTCCAATTCCTTTCCTCTTTCTTTATTTCCTTCCCCCTCTCCCATAATTTCCTTTTTCGTCTCCTTTTATTCACATCCTCACTCTATGGTAGGCAAAACATTTGCAGTGTCTTTAGCACTGCATATGTGCTGTACTTACCATCAGGTGATCCACTTGCTCGTTTGCCTATCGCTTTCATTAAAAAAATACCTATTCTCTGCCTAAGGTTTCATTAACCTTACATTCGCACTGCGTATCAATTTAATTTACATCAGAATCAAAAATGAAAACCGTCGTCCGAATTATCCAACGTCATTTGATTCAGAGCCAAAAGAATAAATAATAATCTGATTTTAGAAGGGTAATTTGAACTTCTTTTATAACCTTTAAAATTTGTACTTTAGCCAAGTTTCATTTAGCTGTTATAAATTAATTATACCATATACATCTTGTGGTGTTACTTCATACATAAATAGATCTTATTCATTTTTTGTTACTTCTCTATCAAGTATAAATCTTTAATGTCATTATAATATGAATAGTGGTAGTAAATCACTTTGCTTTAAGAATTGTAGTAGTTTAAAGTTCGTACTTATTTAATTTCGTTTTTAATACTATAGGTATAGTTTAAAAACGAAATTATTTTATACGTATATTTCCGTATAAGATTGGTGTTTATTTTAATAAGAGTATATCTGTGTTAGCTTACTTAGTTTCGTATAAAAGGTTTGATAAGGTAAGTTGTCTTTCTGTTAAATTCATTCATTGGCTTTATATATTTGTGATGATTTACAGTTTTAATAGATACTGAAAATATATATTGATAGAATTATTGACTTGGTTTTTTTCACTGGGACAAAGCAAGGCTGCAGGCGGTTTGGTCTGCAGCATAGATATTTGGTTCGACTTAGGAAGTTTTCCTCTCTTGCATTATAATGACGACTTTAACGAAGCTTAGCATATATATATATATATATATATATATATATATATATATATATATATATATATATATGCCATCGGGTGACCCATTAACTTGTGTCTGGTCTTTCTAATAGAAAACTAGTTGAGGATACAAAAAAATCTATCCTTTAGCTAAACAGCTATATGATTATGATATGATATGTATTATTAATATTATAAACCACATTTTTGGTTTAATTATTAACATCATAAACAATCTTTCATAATAATTTTTATCCATTTATTTTTATCCACGCACGTTAAACATTAATTGAATTAAACAAAATGGTTACTAGATTATACTTAAAACGCACAGAAGTATTTTATCTTTTTATTGTATCTACTAGTATTTATTCTCATTATCAAACGATCTACACATCTGTCCCATCGTAACACTAACTGCCCCAAATAAACCATACTATAACGTGGCTGCTATTTTAGTATACCTTTAAATATTTTCTCAGCCATTCTATAAATATTTCTTTAAATACTACTTCCAATACAGTAAACTTCCGCAGCCATTCACGAGACTGCGTTCTAGTTGACAGGTTTTATTCGTCACACACAGAACTTGAACTTTGTTGATAGAAGAATATAGAAGATTCAAGCATCTGAATAGCGTGTCCGCTTTCAAGTATGTCATTGGTATTCACAAAATTATTCCGTCTCCCTTTGTTTTTATTGTAAAGCAAAGTATGACATAACAAGATTAACGAAACCTACACTGTGCATGCAAACAGACTAAGTTCTATATGCAATTATCACCTTTTTCCGTCATAGCCTATTAACTCCAATGTACATATGTATGTTACATATTTATAAGAAATAATGGTATTTATAAGAAGTATAAATATTTATAACAAGTAAAGGTATGTAATAAACTTCTCATCCAAAAATCGAAACATCGAGTTATTTATTTGTGATGACAATTAAAAAAGAAAATTAATTCAATATAAAACAAAAATTATAGCTGTTAGGTTGGCCTTTACGATGAAGTACAATTATTCCAAATTTAAAATTAGGTTTTCAATTGTATTTTGAGAAATTTGAGTATTGTGAAAAAAAAACAAAAGTTGACTTTTAATTACATTTTTTTCTTTGTTATGTGTTCACTTTTCTGTGTGATGACTAATTTTTTTTTATTTTACTCGCCGAAGCCTCTCAAGAGGTGGCGTAGTTAGTTTTGTTAGGCTTAGTCAGCGTGTTGTGACTGCGACATTGACTGTCATCTGTTCATAGAGTATACAGACACTATCGGGTGACTGGTTTTTTCTCGTGCCGTCCAGAACCAAGTAGAAATTGTATCACTTCTGTGCGAGACAGTAGGTTTATTGCAACAGTTTCTTTAGAAAATTGACGCCTTAATATCTTCAACTGAAGCAGAAGCTCTGTCCCTTTTAGGGTGTGGTAATTGATTCTATGATTAAAAGAAGGTTAAATTAACGTAGTCTGCCACCGCTCAAGCTAGCAAATGAAATTAATAGCAGACGATAGAAGAGCGTGTATTAACTTTGCTCGTGAAAATGTAAAATGGTCATAAGTATAGTGGAGCAAGGTTATGTTTTCTGACAATTGCTAAATTATGCTGTACGATAAGAATGGAAGGAGTAAAGTATACAGATGAGTAAGAAAACACAATGTATATTGCTGCATTGAAGAAAACGATGTCGGTTTGGTGGCGGTTCGAGCACAATTTAGGAAGGCAAAAACAAATTCTACTGAACGTCTGCGATGAAAAGACGGATTTCAATTAGAGATTCTACCCAGAGACTCTTGAACAGTTCCATAATGCAAGTGAAGAAGAATAGAATACACTTCCAAAACTCACGGTCTTGACTCTCATCTGATCAATGAAGAACCGTATGGAAGTAGTGATGTGAGGAAATGCAAGTTATTATAATAATAAACGGTTTTTAAACAGTTCTTTCATTAACGTGGTTTGTTTATTCTATTTCTTTCATACGAAGAGAATGAAAATTTATTTTGAATCCATTATTAAACGTTATATTTAATATTTGTTCCTCAAAATAAAAATCTTTACTAAAAATTACCTGCGAGGTGGTTCGATGTTTTCTGATTAGGAGTGTATTTGAAAATTTTGTCAAATGAAAAAAAATTCAGTAATATAAGAATAATTTTGTGAGAAAATTTTTCAGTATTTGAAAAAGGATCTTTTATTAAAACATTGCAGTACTTGTAAAAGGATTTCTTTATAAAAATATTTCAATATATGAAAAAGATTTTCACGAAAAAATTACTTTCTCAACAAATTATACTTAACACACAATGATGATGAATCGATAGAAAGGTTGTTAAATAGTAGGTACACCACAAAGCAATCTTATTTACACGCTAAAACCATTTTAAGCAATTTCATATATATAAAAACTTTCTGATTGAGCCTAGAGACAACCTTATCATTAATATAACAACCACAAACATTTTTTACTGTCATGCTGTCACAACTTTTTTACATATCACTAACACCGTTTAATTAATTGCGATTGAGAAATATCACCGATTGAAATGTATTTTAAAGAGTTTGTGTTATGCAAGAGGTCTATTTAAATGTTAGAGATGTCTTAAAATGTTATATTGCTGTTCCCAGCTCGCACGATATACTGCTACGAGTGCGACAGCTGGACCGACTACAGGTGCAAGGATCCATTCAATTACACTGCTCTTCCTAGAGATCAGCCGCCGTTACAGACTTGTCACGGCTGCTGCGTCAAATTGGTGCGGTATTCAAAAACTCGTAAGTAATTGTTCGGAAACTTTTTCAATCGTCGTCTTTTCTATGGATTAGGAAGGCAAACGATCGCTGAATCGCAGGGGAAGGCTGCCAAACGTCCAGGTGGTAGCGATTGAACTTGTTATTTATAGTTATTATAGTTAAGTGAATATAACAGTACTCCGAGTAAGCAAGTTGAAGTGGCAATGGGCTGGTGACATTTGTTGGAGAACCTATAACCACTGGAGTGGGGACCGTGTCGTGGCAAACGTAGTATGAGACGTCCCTAGCCAGGTGAAGCGGCGCAGGATGGTTGACATGTGAACTGAATGTGTGAAGTCGAGGATCGGTCTAAGTTGCGCGTTTTAGAGTAGGCCCACGTTTTTTTGCCGCACACAGTTGGGGGTGACGATGGTAAAATGAGTTCTAAAAATGTTTTTATTTTCATATTGCAGCGTATGAAGTCGTTCGGCGGACGTGTACCTCGCAGCTTCAAATTAATCTATTTATGGTGGACCACGTTTGCATGATGGAAAGTACAGGCACTGGTCACATGTGTTTCTGCGAAGAAGATATGTGCAATGCGGCGCCGACTGTCGACATAACACTGGGCCTGGTCGCAGCACTAACGTTGCTAGCATGTGCATGTTGCAGGTGAAGTAGGAATCTAACAATGGCCGGTTGTTCCTGTCGATCGATTTACGATGCGCTACACTGTTGATGACCGGTTCCCGGAATAGATTCCATTGGGACATAGAAAATTGACGTGGTTAGCATGAGATGTGAAACTGCTAGAGGATATCATAGATTAGATAGAGAAATAGGTGGTTAACATTTTCCCCTGCGTGGATGTGGAAATATACAGTTGAAATTAAAAACAAAAATAATAAATAATAGGTTGTAAATGTAGAAGTATAAGATAACGTCAGTGTTCACACAAGCGGTGAATCGATCGACTGAATCAAGGCGTTACCTAGCTTAATTCTAATTACATTTTTCGTCCAATAGTAGATGTAGATATTTAGTATTGAAGTGCTTAGTTTTCACATATTTTAATTGAAATCTTGACATAGGCGATAAAGCGAAAAGCATTTAACATTCTATCAAAAGATATTTTCTATAAAATCAAAACAATAATATGTATGTAAAATTTATTTTATAAGATGACAGACTTTTAACGTTACACGGTCGTGTTTGCAGTTCGAAATGATATAATTTTCTTGCGACACGTAATTGTCTTTTTTTGACGCAGGTTGGATTCCCGTATCCGAATAAATATCTACATATATGCATAGTTTACACGTATTTATCCTGAGTCACGAAGTCTCGCCAATCTGCTTTAGACAAGCATTGTAGACGAATGGACATAACTCATTATTGACCATTCCTTCAGAATTCGGGTTGCTCATGCCCAGTAGGTATAAATACATATACGGGATCTAAAAAAATAATTATTGTGACGCCATGTTTGTGTTTGTAATAAGAATATAACTATACAAACATACTATGTTAGTTATATTATACGTAAATTGTTTTGATTTTTTGGAAGTCTCATACATTTTTGAATATGCACATTTCCTAAATATTGCAGCTACGATGGCTTTTGGATCGGCTTTGGGTAATTGGATTGAAGTTTTTAGGTGATAAATTAATCTAAGATATTTCCGTGTGAAAACTAATCGCTAAAATTCATTCATTTAAGTGAACTTGTGAATGCGTTTGTGCTATGATATAATAATGCTCATTGATCTAGCAAGACAATGAACACATTAGACATTAGTTAGCTAACAAAATTAAATTTTTGAAATTGATCATTTTAGTATGTAAATGAAATGCTTCCTTAATTAGGAAGGTACCATACGAAGTTTGATAAGTATAGATTTAATGAGAGAATGGCGAAAAATAACTTATGAGAGTGCAATTTGACTTTTATACGTCTTTGTTTGTTTGAACCTCGGCCCAAACTAGATCGAGGAAAGATCGTTATTAGATGCACCTTTTCAATATTAATTGGACACTTTTTAGATAGAAAAATTTGTTAACAAAAGAACTGCCGCATTTAATAAATGTCAAGATAATATTATATAAAAAACTTCTTCCATATTAAAAAAAACTATTTAAAAAACTAATAAAGACCAGAAAAGGTCAACCTAATTGGTTCAGTTGCGCGAAGCTGTACCTTGTGTAAAGTGAAGGATCGTGAGTCCGATTCCCGCATCAGGATAAATATATGTCTGGTCTAAACGTATTTATTCCTAGTGTCTAGGTGCCTCGCGAATAAGGATTGCAATCCCACAGCTCATTCAATCCCGCGGGATTGATATGCGGGATTACTCAGTCCCGCGCGTGTTTAAGGAGTCTTATTCATATAATGACTAATAAACAAATCACAACTTTCTCTTAGATGCTATTAATATGATGTCAACCTATGGTGATAACTTTTGAAAATACGCTCTTAAGAAGCCAATGGCATTCATTGTATCATAGTTACCGGCTAGGCGCGCTGTGCGGAACGGTAACGTCGCACTCGTGCCACTCGAGATTTACGCGAAAGTTTTCGCGCCAAATTTTTAATTTGCGGGATCCGCGGATCTGCGCTTGATGGTGCGGGATCCAGTAGATTAATAAAAGCAGTGGGTATGCTTGATCCCGCTTAGCGGGTTTGCAATCCCTACTCGTTTTGTTGTGAAAATTATTTTAATAGTGAATCACAAAGCAATATATCAAATTATTTTTTTGAACCGTTCACAATAGTTAAATTTATATTTAAATTCTTTTTTTTTTTATAAAGTCTTAATCCATGATTAACAACTGCTTAGTTCAAATGTTAGTGTTCTGTTTTTTAAAGAAAATACTAAAGTTGATTAATGAGGTGACCATTAAAAGTTCACGTGTTTACAATGTTTGTGCGTATATATAGATAAACTCAATCAATCTTTATTGGCAAAACTTAATATGCGACTCGTACAGTCGTGCGCTTATTACAAGAAAGTTTAAATATTACTGTTTTGGGAAATGAGAATTATATAAGAGATACAGGTTTGCCTTTCTATGACATAATAAAATCATGGTAATAAGTGCTAATCATGAAAAAAGGCTACCAGAAGCATTAAGATTTTGATTTTTTAATAGAATATTTCATCTTCTTCCTATCACAAAGATATTATGTAGCTGATAAACAAAAGTTTTTGCAGATAGAAACTTGCATCCTTTAAATATTAGGAATAGAGTATTAGAGATATGAAGATAGTAAGAAATATAATGTAAAAATGCCTTAACTTGAATATAATTTAGAAATACAGACTGTGAAGTACAGATGACGTTAGCGAGCCACATAAATCATTTGAACAAATACAATGGTTTTGTTAAGCTTTTGGGAAATATTTTTTGATGAAAACATTCTTTAAAAGTATAAGTGGCTGAAATAGATTAAGGTAGGTGAAAAGTGAATGCTAGATTTGAGTTGTTTTGCGTGAACGTGTAACGTGATTCGTAACTTTACTTTAGGAACTAAATTAAAGAAAAAAAATTAGGAACGTAAACACCAAGTAATTTTAATAAATAAGTACAATACAAATTACGATTTAATCATTAAATGCGCTTCTTATATATATATATATATATATATATATATATATATATATATATATATATATATATATATATATATATATATATATACATATATATACATATATATAATATATAAATATATATATATCGACTTAAGATACACAGATGCAGTTTATATCGCCAAATAGCTTTTTCTTTAAAAAACTATATATATTTATGAATTTAATAAAGGAAATCGCATCATTTTTACATTCGCAAAAACTCTTCTTTGAATGCGATGTAGAATAAACATATTGTGGCTATACTATTATTTACAATGTAAGTGATTCTAATTACGTTTATTATGAATACAAAAGGATAGTACAGTAAAAAATAAAAGGCTCTGCAATTTAGGGACATGACACATGCCAGTTTGAATTTGAACGTAACAACTAGCTTGCGAGTTAAAAATATTTACAAGTGAAGTCAAATATCTTAAATGAAGTTTATAAATTCAGAATTTTTTTGTAATAGGTATATTCATTGCATTGTAATATGTAATAGTAAGCACATATTATTGAATGGTACACAGATAATATTGCAGTTATATATATTTTTAAAAATATATATAACTGCAATATTATCTGTGTATAATTAAGTATTGGAAATAGATTGAAATATACCGGTGATTATTAATTTTCATTTTGTTTTTCTATTTTTACTTTGATCGCTTGTTTTAAAGAAGTACATTTAATATAGTCAATCACGCGATGTGTCAAGGTGAAAATGTTGGTATGCATTAAACTTACCGCATTTATAGTTACGTAATTTAAATTTTACGTTTAACATCATGGTAACATATCAACATAAAAAATATTAGCAACGTAACTCGCGGTCACGTAGCTTACAACATATTGTAAACGTTTTTCGTGGCCTTTGATATTTATATCTTGCCTTAACTTCCTTTTAATTTGTTACGTAAAATAAACGTTTTACAAGAAAAATCAAATGATTCTTATTTCGCTCAATATTTGTTAAGGATATTATGGGTATTATAGGGATAGATATTATAAACGTCAATAATAATTTCTAGTATGTCATTATGACGGATCCCCAAACCAAACCCAGCTTTTATCATTTTTTTAACTACAAAGCCATAAATAGGCCGATCGAAAATAAATATGACTTATCATATTTTATACAAACTCCCTATAAATGTGAGCGGTTTATTTCTTTTTTTTTGTTGTTAAAACGATATATAATATAAACATGTTTAATGGATTTATTTTTTAAAACGTATGAAAATGAACTTCCGGGAAAAGTTACTAAAAATTTAAAAAAAAATCATCTTATTACTTGGAGTCAGTAAATGTGAGTTTTATTTTAAGAATTTAATTCTTTATTGTTTAAAAAATATTAATGAATTATATTAACATCGTTAGTTAGAATATTGTCAGTTATATTTATGGATTTTTCGGTGATGGTATTATTTGCATGTTTTATAAAAGGTTTATCAATTTTAAGGGTTTTATTTAGGTTCAGCATGAAGTTGTGCACTATTATTATACTTAGGCTTGTCACCAAGCTTTATTAGGTTACCTAGAAACGATGACTGCAACCAAAAACTAAGTATAGACTCATTCGAGATAGCTGTCTTCTGATCCAAAAATAAATAGTTTAGTTGTTTGTTATTTATGTATTTTAATAATATTCTATCTTCATATACAGCTAACTTGAATCTTTTAAATCATAAATAGCAAAATATTGAAATGCTGTTATTAAGGCGAGACCTATGTATATAGTTTAAAAAGTTTACCATACGCTTTAATTTAATCTTTAATTATTTAGTATTACCTACTGTAAAATTACTATGTAGTGTTGAAATATATTTTGGCGAACATGTACCAAGCAAATATTATTTTAACAAATATGAGCGATTTCACACAAATCAGTGTTTTGGTATAGTGTTTAAGAACAACAACGGTTATAAAATGGCTTAAGTAGACACATCAAATATATTTCAACACGTTTATTTAAAACTAAGTAATAAATAAAGTTTCGTCCTTCACTTTTCTAATTGCATATCACGCGTATTTAGAAAGGATTAGCTGTTCTGGTATTGAATAGTCAATTAGGCATTAAAATTAAAACATATCTATCTGCACTGCAATGGATTTCATTATATTTGACGACGCCACAACTGATAATGGCACGACTGGTTAGGGTTGCCATCTGTTGTCAATATTTTTAATATGGAAACAATCAGCTTACATGTGAGAGAGGGATGGCTTTAGACTATTACTGACAAAAGTATTGACTATGTAACGGGACCCGACTATCTTTTTGTGCTTGCAGAAGCTTGAACTAATTCAGTGTGTTACCAACGTATAACAATAGTTAACCAATGATATATTCACTAAATTATTTGAGATAATTTAAGATTAAAGTGATGGCAACCCAATAGTTAACCTCAAGCATGTACCTGTTACATTAAATATATAAATAAAATTAATTAATATTTGAGTAAAACGATTTACAAATGGTTAGTGAAATAAATGATCATTATCTATAAATATTACAAGTATATGAGTTATTTAACAGTTTTAATTTTGCATTTCCTTATATATTTTTGTTTATATTAACTGGAGTCATGACTATTCTGATCGTTTTATTCAATGATTCTTTTTTAAATTGCACTTCTACCTTACTAATCACATAATCGCTTTGCGACGAAAAAATTACACAACAAAGCAACCACCAGTTGAGTCGGCATTCCGTCACAAGTTTTTTTAAATTAAATAACCAACAAATCTCTGCTGCCCCAAAACAATTATTAAGTTACAATTATTAAGTAGTTATTAACCTCTTAAGTGGCTATGACAGATATATTCGTCATCAACATATGTATTAAATACATAAAGCCTAAGACGAATATATTCGTTTAAAGTTAAATAGTGTACAACACTATGTTTAACTCGAATATATTCGCTTGCGTAGGTATTATATACAAATTCAGAGATGTTCTTATTTATATGTTGGTATATTAGGTTAGTGGATATAAAAGTCCGTTTAGGCATGCATACCTCTAGAAGAAATAAGCTACTTAAGAGTTTAAAGCATAGATATTAGGAATTCTCTTTCGCTAAACTGATCACTTAATTGACCGATCATTTGGCATTGGCAAAATTTATTTACAACATGATCGCAATTAAAGTAAAAAAAAATCCTACCTCTACGTACACAGGTACTTTATTTAAAAACAGCCATAACGATTATCTGGTAGAAATTGCCCTCCCTCAAATTTGAGGGATTTTGGCGTGACCTCACGCTTGATGAATGGGAATCACAGATTGGCTTATATTTTAAAGTAAAAAATATTGTTACTCATCTGCTAGTATCACGGAAAGAAATGGAGTAGCCCCAATGTGCTATACGAGCAAATACCAGTAATACCAGCAATACTTGAGTAAGAAAAACTAATCCGCGATTCCAAATCAACAATTGTACTATTACACAACTACGGGGTATTTCCGTCATATTGAGAGAGGCCACTCTCCAACAATGGACGTTTACAATCAATACATCTTATTGATTGCTTAATACGTATGTCTTTTATTTTGTCTTTGCTCATTCATTCTCTATTGTATGAAAATTAAAAAAGAAGACAAGTAACATTAGCATACTTAATAATTAAAATGTTAAAGTATAACAGATCGCTTCAAAGCCGATGTCTTGTATCAGAAATTAAACTGGTCAAATAGTAGGAGGAGAATCTAAAAATTTTCAAATTACACGTTAGAACTTTTTTTTCACACAAACAGCAGAAATTTGTTGTTTATTTAATAATTACACAAGAAACAAAATACTAATGTGGTCTGTCTGTGAAAGTTTTCTTCATGTCAATCGTGGTACGAATAAATATTACTTATTCTAGTCTGAAATATTTAGCAACTTTTAACGTATTTATGTATATTTAATATATGTATTCACTTAATGTTGTTTCTTTGGATATATGTCAAATGCAATTGTGTGCTTCACAGTATATATTTGTTTATATAATATGCATAGTTTAATTACACTTTTTACAAAATATTCAATTTATCATTAATAGCCTCTTTATGTTAGTCTGTATATTAAATGTGTTTGTAGGTTTTTATTATGCCCGTGTCTAATTTTGAAACCTTGAATATAAATGTTATTGTTTCCATCTATGTATTAACATATAGACATTAGCAAGCAAAATGAAATTTGTAATAGTTATGTTTCATTTATCAGTGTATAGATTGAAAGCAGTTTCAATTTTCAAAAGAATTAAATTTTTTAACCTTATATACAATATTTGTCATTATTTAAAAAAGTATTAATGTATACATTGTATCTATTCGTTATATTGATTCATTTTGTATAAAAATATTTAAATGAAATCCTAATTCAAATGTGAATTTGATGAGAAAGTGAATTTGATAATTTGACCAAATGGATGTGCAGAAAGGTTCCACCACCCCATATATAATATATATATATATATATATATATATATATATATATATATATATATATATATATATATATATATATATATATATATATATTATTATTTTTTTAAATAGAATCATATCAAATTTAAAAAGTTTTATCATTTCCATAAATTTCAAGAGACTTAAATCTCTAATTTTTTCATAGTTGTGGTATGATATTACCTATAACAACAAAATCCTAGTAATCATAATAAAAATTATTTGTAAATAATTATTATTAATATCCGTTCTTCTACAAATGGGGATTCTTTTGGCATTAATTGTGATCTGTTTGTGGGATCGATCATTTTTGCACATGTATCATTACTATAAAAGCCATTTCATATAATTTTTATATTTGTATTAATTTTACCAAGAAAAGATACAAAATGAGAGATTTAATTCATTTATCTGACTTTGATTATTGAAGCCGTTTACAAGTTAGTATATTGAATATGAAGCTCACGTATCGATGTGTGTGCGTGTAATGATACTTTTGATTAAGTAAAAAAATTAATTAAATTACTACCTGTGTTATTTTATTACATTTAAATATATTTTGTATGTTATTAACTGTCAGATTATAACTATCTTTGTGATAATCAGTTAGGACAGAACTTAGCTGGCGGTTTGAAACGAAAAATGTATGCTAATTTGCTGACAATAAAACGGAGCAATATAAGTTGTTATAACACGATTAATTGCTTCAAACTCCAAAGTATTGTAAAGGTATTTATTTACCTCTGCAAAGCTTAAATATAAGTATCCTTAAAAATTTAAATAAAATGAGCTGCATATTGCGGGTAGACAGACAATTTTTTTTCGAATATAATGGTGCCATAATTATAGAAATATTGTTATAACCGGAGTTTCATTTTTTCTTTCCTTAGTGATTGTGATTGTGGCCGAAGTAATATTGCACAAATATATAATTGTAAAATGTGATTTCGGCAACTGGTATACTACTGGTTTTTTTAAGGTTCTATACAGTGATGGAGCGTGAAATGCGGCTTCGGTAATAACGCACTGTCCTTGGCGATCACTTCAATCTTGGGCTACACGCATTTATTCTACCAGTCGCCGTACATAGATCGCTCCATCACGTTGGGGGCCGTCACCATACCGTGGGGGCATTACGTTTGTCAAGACGTTACGCTGAAGTGTGATTTCCACTCCAACGGTTGTTGGTTCTCCGACGGATATTACCAGATGCATATTTGAATGCTCCCCGAATTTTTCCTTCCCAATTTAATTGCGATATGCCCGGAAGGTATTCACCCCAGCAAAACTTTAAAACCATCCGGCTCAATTTTCTTCTGCTACAGGTTTTAACTTGGTAGCTTCTGATTTAGTGTCCAAAATAAATCACTAATGATATGAGAAGCATTCTTTGTCATTGAATATCTCGATACCTTTGGAGCCCTAGCAATTTTTGTAAAACAATAGAAAACAAAGATTTGGTAATCGTATTGATGCAACACTTTTGCCATCACCAGAGCTGAAGTCCGCTAGTGACCAAAATTTCACTAACCAGAGTTGTCCTAGTCACCACTGTACAGGCATTTTGGCAATCAAAGAGGCTGCTGATATTGCAGTCCGTTATCGGCCTGTATTAATTATCATATTTATCCTTAATTCCCTTTTTTTAGTCTACTGTCAGACATAGGCCTCGCTCAAGGAAAGGATTGATCGTAATTGCAATTAGTTATAACTATTATACGAGAGTCAAGTAAATTGGAATAATATGAAGTATCTTAAAGGTACTAGTGATCTTGTCACGTTAAGTCTTGATAAAATGGTGGCTATTCTACAAAAACATTCGATAAACTTTTTCAGTCAACTTAAAAAGTCACGATACACGTATTTATATCATATTACTTATACGCTTTAATCGAACTATATTATATAATACGCCACAATACTACAATTAAATAATATCAATGATGCTAATATAATATTATAAAAATGAAATAAAAACACTACGTCACTGATATAAATTGGCGGAAAAAGTCGTCCGTTACTTAAATGTGAAGGTTTATGATTAGCCTCGCTTAACGGAATGTTCTACCATCACCTGATCATCAGCAAAGCCGTCTTTACCCGGGGGCTCAAGGGATGCAGCCGCACCCGGGCGCGGGGTCCTAGGGGGCACCGAATGCTAGAAATTGGAAATTTTATTGACCTCTAAACTCATTAAATATCAAATGCAGGGGCGCGGGCTGATTAAACGCACCCCGGCGCGAAATATGCTTAAGGCGGTCCTGATCATTAGCCTTTTTTATTATATTGCAGGCTTTGCAAAGTACTGTTAATCGTTAGGGCTTATCTACAATTTTTAATGGTTTTACTGATTTTAGTATTTTAAAGCCTCATACGTTGATAGGTGTCCCAATGAAAGTTCAACATGGGTACTAGGAATGTAAGACACATCAAAAATAATTCGGATTGTCATTTACATTTTTTTTAAACTACTAATATTTTTTAACATTTATTAAATCCTCAACCAATCAAACAAAGCTAACATTGCTCGTATTAAGAATGCATTGAATACATCTCGCGTTAATAATCTAAAATTAGGTAGAATCGAACCTCTTTAACCTCTAATTTTTTCTTTTTATTACGAGTTATTCACCTTATATCTATAACAATTCAGTAAGATAAGAAAAACACAGAAAATAGTAATTTTTACAAAAAAAATAGATAATGTCCTCATATGTGGCCATCTAGCGTAATTTCTCTTGAAATAACTAAAAAAAGCTAAACGTACACACATGTGCCAATGTCCCTGAAGAGGTTAAACGTCTTTTAACATTTACTAAATTACTTAGCACTTCAACTAAAATAATAATTTATGTAGAATAGTATCATTACATCGTAAACGCAACCCCATTAAGTTATCGCCGTTTTCATAGACTATATCAGACCTCTAATTATTTTACTTTTATTGCTTTGGATAAGTAAAATCCTTAGCTAGAATAATTAAACGTTATTGTTGCTATTTCACATCAAGTAAAGGGTAATTAAAATGAAAGTATTTCAAAATTTTCAAATAACATTTATTAAATCTTACAATATTAATTATAATTTACAATATTATTTAATATTGAGGAATGTAGTTGATGGGTTTATAACAAAACTGATATAGGTTGTCAGTAGTAGATATTGATGTATAAACGCAAATAATCTTATTAAAACTATGAAATTAACAATTTTTCTTCGAATTCCCCAACGTACAGCAGGTAAACGAGTTAACTTGCAAACTGACAATGGTGTCGTGAAGTCAGGTGAGAGAGTATCGTCACTAGATTGGATGATGTTGTTGCTGATAAACTATTGGCCTTTAGTTTCATCGGATTTTGGGTCCGTGGACTTAAAGCCCGCAGGCAGAGCATATCGTGTACGTTTCATAGAAAATAAATACAATTGGCGATGGCTACAGTGTATATTTTTCAATTATGCCCTATATCAGCGGTTGCTTAACTTTTTGACCGCACGGAACAGTAAATTCATAATTTAATTCCTGCGGACCACTAATACAATATTTTAAGTGGTAAATATATTTATAAAAATAAATTATGATCTAAGAACACATAAAATATACTTATTCAATAAAATGAAACTATTGTAACCAAATTATGAAAGCTATATTAATAAACCATAATAAAATAAAAAACAAAACAAAAAATATATCAAACTTTCAGCATTACACATTCCTAGCCGCCAATGGCCAGTGTGTACAGTATGCGACGAAAGTTTTTACAACTTTTAAAACACGTATTGTTATGAATTGAATTATGTTTCAACGCATCTTTAAAACGTAACGTGATGAGTAAATATATTTCACATTTTTCTGCGGACCAGCGAAAGTTTCTTTGGTCTGCGTACTAATACTTTGGCGCTCGCCGCTATATATGGTTCGGGTAAACGGCGCGGCTGCTACAGAAAATTATATTCTAATTTTGAAACGTTTAAAGATCACAAGGGATGGGAATGGGAAGGGATGGGATGCAAGGGGGCGAAAATTACACCATATCGCCCCAACTATCAACCTCACCTGCACGCGGTGCATCCTACTGAGTAACGAACGAGGCACTGACGACCGAATTGATGGCGGTATAACTATCACAAATTATGGCCGGACTCAAATGACACAGGCCGGCAACGGGCAGCGGCGTTGCCGGTGCTAAATGTCTGGCTCCGCGGTCGCCAACCCACTTGCCCAGTGTGGCGACTACGGGCTTACCACCCATGAAGCGCACCATTAAAACACGGCCCCCAGTTCTCGGTCGCCCCATTATTCCTGGCCACGGTGGCGGCTATGGTTACGATGGAGCAGGGGGTGCTAAGAATCCCCGGGAGAGGAAAGGCTACCACAAAAGATTGGACCTGGCGACGTACAACGGAAGAAGTCTGCGGCGCGACGAGTACATTAAGGAACTCGAAGTAGAGCTAGAAAAGATAAGGTGGCATGTTGTGGGATTAAGCGAAGTTCGTAGACAGGGGGAGGATACGCTGATTCTACAATCTGGCCATCTGCTCTACCATCGAGAGGGACATAATCCTTCCCAAGGCGGAGTGGGGTTCCTCGTCAACAGAGTCCTCACTGATAATATCGAAGAAATATCCAGTGTGTCGCCATGGGTGGCGTACCTTGTACTCCGGCTATCTAACAAGTATAGTCTTAAGGTGGTGCAGGTCTACGCACCTACGGCGACATACTCAGATGACGAAGTGGAGGCTATGTACGAAGACAGCCAGGGCTTTGCACAACACCACAAAGGCCCACTTCAATGTTGTCATGGGGGACTTCAACGCCAAAGTAGGGTTGCATACAGGAGCCGAATCGATTATGGGACCTCACGGTTTTGGACACAGAAACCACAGGGGGCAAATGCTGATCAACTTCCTCGAAAAAGAGGGGCTGTATCTGATTATTTCCTTCTTTCAGAAAAAGCCCCAAATGAAGTGGACATGGCGAAGCCCCGGCACTGTGACGAAAAATGAGATTGACTTTATCATGACCGATAAAAGGCACATATTCAGGGATGTCTCAGTGATCAACAGGTTTAACACTGGGAGCGATCACCGACTTGTGACAGGCACTCTGAATATCGACTTCAAGTTCGAAAGATGCCGTCTGGTAAAGTCCACGCTCCGACCGACTCTGTTCCAAACCGTGGCTGGCTCTCAACGCTTCCAACTGGAACTTAAAAATCGATTCGATACCCTGGAACCCTCTGTGGATATCGACAAGGACCTCAAAAGTGTGGTAAACATCTTAAGGGAGGAAGGGGACAGGTTTTGTGGAAGAAGGCATGCAGGCCGGAAGTCTAAATTCTCAGACGAGACCCTCCAGCTAATGGATATGCGACGTGAAGCTGCCAAACACGAGGAACAGGTGGCCCTCACCAAGCGCATTAGACAGTGCGTACGGCGGGACCTGCGTCGCTCTAATGCGGACACTATTAAAAACGCAATAGAGCGACACAAGGGTCCTAAAGTATTTCTGCAAAAGCTTGGGAGAAGCCATCTCACACATTTAAAAGCTCAAGATGGCAAAATGCTCACGTCCAAATCCGAGGTTCTCGCTGAGATCGAAGACTTTTATGGAAATCTGTATGCCTCTTACGCACCACAACTTGAACCCACACGCAATGATCCCAGAGCCACACTTACCCGCTACTACACCGACGAGCTGCCAGATGTCTGCCTTGAGGAGATAGAGCTGGCTCTCCGGCAACTTAAAAATGGAAAAGCCCCAGGCGAGGACGGAGTTACTGCAGAGCTTCTAAAGGCAGGGGGTCGCCCCGTACTGAAGGAGCTCTGCAGACTTTTCATCTCAGTCTTGCAGAACGGGAGAACTCCACAGGCATGGAACAGGAGTATAGTAATCTTGTTCCACAAGAAAGGGGATAAGACGCTACTTAAAAAAATTATAGGCCGATCTCACTCCTGAGCCATGTCCATAAGTTGTTTACGCGGGTCATCACAAATCGACTCGCGCGAAGGCTTGACGACTTTCAACCTCCTGAACAAGCTGGGTTTCGGAGAGGATATGGCACCATAGACCACATCCACACAGTGCGGCAGATTATACAGAAGACTAACGAGTATAATCAGCCCCTGTGCATAGCATTTGTGGACTGTGAAAAGGCCTTTGACTCCATCGAGACCTGGGCTGTCATAGATGCCTTGCAGCGGTGCCAGATAGATCATTGATACATCGAGGTGTTGAGATGTCTGCAAAACGCCGCTACGATGTCCGTTCGAGTACAGAACAATCAGTCAAAGCAAATCCAGTATCATCGTGGAGTGAGACAGGGGGATGTCATATCCTCGAAACTGTTCACTAATGCGCTGGAAGATGTCTTCAAAACATTGGACTGGAAAGGACGTGGCATAAACGTAAACGGTGAGCACATGTCACACTTGCGCTTTGCCGATGATATCGTGATCTTGGCAGAATCGCTGCAAGAACTACAAGCAATGCTGAACGGCCTAAATGAGTCCTCCAGACTGGTCGGTCTGACTATGAATTTGGATAAAACTAAAATAATGGTAAACCACCATATTGAGCCAGAACCGACCGCGATCGTTGGTAAAGTTCTCGAAGTTGTCCAGGAGTATGTCTACCTTGGCCAAATAGTGCGATTGGACGGAGACAACTTTGAGAAAGATGCCGAGAGAAGGATTCAGTTGGGCTGGGCAGCGTTCAGGAAATTCCGTCAAGTCTTCTCGTCGCCCATACCACAAAGTCTGAAGACAAAAGTCTTCAACCAGTGCCTCCTGCCCGTACTCTCTTACGGTGCCGAGACGTGGACACTGACAGTCCGTCTCCTCGCCAAGCTCAAAGTCGCTCAGAGGGCTATGGAGAGAGCTATGCTCGGGGTTTCTCTGGTGGACAGAATTCGAAATGAAGAAATTCGCCGGAGAACCAGAGTCACCGACATTGCTCTTCAAGTTAGCAGACTGAAGTGGCAATGGGTTGGACACGTTTGTCGGAGAACCGACAATCGTTGGAGTAGACGAGTGCTGGAGACGTAGTGGAGACCGCGACTCGGCAAACGTAGTGTGGGACGCCCTCCTGCTAGATGGAGCGACGATCTGCGCAAGGCGGCTGGCAGAGACTGGATGCGTGTAGCCAAAGATCGGGCTAGGTGGCGCGCCATGGGTGAGGCCTATGTCCAGTAGTGGACTGCCGCGGGCTGATATTGATTGATATATATTGAAAGATCACAAGATTATTGTTATCCTCCTTTTTTATTTTACCGTTTTAATTTTATTGTATTTCATTATAAGTATGCATCAGTAACCCTAATGTTATAATGTAGCCATGCTGTCCTGTGCGCACATCTTAAGAGTTATAGTCCGGTCGTTATTGTTTATATTATATATTGCTCTTTAATACTGCAACTTGTTTTTGTGCCGAATAAATAAATAAACATCATAACGTTACGACAGTACACTACTGGACATAAGTCTCCTTTAAAACGCGCCATAAGTTATACGCTTTAAGCACATTGTGATCATTATGTGCTTAAAGCGTATAACTTAAATAGAGGTGTGCATTTTTCCAAAATTAATTCGAACTTAAAATTATCCATTGACCCTGAATCCAGTAAAATTCTGAGCTTTGTTTTTCAGAGATTTGTGTCCTTTGATTCTTTCTGAAGGTTGAGTAACACAAAAAAAACTGAAAAAATTATCTTCTTCAAACAGAATCACGCAATCATGTAGCGAACTACTGTTGACGTTCAATTTAACGGAAGTTAAAGAAAACCGTAATATATCTTTTGTTTAACTTAAAAGTTAAATAGTTTAATATAAGTTCTTTAATTAACGATGTTAGCCAGCTCAGGAAATCTATGGGCAGAATCCATAGATTTTCATAAGAGCATCTATAGATTCCCTATAAATCGCAGTCCTGTTTTGTTACTGAAGGATATGGTAGATTGACTTTTTTAATGAATATATACTTATATATGCTTTACTTAATGCTCTCATAATACTCTATATAATGCTTTTATATTATACATTAGTCGTGGTTTTCGGCTTTTGCAGTTTCTCCCGAATATTCCCTAAAACAAAAGAACGGCAAAAGAATTAAGCGAAATTAATAATTATTCTAATTGCGATAAATCCTTGTCAAAGAAAAGAAAGCAGTCTTTGCAAGAAAGGATTTTTGAAACATATTCTATAATGTGGTTAAGCATGAGATTTTATAAGGAAGTTTGTCATTTAGCTGTGTACCTGATTGGATTTCTTATTTGGCACATGATGGCTCTAGTAATAAATTGATGTTTCTATTTAATGACACACTAATTACTCACTCAAATCATCACCCATAGGGCACTTTTTCAAGTGCTGTGTAATCATAAATTTCAGATGGGCTTGTTCGGCTATCAGTCTTTGATTGCTCTCTCTAAGTCGTCTGTTCTCTTCACTTTGTAACCTCATAGTTTCTTTTAAGCGCTCCCTGGAAATATTTTAAGATATAAAACATCACATTTAGCAAAAATTAATGTCGACTAAGTCTACAGCGAAAGTCATATAATAGAGTAGGTCATAATAAAATTCTTTGTTTAGAATATAAAACGAAAACGTATATAGTTTTGGGAAAATCTGAAATGTACGTAATGAATTTTCATGGTATTTTTCTTTTTGAAATGATTAACCCATTGATAACCACCAAATAGACTCTGTCCTCTCTAGGTTATCAACAATATTATGACTGATAAACCATTCAAATAATTTTAAATAGTAATTCATGAGTTAAAAAATTTACACACAATTTGATATGAATTGCATAGTACCTGTATCGTTTAGATGCAGCACTTCTACTTTCCATAAGTTGTTTGGAGCGGAGCCATTTTTTTGAGCTTTGCGCTTTAACGTTATTATCTGCTATGACACATTCATGATCAGTTTTATGTGAATCATCTCTTCTTATTTGTGATGTAGGTACAGCAGACTCTTCACCTAAATTGCTTGATGTGTCACTATTTTTACTAGTTGTGCTTATCTGTGATTTTTTTTTCACTGCTTTAAAATCTACTGGTTTTTTTACGTTCACTGTATTAATAGGAATTAAAGAAATATTTTGTAATGGATTTGATTGTGAAATTGCACTTGGTGGGCTTAATATTGCAATGGGTATCAAAGTACCTGTTGGAATAGGCAAGATATTTGGAACAATTTGAGCATTCTGTATGCCTGATATTTTTTGGAATGTGGGACTTTTACTTTGAGACTTCTCCTTTACTTTATCAATTAAAACCTTTTTTAATTTTTCTTTTGTTTTGTTGTGAACAATTTTATCAGATGACGAACTTTCTTCTACAGCTTTCATTTTTACGTGCTTTCCATTAGGAAATTTAATAATTACTTCATAATCATTATCTTTTAAATCATTGAGTTCAGTTTTATTATCTTTATTATTTGTTACCTTATTAATATTATTCACAATGACTGAAGGTTTTTCTGAAAGTAAAGCTTTATTTTTATTTAAAACAGTATCATAGTTTCGCTTTAAAGTTTTAAGGGACTGTTCCTTATTTCTATCAACTGTTAATTCGTTAGATGTATCAGTAGTAAGACTGTCAACAACAAAATCTAATGACTTTTGACTCATAATTGGAGCTACTTTTGCTTGTGGTACATGTAATGTGTTACTATCTGTAAGCATAACATCTGATGTGACAACATTTGTTGCATCTTGTATAACTGAATCTGCATATGATATAGTTGTTACAGGTATTTGATTACTTTTGGAATTCTCTGTATTGAAAATATTGCTATCTTTCCTAATTTCAACATTACTGTGTATTATGATATTATTTGTATAAGAGACAGAGGTTTCATTGATAGTCTCTTTGTTCCGAGCTGTTTCTTCATGCCTCACAATAGATACATCGTCAGTTGTCACCACAGATACATCATCAGTTGCTGTGATTCTATCTAATACATCTTGCTTTCCAACAACTCTACTAATAGTGGTAACTTCATTTGTTAATTTGGAAATAGTTGTAGTTTCATATTCCTTTATAGCCCCAGATTCGTCACTGGATGACCTGTGAACATATTTAACTACAACTTTTCACAAATAAAGATAGATCCTCTAAAAGGGTGCAAAAGTTGAGATCTACAAACAAGACATGTTGTGTGATGTTTAGACAAATTATGTGCTCATTGACACATTTTAGGTAATTCACAATAGTTATATTTACTTTTTAGCTAAATAGTATCCCGATTGTTATTGTTTTACATAATATTTACTTTAAAAAATATTACACCTTTTTTAATAGATTAACAACTTTTAAACTGAGTTTAAGTTAATGCAAAAATGTTATTCCATTTTACTACTTTTCAGCTGTACTTCTGAATCCATGCAACTTGGAAATTCTTAAAAAATAAGCCAATAACAAAACAAACTAGTAATGCTTTTGCAATGCCTTTGGTGTTGTACATGTCTATAGGTTATAGTGATTTCTTTGTATGAGGTGACACACTTTCATTTTCATTCATATTCCATAAAAAACATTTTGTTACAAAGTGCATTTTGGGGAGTCCATGTTATTACACAATCAGTTGCTAAATGTCATCATCAATCAGTTGTATTTCAGTTTATAATGATTAATTCTAATGTAATTGTTTTATAACATATAATTTCATATTTTATATCTTACCTGCTGATTGTAATATTTCTTTGGTTGTTAGTTGTGCTAAACAAAGCACAGTCACCTGTATCAATTAAGGGAAAGACCAGGTGTGGGGTATGTAGTACATCATCAGTTGAGGATAGACCATTAGCTCCCTCCAAGGACAGAATACCATATCTGTAAAGAAAAATTGAACTCATACCCTTCTGATAACCTTATCCTTAGGTGAGAACATATTTGTAGTACCCTCAGAGTAGCATGGATCTATGTGCAACAGTGGTTACTTACTTGGTTTCCATGGCTCTTTTGAAACCCTCATCAAAGGGATTGACATTTTGAAGATCCTGGAACAGTCCCACCTCCTCACAGTTTCTGATAAAACGAGTTGGTGTTGGTGTTTGATCTGCTGTAATTTAATATATCAACATTTGAAATGTTATAGACACAATTTCAATTTTTTTCTTGATATATTTTATAAACTTGTATTTGTTTATAGCAATCAATAGAGTATTATTTTGATATTAAACATGACACTGAATCAATTTTATTTTATATGATGGCTCCTACTGCCTAATATTTCAAACTCACTGAAAGGTCTAAGTAATGAAAAACATATTCATAAGATTTATTCTCAACAAAAAAATTCATTGAAATTAAAAATACATAAATTAAAATACAATACATTACACTAATATCCTCACACGCAACAATTATGACTCTATAACATACAAGTATTGGGAATATACACACATTCTTATAGAGACATGTGATTCATAGAAACCTGTACACAGCAAATAAACCTAATATTTTTCAAAGTATGTAATGTGTGTCAATTTTTACTGGAGTTGCACAGCGGACTTTTATATTTCTTGACTTTAATATTAAAATATTTCATTGTCAATCATGGTATTAATTTTTTAAATATATGGATTAAGGGTTTATTAAATAATGATTACAAAAAAAAAATGTTATGTTTTGTATACCAACAAATGCTGCTTTCTGCTCTATGCCCAGTTGTAAAACCATATCGTGTTTCTTAGTGTGAACATGTAAGTGATCTTCGTTGGTAAACGTCATACCACAATCAATGAAAGTACATGCAAATGGTTTTTCAGGTTCCATCGTTTACACATATTTTATGTCATGTCGACAAAAAATTAAGGAAACATTTACTGTTAAATTACTTTAGGGAATAAGTCATTGAGTTCGTATTACTAGGTAGCACCCACTGTATGAGTATTATGAATAAAATAATATAATTAATTTGAACTTAATATCTGGCTTTTCAAATAATAAATATATATAAAGTACAAAATTTTTATATCGTGTTCAATAATTTATAACATACAATTTAGTTCTAGAGTTTACTAAAGCAAAATACTGACAGTGACAGTGACACAACGATGTTTTTACTGTGAACAAATGTTAAATTGTTATAGAACGTAATATGCTTCTTTAACACATCCACGAGATATCGCTTATACTAATTATGTACATATTTACGAAAAAAATGATATTTATCTAAATTGTGAAAATGGTATATTTTTGGAACTTTGAGAAAAATGAAGTTTACATATAGTTAATTAAGTATTTTCTAAAACTGTTCTATTAACATTGAACTCAATATTTCGACTTTGTTTGTGTTGCAGTTAAATCTGCTTCTGTTCTTCTGGCCATGTGGCCAGAAGCAGATTTTATTTGTAATCCGGAAAGCCCCAAATTCTCTCTAATCTACTAATCTTTTATTAGTCTGACTAACTGATTGAATTTAAGCGCGAATCCCAACTGAACATAACTTTTCCCAACGAGCAGTTCAGCTCGGAAACCAAATACTGAGTATGAACTATCTCAAACAAAAATTGGAGAATTTCAATGATTTTTCTTTCTTTTCGTTCTTTCATTGATGCTAATTAGTTATAAGTATCATGCCAGTGTCAAGTAAAATATAATAAAATCATGTATAAATAAAATATAATAATGTAACCTTCGATGGACTTTTGCAATCAACTTGCGGGAAAGTCCTCTTTTTTCTTTTTGGCAATAAAGTATAAATCAGATCATAATATTAGATCAGTGTTAAGTAAAATGTAGTAATAAGAAGAACATTACGTACTTGATAAAAATACAAAGTAAAAGTACTTATTTACTTTTTGAATCTGAAAGTCCACAAAAAATGTCTCATAGGCTTGTAGCGGATCGCGCCTAGAACGCGGGGGCCTGACCGCTGGCAACACTTTCTCGCATCAGAATTCGCTCCGGTGCAACATCTTGCTTCATAGAATTATTATTGTTTATATTACATTTGAGTCTGTAAGTCCTATCAGTTTCACGTACACACAGTGTTAAGCAACATAGAACACGTTAACGATCGAGTGCTGGTGTTTTATTGAATACAACAACGACCCGGCACCTCGACAGGCTTATCGACATGTAATTTGAACTTAATTTTGGTTTGCTAAATTAGGTCCAGACTTATAAAAATTCAAACGTAGCTCCTAATACCGACTTTCTTTTGTGAGCCATATCAAAGTAGCCCTAGTCTGAATTTTTTTCTATTTCTGGTCACCTCTATGTTTTAACACAAAAAGCCAAGAAATTGTTTTTGGGAAAAAAGTAGCGTTTGTGCATAACTGGCCACGTAGTATACAAGCGTTATTTTTTTTTATAAATATTCAAATAAGTTTAACAATGGAATTGTTAGAGGTGTCTCCTGTTGCTGTTGTACGCATTCTTTTGTAATAAAACCGTGAAAGGATTTAAGAATTTTATATTTTTATTTCATTTATATACGTTTCACTGCGATTGATTTTTGATTTATATGAAAATATTTAATAACCCAAATTGTAAAAATGTTTGACTTTAGAGTCAAGGGCAATGGGTTCGATTTCGATAGCCTACTTTTATAATATCTGCATTATTTTTATTCATTTTGAGTTTGTACGTTCATCTATATATATATATATATATATATATATATATATATATATATATATATATATATATATATATATATATATATATATATATATATATATATATATATATATATATATATATATATATATATATATATAGATGAACGTACAAACTCAAAATGAATAAAAATAATGCAGATATTATAAAAGTAGGCTATCGAAATCGAACCCATGCCCTTGACTCTAAAGTCAAACATTTTTACAATTTGGGTTATTAAATATTTTCATATAAATCAAAAATCAATCGCAGTGAACCGTATATAAATGAAATAAAAATATAAAATTCTTAAATCCTTTCACGGTTTTATTAGAAAAGAATGCGTACATATATATATATATATATATATATATATATATATATATAATAAATAAATAACCCAAATTGTAAAAATGTTTGACTTTAGAGTCATATATATATATATATATATATATATATATATATATATATATATATATATATATATATATATATATATATATATATATATATATATATATATATATATATATATATATATATATATATATATATATATATACTCTAAAGTCAAACATTTTTACAATTTGGGTTATTAAATATTTTATTTTATGAAATATTAGTTAATAAACTATTATGCCTTTGATATCCTTCTTAAAATAAAAACGTATAAACAGAAATAGCGCCATCATTTAAATTAGATTTACATATAAATCAAAAATCAATCGCAGTGAACCGTATATAAATGAAATGAAAATATAAAATTCTTAAATCCTTTCACGGTTTTATTAGAAAAGAATAATACAACAGCGCCGGATACGTAGTCTTGCTTTGTTTTTAAACACGCTTTATAACGAATGTTTAGATACAAAGTACATTCGAGTTCAAAATCTATCAACTATACTAATATGTAAATAATAATTATTATTCATGCACTCATTTATTTCTCCAAGTTTAAATACAATCGAATAATATAGAAACTAAGGATATCGTAGCGGCTAATATTTGGCATGCTTTTGATTATATTCTCATGGTATAGATTTTACTAGAGTTGTGAAACATTTTTAAAATAATTAATTTATGATTGCTTGAAAGAATCATATTGAGTCATATTCACTTCATTTTGTTCAAAATGATTTTAATGTATAGGTTAAATTAAATTAATTTCTTGCTGAAATATACTAATAAATGAGTCACTTTCCGTTAAATATTTTTTTTATATATATTCACGCCTATCCCCCGCAGGGGTTGGCAGAGACCACAGAGCTCCATCCGCTGCTATTCATCGCAGCGAAACGGCTCGTCATTGGTCGCTTTTCGCCCTCGTGAGAATCAGGACGTGACGGGTGGCGAACCACGGCGCCGTCATTTTCGACAAATTAGGTATATTAAATTCGTCGTAGTGAATCCCACGAGCCGCAAGGGAGGATGGAGGTCAGCCCCAGCAGAGCCCTGCATGCTGAGGTAAGGCACCATAGTCCCCGGGGGAGCCCGACCCCGGGACGATTGGCACGATTACGACTAGGCTCGCCCCTAGCCACGCATCCATTGGCACGGCAGACCGTGGATTGGCGGAGAGGAAGGGAAAGGATAGAGAGGAAAGGAAAGAGCAGGAAAGGAAAATGCGGATTGGGGGGTTACCAGACTCGGAATAAACATTTATAAATCCATATAAATATTTATTCCGATGCGGGAATCGAACCCGCGACCATTGACTCCGCGGGCGGAGGGCCCCGCCATTGAGCCAATCGGCCGTTAAATTATATTATTTTTTTATTCACAAATTAGAGCATACAAAATAAAGATAAATAATTGATGTCTAAAGTTTTAGTTTAGAACTGTACTTTGTATTAACGCCGATGTGTATTTCAAATTCCAAATGAAATTCAGTTACATTCCAATATTAATAGTGAAAAGTAGATTTCTGTTCACGAACTATGTGTGAAGGATACTAGTATAATAAAATGATTGCATTTTTGATTTTCGTGTGTTTTGTAGTTACCACCAATGCTGGGCCAGTGACAGAATCATATAAAAATCAACGTAAGTTTCCTTTTACAATAAATATATACTGCATGAATAATAATTATTATAATAACAATATTTTATTTTAATAAATGATAAATAGATAAGATAAATAATGAAAAGTGAAAATCGTTGAGGTCAAAATGTATTATCTCTTTTCGAATGTACAATTATCGCTTTAAATTAGGGTTTGTAACGTCGACATTACTAGACGTCATTCTTATATTTTGTTAAGTCTTTATTTTCAACTTCAGCTTTTGATTACGTATTTTGTTAGGCATGAGTTTATCCCTAGCCGATTCTGCTTTGGTGACTTGTTCTGTGAAATACCCAGAAGTGTTAACTGAGCAGGATATATATTTTTAAGTGTGCACGATATATGTTAGTGTGTTTACAAAAACAAAAGGCTCTTTCTCGTCCGATTTCGCCTTTAGCTAATACTACGATTTTATTTTCTTTACGATACGAATTTTGAATCAGTGTCTTTGATATACATTAGATATTTATTAGATATACATAAATTACAATTATGTATATATTTATGTGTATATTATATATATGTATGGTTTTATATAATATAATATGTATTGTTATGTATATTATTATTATATTTTGTTGTTGTACACTTATTTCTATCCTCACAGCTTATCTTATCCCTCTTTCACTCCTGGGTTTGCTGGAAGAAAACTCAATTTTGAGGTAAACTCGCCCTTGTACATCTTCTTTCCTTTTAATTTTTGTATTTCCTGTTTTGTGTACAATAAAGTATTAAATAAATAAATACTATTCAAGCTCTATTGGCTTAGTTGGAAAGAAAATTTGTGATAAGAATATTTTGCTAATTGTTTTTTTTTAAATATGCAGAATGTAGCATTAGAGCCCGATTACACTATATCTTTTAGTGATGGGGAGTGTTAAATAGTAGACTAGATCTTACACAAAAATATTGTAAACATCTTGTTACGGTTAAAGATTGTACGGATCCCAGAACGATGAACAAACACGCTGTTTATACGGAGTGGGCTGACGCATACTCTTGCACGCGACACAGATGTCAACCTGGTGGTCGGAACTTGGCTATCTACACCGTCGGGTAAGTTACCGTGTATGTATTATATTTATAAATGGAGAGTTTTCGATACTTATGACTCCCACTTTATATAGTGCGGGAAAGGAGTGGCTAATAACTAACCGCTACAGGGAAAAATATTATTTAACAAAGATAATATAAATACACACACAATCAAAAAATAAAAAAATATTACATTTGAATTTGGAATCTGTCATTTTTATACGATTGTTTATTGTGTTTTCTCGTTTTGGCGTCAATACATTGTACAATATTTTGCGATATTAAAATGGAGTGGGGTGATAAAGAGAACCGAATCGCTGTGATTGCATTACACAAAATAGGTATGCAGCCAAAAGCAATTTTTAAAACTCTCCATACACTTGGTAGTAATCAAATGTTTGTGTACCGGGCTATTAATAGGTACAATGAGACCTCCTCTGTTTGTGATAGAAAAATACCTGGCCGTCCACGTAGTGTTCGTACGAAAAAGGTGGTCAAAGCAGTAAGGGAAAGAATTCGAAGAAATCCTGTCCGAAAGCAAAAGATTTTATCTAGAGAGATGAAGATAGTACCTAGAACCAGGTCGCGTATTTTAAAAGATGACTTAGGACTTGCAGTCTATAAGAGACGCACTGGTCACTTCTTAACTCATAATTTAAAAAAGAATAGGGTGGTAAAATCGAAACAACTACTGAAGCGGTACGCAAAGGGAGGTCACAGAAAAATTTTGTTTACGGATGAAAATTTTTTAAAATTGAGCAACATTTTAACAAACAAAATGACCGTATTTATGCTCAAACCTCTAAGGAAGATTCCCAATTAGTCGATAGAGTGCAACGTGGGCATTATCCGACTTCAGTGATGGTTTGGTGGGGTGTTAGCTATGAAGGAGTGACTGAGTCATATTTTTGTGAAAAAGGTATCAAAACATCGGCACAAGTGTATCAAAATACCATTCTTGAGAAGGTAGTTAAGCTCCTTAACAACACCATGTTCAGGAACCAAGTATGGTCCTTCCAGCAAGACTCGGCACCGGGTCATAAAGCTCGGTCCACGCAGTCTTGGTTGGAAGCGAACGTTTCGGACTTCATCAGAGCTGAAGACTGGCCGTCGTCTAGTCCCGATCTTAATCCGCTGGATTATGATTTATGGTCAGTTTTAGAGAGTACGGCTTGCTCTAAACGCCATGATAATTTGGAATCCCTAAAACAATCCATACGATTGGACATGAAGAATTTTCCCATGGAAAGAGTGCGTATTTCTATTGATAACTGGCCTCAAGGTTTAAAGGACTGTATTGCAGCCAATGGAGACCACTTCGAATAAGCTTTTTATATTTTTAATTGTTTTATATTTATTTATTAAACTAACACACTGTAACTGTGTAATAGTAATAAATTTTAAATAAATAATATTTTTTTCTTTGTTACAATATTTATATATATGTATATATATATATATATATATATATATGTATATATATATATATATATATATATATATATATATATATATATATATATATATATATATATATATATATATATATATATATATATATATATATATATATACATATATATAGGTTAAACGTACATAATAAACAAATAAATAAAAAGATACATAGATATTTGTAAAGATAGATAGTGATTTTTGACAAGCTTTTTGAATATTGGGAGAGACACCTAACAGCTTGTACTGTGAAAGATTGGTCAAAGAAATTGGTATGATGAGCAGGCATTTTTAATATTAAGTTTTCAAATGTTCTCAAACAGCTCGAATATGAATCATTGAGAAATACAAAGCGAGTCTTGAGATAAAAGGGGTAACAAGGGTTAAACAAAATAGAATAAGGAAGAGAGAGTATGTGAGCAACTTTACTCTCTAATTCAAAAACTGAGCCATTCTTATTGCCTAAATAATTTATATGCGATGAAATATTTAGGCGATAGGACGATTGGCTCAGTGGCAGGGCCCTCCGCCCACGGAGTCAATGGTCGCGGGTTCGATCCCCGCATCGGAATAAATATTTATATGGATTTATAAATGTTTATTCCAAGTCTGGTAACCTCCCCAATCCGCATTTCCTTTCCTGCCCTTTCTGTTCTTCTTTATCCTTTCCCTTCCTTTCCGCCAATCCACGGTCTGTCGTGCCAATGGATGCCTGGCTAGGGGCGAGCCTAGTCGCAAGTGTGCCGATTGTCCCGGGAACGGGCTCCCCGGGGTACTATGGTGCCTTACCTCAGCATGCAGGGCTCCGCTGGGGCTGACCTTCATCCTCCGTTGCAGCTCGTGGGATTCACTAAGACGAATTTAATATACCTAATTTGTTGAAAATGATGGGGACGTGGTTCGCTAGTCATCACGTTCTGATTCTCACGAGGGCGAAAAGCGACTAATGGAGAGCCATTTCGCTGCGATGAATGGTAGCGGATGGAGCTCTGTGGTCTCTGCCAACCCCTGCGGGTGATAGGCGTGAATGTATAAAAAAAAAGAAATATTTTTATTTCTATTTTTTGTATTTTGAGGCAACAAATAGTTAATATATCATTATTATACACATGTTAACTAAAGTTTAATTTATGGTAATGACCAAATTCATATTTAATTTTATTCAAAGAAAAGTACAATACAATGTTTGTACGCAAAACTAGGCATTTTATACTTTGAATTTTTTGTTTAATTTTTAGGTGCAAGCGCGTTGAAGCTCCGGAGTCAGCAATCGAATGTGAAGAGGTTGTCGAAGACACTAACATGCAATTTCCCTATTGTTGCACTCGACTCAGGTATACATACATATATGATGTTCTCGGAGAGAGATATTGTTTAAATGATTATTAATTTTTAAGAATACTTATTGATAATAAATTTACATTATTAAAACACAGCGATCTTAACTATGTTACAATCTTTTTTTAGCACCTTTTCCGGAACTCCTATAACACAGGTATAATCCCGATCTAATGGTAGACAGCCTTAAACACAAGGCTAAACTTTCCTTAAAGGCCGGCAACGCTTCTACAATGTCCATACCACTGCGGACGTGACATGACACTCTATGGGCGGTGTTCATTGCTTTCCATCGGGTGACATGCCTGCTTATTTGCCTTCCTATATTGAGGGATAAAATAATATTTACTTTCGATACTTAATAATTCTTTCCTCCAGAAAGACCCCCCATTTTAGAGGAACGGACGTTTACTTTCCAGACTCGAAATAAATACCTGTAGGCCATATGAGTATATATATCTATCCCAATGCGGGGTCATACTCACAACCATTAACTCCAAAAGCGGAAGTTTCGCCACTGAGCCTTTGAATTAGATCTGACGATCTATTGAATTGATAAAGCCAATGTTTACAGAGTTAAGATGATAATGTTGAATGATCGACGTAACTTATACATTTTTATGAAAAGCAGTAGGTAATACTTTGTTTGTACATTGCAGATGCTTGGTGGTAGTGAGGGGAGAAGTGTGGACTCGCGTGCTAGGTCAGCCGTGGGAGGTGCTACCCGCCGCTCCCTGGAGCCATATGTACAAGATGAAGAAACCGCCGCCTACGGACAATACCTTCTTGCCTAAGTAGGAATTTTTAAATAAAATTAATATAAATCTTGTCTGATGATGCGATCATACCAGTAGGCAACTACGGACCAAAAGAGTTTAAGTTATTTAATTCAGTAAAGTATTATATAATAAACACAAGTCAATCAAAACAGGTGTAAAACACACTAGACTGTACTTTGGCGTGCCAGCCGTACTACTATACTTACGGTGACACACGGGATCTTTAGTGGGTATTTTCTTCGATGTATTTGAATTCTTCCAAGTGAAATTAATTTAATTTTCTATTGATTTTACATTTTATATCTTATTCACACTTTATCTACATTTAATTTACATTTCATATCTCATTTTCTTATGCCGGAAGGGTGACATATCTAATGAAAGACGTCAGACGAATTAATGTTTTGTGTTAATATAAAACAATTTATTTCTTTTTTATTTTAAAGATTAAATTACGAATTTAAAAAGAAATATTATTATTATTTTTTTTATATATTCACGCCTATCCGCTGCAGGGGTTGGCAGAGACCACCGAGCTCAATCCGCTTCCATTCTCGCAACGAAACGGTTCTCCATTGGTCGCTTCTCGCCCTCGTGAGAATCAGGACGTGACGGGTGGCGAACCACGTCGCCGTCATTTTTCAACAAATTAGTTATATTAAAAATTATATTAGGTATATTAAAAAAAAAATAATATAACATAAAAAGTTTTAATGTATTCAAATAAAAAGTCTAAATACATTCGTGATACATTTATCAATGTACTGATGACTACAGTACCAAATACACTTGTAGAAAGTGAGTCGTCAGCTGGCTGCTGAATTTATTATATATTATATGAGAAGTGTACGGCGAGGTTGCTCTTAGAAAAGATAGATTAATTAAATACCACAAAATGCTTACAGACACACACATACATACATACACAAACAAACACCCCCATACATGCAGGTTTCTATCTTTAATTATTGTAACTTAATTCATATTTTATTATTAGCAGTATTTTTTAAATTTTTTACTTACATATTTAGTAATCAGTTCAAAACCGGCAATCCTAGTGGGACCTAGAGTCCTATAACATATGTAAAAAGTAATTAAAAATAAAGGTATTTGTTATTAATTTATTAACAATACCTACATTGCATTTTAAAGTTTTAAGAAAATATTTTAGTAAAATGGTGGGTAGGCTAAGGCATTTTGGGGGCGGAGTTACTTGTTATTGATGTATAATAAATCAAATTATTTGCCATAGATCTGGTGAGGGTCCAATTTACGAACTCTCATTGGACTCTAGTAAAGATGGAGCCGAGAAAGCGCGGAGAGCTTCGAAGAAAACAATCACAGGGGATTCTAATTGCAAGGATGTTATCCCGAGAGCCAACAATTCACCAGATATTGTGGTAATTTAACATAAATAGATAGAAAATAGATTATTCTTATTGTACATAGATTATGTGGACAGTCAGAATTTTTTCTTAGCTAAGATCCGCGACAAAAATAGAAAAGTTTTACTGGAAAAAGTGGATTTACGAGGAACTTAAATTAATCTCAAAGGCCGTTAGCAACTCTCCACTCCCAACCACTATCAACAACACTAAACACACATCACTACTTTTCCAAAATGTACAAGACACATGTTTCGCCTCAACACGAGGCATCATCAGGTATAATAAACTTTACTTAAGTTACGTTAAGTCTTTACTTACTTAATGATCGTTTTTCGGTAAGATTTAGTTTAAGCTCCCCGTAAATCCATTCCAGTAAAACACACATTATTAATTTTCTATTTGTCCACATAATAATGGATTTAACGCAAAGTAACGCCTGACTCTATTAATCATCGTACATAGATTAAACAACATATCTAACTAATTATTCAAAAATAAAAGAATACAGATGTTAAAGACGCCTTAACTCAACTTGACCGGCTAATGTCTGCATATCTTCTCTTCTTTTATATAAAAATGACTATTTTGCATGTTGGTCTTAACAAACAACCGAAGTATGTATATATGTTGTAACATAAAATTTGCAAGTAATTTCTAGACTTCTGTATATAAAAAGAAAAAAATATCGTGAACCTTCCTTGTATATATAAACTATAATATTTTGTAATACTTAAAATAAGTATTACAAAAAATACTTTTATTTTTTGTTTTAGATTGCACTAGCAACAAATAAGGAAGAAACGGAATCTAAAAAGTCTGATGTATCAAGGTACTGATTCAGATTTATTAAACGCATTTATTAATAGTAAAAATATTAATAATTTTATCTTTACCCTGTCACCCACCTAGAAATAAAGTCGCTACGCTAATTAATTACACAAGAAAGCTGCTAACTATATCGTGCCACGACGTAGCGAATGTATCATGACTCTAAGCACACACAAAATTGAATTTTTTCTTTATACAGTTTGTCTTTATTGCAATTAGTTGAGATGAATCTATATTTAAAATTAATATGTATTTTGCAGGCGAAAAAGAGGCCGGAAGTCAACTGTTCCACCGATTCAAAATGATTTAGATGAAGATTTTCATGAAGTAAATAATGAGCTGGATTTTGAAGAAGTTCTCGTTACAACGGAGAAAGTGAGACTTTTTTAAATATTATATTATACATCATCAAGTCCTTTTTGCAACTTTGTCGTTGTGCGTGTGCATGTGTTGGTAAATAAAGTTATTATTTTAAAATGCTATTTTATACGTCGTAGGTATGACACTTTCAACCAAAATTATTTAGTGCACCCGTAACAGTCCACTATTCGGCCTTTTACATTACATATTATTAAGGAATGCTGCGGTAGATTGGTTTTTATAACTCAATTAGATACTGCCCATCCACGACGAGTTAACCCATACAAAAAAGAAATGGCTTGCTCCTATTTTATACCAGCAACAACCACACAGTAAATCTTTTGTATCACGAATATAAAACAGAGATTATTTGAAATGTGTGAGTGACTCAAACGCAACATTGTCTTTTTCACAAGTTTCCGTTTACTTACATATGTATAGCTTGTTAAATTTCGCAGTCTCCTGAAACATCGGATGAAAAGATTTTCGCCAACTCATTTGGAGTAACACAAAAGCTACCTTCAAAGGTAAAGTATGATTATCATATGATACATGAAGGGAATGGAGGTACTTGTGATGAATGATGACGTTAAAGTTATGATATAATAAATAAAATAGACCAAACTTTATTTTACCATACAATTAATTACAATGAGACGTCATTGTCAAATGTGTTTTTTAAAAACACAATACTATTTTTTATTTATTAAAAGACACATGAAATAGTTAAAACATTGATATATTTAAAATAATAAATAAAACTTTTTACACTCATAGCCTAGAAGGGACAAGAAGAAAAAAACTGTCTTAGAAGAAAACCTGCAGGCAATACATATAATTACGCTGTCTACGAAATACGGAAGGCATTTAAATTCAAAAATAATAAATTTTTAATACATATTGGAAGATAAATTTTATGCCCCATATGTATTACAATTTTGGGCATAAATAAACACATACACAGTGTATTAAAATAAATTTAACTTAAATTTAAGCCCATCCTAAAGTTCTCATCTTCTCGGCTCACTTCCCTGCTTCGACTTAATTTTACCGAAGATATGTAGGACTTATAGATGATATCCTGTTGATGATTTGAGAGACACATTCCTCGACACTTTGATAGATCTAAGTGTCGAGGAATGTGTTTCTCAAATCGATCCTAATTGCAAAATACAATGCTTAAAGTGCATGGATATTTTCTTCTGGAAGAGTTAGCTAATCGAGTAAGCGGGAGTACCGCCCATGGATATTTGTAATATTTAAGACACTGCAGAAACTTTTTTTATATGAAAGGGAGGCAAATGAGTAAGCGTGTCGCTTAATGGAAAGCAATTAACGCCCTCTATAAATATATGTAACACCCTAGGAATTGCATGTGTTGCCGGATTTACAAGTTCGCAGCAAAGTCATGAATTAAGATGTAATTATGTCTGAATTTTTAGTTTCAACATTTCTTCCATTTCACAGTCTCAACGCCATCAAGATGTATTAATAAACATTCCACAGAGTCAGTGGAATGAACACGACCCGACTAGCGATGTAGAAAGGGTTTCACAACAGGTACATACTTACGTCATATTTTTTTAATGTATAGACAGGGAAAAGAGCAAGTGTGTCGCTTTATGGAAAGCAATTTACGCCACCTATGTGTATATACATCTGCAATGTAATAGACACTTCCGGCAGCAACATTGCCGGACAACCACCTTTTAAGAAATATACAAGCTTTTTGAAAAGGTTCTAATGGCGTATCGGTTTGAAAGTATCGCTGAAAGTAATTGAATCCACATAGGGGAAGTTATGGAAAATACGCATAGGGAAAGATGAACTCATTAAGACCGCCGGTTTAGTTCCTGTAGAGTTATGCTCTGCTCTGTGGTTTCGAACATAGAATAGAGTCACCAATCAATCCGATGAGTATCGTACGTAGCAACCATGGCAGCAATACAAAGGGCTTACGTTCACGATTAGAATTACAGTTACGGTACCTACCATTATATCTTATTTAGCTTCTTTTGTTATGGCAGTAATTAATATTATTTGTTTTTTGTTGTAATTCTTCATTTGTTTGACAAAATATTACATTAAGTTTTTTAAAATAGGTCTGTCCAACCTACTACAATGTACCTATAACATCAATGAGGGATCACTTTTACTTTTTTATGAACAGGAATCTAAAGTATTTACTCAGTCGGATTATCAATCTGACATAGAAAAAAAGGATGTGGAGGAACCAGCCAATCTACAGGCGTTAGTGGATTCAATTGGCAATCGAATGCGCGATATTGAGAACGTGGTACAAAGGATGAGTGAGAAAGTGCGTGCGAATCCAGAACCGCTGGACTTCGTCGTAGCCAGTGCTGAACGAAGGTTTAAGTTTTGTCTTTTTCCTATATTGCTTTGCATTTATCAAAGAAAGCTTAACCTTGTAGTATTTATCTAAAATGTTTGTTTAACCAGTATGAGCTCAGCTAGATAATAATAATATATTTATTGACAATTGATAAAGTTTACAATTTTGCTTTACTGCTTGCCGAAAAAGGGCGAACCCTGTACTACGGCAGACAGTTCCCTTCTATGACACATTTATGTATTACATATATTATTCTAATTGCCATATATTATAATTTTACAAATTTTACAAAAGACAAACAAAAACAATGAACTAAATTATACAATCAAAACGAAAAGATAGGGATGCGTTTACGATTTAAGTTTTTGGTTTCAACTCTACCATTGGGCTATTGAAGGACTTTACTAGAACTACAAGCATCATTAACTCGTCTGCTTAAAACAGAAACAAGTAAAGTATACAAAGATTCACCTTAATAATCACATGACGGACAAATGGCGAAATTTTTATAGATAAATATATTAGAAATAAAATATTCACTCCGTATCAAGATCATTATTTTAATCTCTGGGTCTAAAATATTAATTTAAAAGTCAAATACCCAAAGAGGTCGAACGTTATAATATTTAATAGAAAAAATACCCACTCAATTTTCTGCAACCATGATTGGGTTACATACAGTTCTAAATACTTAAAAAATAGAAGCAAAATATATTTTCCTTTCAAAATTGATTTTAAGTATATATATTTTTTTTCAAGAAGCATTCTATGCTAGTGTTCACTTTTACAGTTCGAAACTGACTTTTTTTGCAATATTGTTATTCGCTTAAACATTAGTAAATATAGCCTAAATCTTATATAAATTTTAAAACAAATTTATTAAAAAATTTTAAGCTTCGTAACGTTTTTTAGAAAATAATAAAGTTTTACTTTCTAATCCTATCTATTGATACTCAAAACTGAAGTATTTTATTGTAAATATTTTTCTGAGGTATTTTATTTTAAATATTTTTTTAAGTATTTTATTGTAAATATTTTTTAAGTTCCTAAAACTTATGAGTTAAGAAGACACCACGCTGAAGTGCGCTAAACGAAATATATTGGAGAAAATTATCGGCTCGAGTAGGGATGTCACTATGAGATGACAAACGCAAGTGCGAATCCTGTACAGGTGTATTACGTTGCTGCATTTTTCGCGGTTGACCTACCCTCGGTTCACGTCAGGACGTAATAACTTTTGTACTTTACATATATACTGGTATTATATAATTTTAGATCGATGCCGGGAACCGAGGTCCAAAAACAAAAGCCTTATAACATAGAGCCAAAGGAACCTGCAGTTGACGTGAGTGATGCGAAATCCAAATACGTTAATACAGACGGCGAGCACCATAAGCGGTATGATTTATTTGTCTATAATGAAATCCCTTATAAGTAAATGCTAAGGCTTGGATCTTAATTCAGTCTTTATAGAATTGCACCTTATATTCGAAAAGTTTGATCAAGCGTATAGAGCTCAAAGGAGATTGTTGAAAAATAAAAAAATACTGAACATATTTTTTTATGGAATAGGTTGGCAAACGAGCAAATGGGTCATCTGGGAAGCAAGCGGCGCCTCCTCTGGGCATCCGTAATACTATGGGCACTGCAGATGCTTTGCCTACCTTAGGGTATCACTGTGAATAATGGAAGGGGGAAGAAAGAAATAAAGGAATTGGCAGATTCTAGTTCTCACCATACCGCTGAAGGTAGCTGGTTCCAAGACAGGATTGTACCGACCCTCAGCAGCGTCTGGGTGCAATACCTATGAAGCACCTCTTTTTTTGTCCTAAATATGAAATAATTACTTATTTTACTGACAATTCTCACATTTAAAGCGACACTTTATATGCCTTCAGCGACAACAATAATCTGTCGACTTTTCTAGCAAGTTTTTTATATCATTCAATCACTAGGAAGTCAAAATGATTTCTGAACGCACCTTCAACCAGACCACAAGCACAACTCTTGATTGAAAAGCAGAGCTCATAACAATGTAAACTGTAAAACAAAGACGTAAGCATTGGATCAGTTCAAAGAATCTAAAATTATTGTTTTGGAGATATGTACTTAATTATAGATTTGAACTAATATAGCGAGGATTGAAGAAATACGACTGGTAAAAAAAAATTACTTTACGGATGTGGATGGAAGAGTCAAGAGGAAGACCAAGGAAAACATTTTTATTATTATTATATATTCACGCCTATCCCCCGCAGGGGCTGGCAGAGACCACAGAGCTCCATCCGCCGCCATTCATCGCAGCGAAACGGCTCGTCATTGGTCGCCCTTCGCCCTCGTGAGAATCAGGACGTGACGGGTGGCGAACCACGTCGCCGTCATTTTCGACAAATTAGGTATATTAAATTCGTCTTTAGTGAATCCCACGAGCCGTGAGGGAGGATGGAGGTCAGCCCCAGCAGAGCCCTGCATGCTGAGGTAAGGCACCATAGTCCCCGGGGGAGCCCGACCCCGGGACGATCGGCACGCTTACACGACTAGGCTCGCCCCTAGCCACGCATCCATTGGCACGGCAGACCGTGGATTGGCGGAGAGGAAGGGAAAGGATAGAGAAGAAAGGAAGGGGCAGGAAAGGAAATGCGGATTGGGGGGTTACCAGACTCGGAATAAACATTTTAAAAATCCATATAAATATTTATTCCGATGCGGGAATCGAACCCGCGACCATTGACTCCGTGGGCGGAGGGCCGCGCCACTGAGCCAATCGGTCGTCGGAAAGGAGAACATACCTTGACCAAAATATCCGAAGTTTTTAAGAAGGGCCAGGTCAAGAGTAGGGGAGACTGGGTACGGTTGTAGCAATTTTCCTTTGATTGCATACAGCACAACTACTACAGCTGTAAGCACTGATCAAAGCATTTGAGATGAAAGCTTAGTCACCTATGTTTAAATTCAGGTCAAAACTAGAAGCTCGAACTAGAATATGCCATTTTACTGAGTATGTCCAAATGTTACAACCGACCCCATAACAGGGTCGGTTGTATCACCCATGGGGGGGGGGCAATTGTAACACTAAAAATAATACAAAAATTAGTCGTGGTACTGGTAATCATGTCGAGACTAATAGTCTCGTACACCTCTTACCGCTCGTATGCCTCTTACCTTGTACTCCTCACCTACTATGCATAGTTTCGATAATATTTGAGCTGTTACAATCGGACCCAGTTTCCCCTACTCTTAACCGGCGGGTTTGTATGGAGAGAGTGAAAGCAGAGAAAGAGTAAAGAAAGTGTGCCGAGATCGCAGCAGGTGGAGATCCGCAGATCTTGTGGAGAGACCAGTTTCTCCCTACCCCTACGGGAAACAGGCGTGATACACGTGAACATACATATCATGTTGAACTAATGAATTTCAATAAATTCATTATGTTTTAGGGGCGCCCTATGTGCCCCTTGTGCCCTATCGCCGGTGTGCGCTGCACACTTCACATAAAGAGGCGGGGCGGCCCTGTTCCAGGTAGCTGACGTTATCTATATGTAAAAAAATATAGTGTAGGTGTATTATAGGTATATTTGCAGTTTATATAATTTCCTTACTATAAGCGCGTTTTGCATTGTATACCCTGTTAATTCAAAATAGTTATTGCAACGTTTCTGTTTCGTAACAGGAGCAAGCACATTCACACCACCACAGAAGGCACCAGCGAGCAACCGCTTTTCGTAGAGGACCCTAATTTGAACGGCTATTTTAGTGATGGAAGCAACACTCTTATACGTCGTGCCAATCCCTCAAAAGTAAGCACTATTCTTGTAGATAAATATATGACACCTAATTTAGTGCTGTCGAAGGACATATTTGGGATGCACATTATATATACGGTATTTTTACAGACTACCTCAACTTTAACGTTGTGTTTATCTGTCAAATAATGTTTATTTATCGTTTACTTCATTGTAACAGGGAAAAAAGGAAAAAAGGACTCGTGTGAAGTTTCTTTCGCCGTTTCCGCTCTGTAGTTAGGAATTTGCAATTAACACAGATAACAGATTAGCGTTTGACAAATAACATGTAATTTTTTACTAGCGTAATATAAGGCGTAAAGTACAGTGCAAATGAGGTTGACTGCAAAAATGAAAAGCTGTGGTTAAATTAGAGATCTTATACCAGCTTACATTGAGATGGCGACATGAACAATGTTAGGGAAAACTTACGAATTTAATATTTATTAAAGTTATATAAACATTACAGTTTTTAAAGATCGCAAAGAAATTATATTAATATAAAATATTTATAAGGTTTTAAATCTGAAATTCAGCATTTTTTAAGGTTTTTTATAAAGTCAGCCAAATTGTTAAAAAGAATTTCAGAATATTTATTAAAGTTGTGGTGGTAAATTATTTCATACTGCTTAAAAATTATGCTTTAGGAATCACTGGCAACATATATGGCTCCAGTAGAAGATCACCGCAAGAAATTATCTCATGCCGCCTCAGAGAATTCGGAAGAAATCGAAAAGGTTCAGAGAAAGAAGCACGTACATAGGAAAAAGAAGGGTAAAAATGGTAAAGGCCATAAGAAACATCATGGAAAAGAAGACAAACGAAAACGGTTTAACAGATTGAACTCTGCTGAAATAGAGAAAAATACTTTGTCTCTAGAAGACAGCAGTTCGATTGTGGGGCAATAGAATAATAGGAAAGTCCACAAGATATGTAGATATCCAATAGAATAACATCCAAAAGGAAGTAAAAATTGCATACTATTATAAATTAAAGATGTACTCTTTGTATTGCTAAGTATGTTAGCTTTCATTTTTATCCCTTAAGTTCCACATAATGTACAATGTATTGTGTAAATCGAGTGTATTTTTGTTAAACGACATTGGTATTCTTTGTCCCGAGTATTTTTGTGCCCAGTACATTATTAAAAAAATTTACTAATATAATGTGTTTAGTCTTTGACATATATAATATATGCATTGGTATAACTATTAAGATTTTTGAAGAAATGGCATTGAGATACGATACAAAAAAAAATAAAAAAGAATCCTTTGTCGCTTAATGAATGAAGTAAATAGATAAGAAATAATTATGTTAACAATGTGGATAAATTATATAAGAACCTATAAAACATCTTTAATTACAAAAGCTTTTTTTTTATTTACATTTCGTTTTAATTACAAAAGCTGATAAAATTTTCGTGTGTCCGATTTTTGCTTTAGGTGTTTATTTTACCTTTATAGGATTATAAATAAAACAAAGAAATAAACAAAATTTTAAATGATTTTATATTTACATACTAACAATTAATACAGCAATGAAATTCCTATTTAAATCAAACTTTTTTACCTTTATTACTCCTCCTAGGAAAAAATTATTGCACATTAACTTTTAAATTTTTTAGGAGTAAACAATTTGTATGATTGCTCAAAGACTATTTGCAAAACGTCAATAATTTACCAACATTTTTCGAAATTATAGTCAAGTGAAAAAGAATAATATTTCAAATTTGTAAATTATTTTCACCAAATTACACAGTTTCTTTTTCAACCCTAAAACTGATTTGGACTACATGGATCATTACAGTATTTCAAACTATGCTTTCTGCCACCATTGTATGAAATACTGAATGTTTAGTTCAAACTAATTAATATTTAAACTTCTATCTAATTTTATGTATTCTGAATACATCTGTAATCTTAATGTCCTTAAACCATGGTACAAAATTGGAAATTTAAATATTAGGAACTAGGATTGGAAATTTATATAAATAAAATATTTTCTTTTTCATTTTGAAAATGAAAAATAAAAGAATGCAATATATGGCAATGAAATTTTCGATCACAAATATTTTCATTAGCCTTGGGCAGTTCACTGCTGGACATTGGCCTTTCCCAAGGCCCACTTCCTAGCCTGATCTTCGGTTATGCATCAGAACTATATTAAAACTTATTTTAAAAATGCTGTCACAATGACGTAATACTAAGCGGATGCAACACTACATTGTTTACATTACATTTTGGTCATTTTTACTTTCCTTGATGATTGAGCCGGAGAATGCATTTGCATTGAAGTGCAGTATATCTCAATATTTATATATTTTCCAGTTTAGATTTAGATCAATTTAGCTATTTTGCTGTTATTTTCTTAGTGTTTAGCCAAGCTCTTTTTAAAGTTGACTGTATGTCACAGTAAAGGAAAGCCCTGTCCGTGTACTGTTATAAAAATAAAAGTAATTGTTAAGTGATGCAGAGTTGCCTCTTGCTTTTATATTAATACAGATATAGAAAAAAATGGTTTATTGTTTTATGTCCATAGTTCTCTATCAAATAATATGTCTATCCTTAATTGTTTATGTGAAAAAATAACATCACAATACAATATGAAAGGAATAAACAAATGTAATATTGTTATGCAATCACCTTACAATAAAGATTCTGGGTGGCATAATCAGAATGCCCTGACACCATAGAATGTGGTTTCGCTTCCAGTAACCAGGGACAGCTCAACAGGCATCAATTACAAATTTCTCAACATTCGTAGATTTTAACTGTATATTTTAATTAATTCATGTTAGTTTTTATAAATTAATTAAAGGCTTTCTCTGGGACTATTGCTGTTGCGGCTGTTCATAGTTATATGTTAAACATTTACATTGTCTATTACTTCACCACTATTATTGAATATGACTGCGTCCATTGTTAATACAGTAGAAGTTAATGACTTCGCCTATAATTACCAACCACTTTTAACAACATAAAAACAAACTCAAGTTTAGTTTTATAATCTGAAATTGACTTTATTAGTTATTTTGTGCGCCATCCTGTTAATACTCAAGTCCCTTAAAGGTCACTATATACTAATTCCAGTGTATTAGCTTGAACTAACTTCAGATACTAGGGTATTTTTATTGTTAACTTTATTGACAATTCAAATAATTAGCCATTTGTATTCCTATTGTATGTTTTCAATAACAAGCTTCTCTGACTTGTACATGCTTCCAATCGCTACCTGTAAGTACAAAAATAATAAAACAATATCGAATATAAATGTTTAGCTAGTTTGAAAAACTAAGTGAGAAGACTGCCATGAAATATTCTTTCATAAAATACACCTTGAATATTCTTTCATATTTTATTCTTTATTAGATACAGTCTAGTATTAATAAAAAATCTTGTTGCCTCTATGAAATAATTTATTAAATTTTTCTATTATAAATAAATTTTTACATACCTGTCGTTTTACAATTGCCAAATTCTCCACAGCAAAATCATATTCTTTTTTAATTAATTTATTGTCAGTTAAATTTTTATTCTCCTTGAAAGCATCTCTAACTCTTCTTAAGGCATAAGACCTAGAGAAGCAAAATTTGCATTAAAACAGATTTCTTATGTTCTGTTTACATGTCACAGTTTTTGTCTCAAAACTAATTAAAACATTTAATGATAAACATTTTTACGTACATACACGTAAACCCAATATCGTAATAAAATTAGTACAAACGAATGTGTAAATTTTAAGGTTATGTAAAAAATATTTATTTTATATAATTCTAACTAACCTGAAGTTATAACTGGGAAATTTTTGAGATTCCTTCATTAGTGACTTATATATTGCTAAAACTTGACTTCTACCAATGTTTGATGTCATTTTTTTCGAACAAATTTAATAATCATATATTTAAATAAGCCGTTAGTTAAATTATTACATTCCTTAGCTGTAAATTTAAAAATTTACATAGTATTAAACATTACACAAGTAAGCTTACGATTTCGTTCTTTTCTTATAGAGCAGAGGTTAGTGTTGCCAGATAGGGTTAGAAACTTAACAGTATTTTACTGTATTTTGAATATAAAAATTACAGTACATATATAAAAATTATATAAACTTAAATAGAAAGTTTTCACAGTAATATAAATACACTATAGTTTTTCTCCGTAATCTAATCAAATGTAATTAATAAAAAGTAAATTATTTCCCTAACTTGATATTGAGCAAAAAGTTTGCCAAGTTCAAAAAGTCTTTTTTTGTAACACCTGAAAAAGAGTTACCCAAGATGATGAAGGAGTACGTTCTGACAGATATGAAAATTAATAGTAGACCTGTTTTGAAATTTGAAATTAAATAGTTGGTGTTTTCGTATTGATTAATCAATTCGTGTCTTTTTTTCTTCGATGGCAACATTTGGATGGTTATAACTATTTTGCCAGTGTCAAGTAAAATATGTTTACAAGTCCCTTGAAATAAAACTAGTATATTTAATAAAACTAGAATATTGATAAAACTAGAATACTGATAAAAATTTAATAAAACTATAATATTGATAAAATACCAAAACATTCTATGGACTTTGCATCAAGTTTAAAAGTCTTAACCGAACTATATTGTATTATACCATCCCCCCACAATTAAACAATATAACTGAAAATAATATAAGATTATAAAAATGAAATAAAAACACAACGTCACTGATGTAAGGTGACAGGAAAAGTCCCTCTGTCATGTCTTTTCATTCCATTCTACGTGACATTGGCGAAATTATCCGTGTTATTTTGGCACTATTGAAAGCCATTAATTATAATGAATGAATGAATAACTAGCTAACTAACTTTGTTGACGTAGCGACTCAAAATGGATCTTGGCCTTCGAACAGATCTTACGCCACTGTGCCCTGTCCTGCCAAATGCCGATTTGAAGGTTGCGCAAGTCATCCATATTGAATAAATAGCTGGTGTCAAAAATATTAGATACCTTACTGATCAATATAATTTGATAAGCTGGGTTAATTACCCCATTGATCATTAATTTGCTGCTGCTCTTCTTTAGATTTCGATGCCAGTCATGGCAATACTTTAAATATTCATGAAGAGATTCTAAATGTTTGCTACTTTTGGCAATTATTACTGAAAACTTTTTACGTTTTAAATTTATGCATAAATGCTAGTATTCAGTTGCATCACATTGTTGAGATATATATATTTTTTATGGGATAGGAGGGCAAACGAGCGCAAAATGTGTCGCCCATGCATGGTCAATATCGAAGGCGATTCTACATCACACATCACAATCACAGCACACTAGTTTGCGTCACAACATACCTTCAACTTAAATTTCTTTAATCCGTGTTTGGGGGATCTGTCTCTCCCCTTTGGATCTTTGCTGGTACAGTAGTTCGCCAAGTAGATCCAATGAAATTCCGTATGATAACAGTATATACGTGTAATTACTATCACTACAGAACACCACATTTAACAGGTAACATTTAACTTAAAGCTATATAATTTGGTGTTGAAAACTATAGGTATAATACATAGTGTAATACAACCAAGCTTCTTATGATTAAAAACAGTTAGCTAACGAAAAATAAAGCGTTTTGACAACTCTATATTTTTTTCTCCTCTTCTTACGGTGTTTCTAGCAGAATTTTGTATATACGCCACACGTGCATTATAATCGTAAACCCTGTGATAACAATCTTAACATTTCAAAGCTATTATTACTTTAATTCCGGGTTTACTTTGAAGACAGTTTCTGAAAAAACGCTTTGTATTAAGTAATAGGATTATAAGTCATATCTCGTTGCATAAAATCTAGTAAAAAACTTTATCCATTCTATTAATCCTGTGAAAAATCAGAAGTGTCAATACCACATTTTTCTTGTTCTTTTCCTTGATGGCAACCAGTTACAACTATAATGCCAGTGTCAAGTAAAATATGTTAACATCAAATCTCTTGAAACAAAACTATTTAATTTATCACGTAAAGATAAAATGATGTCCATTTTACCAAAACCGTCTATGGACTTTTTCAGTCAACTTAAACAGTCACGATATACGCATTTATTTCATATCTTTATTTATTTTATTTAATTCTTTATTTGTATCGAATTTTGTTTCTTTTTAGTAGTTAAATTTATTTTTATACGTAGTTTTGGGAAGCAGAGATTATAGAAGAGGCAATATAGTTCATGGAATTTACAAAATGATATGTTAGCATCATTTTTTGTGTATGCTTCTGACCAGGATAGCTTTTGCAAACATTTTTTAAACTTCCTAATATTATCTAAATTATAATCTCTTTTATAAACATAATATATCATATTTATTTGAGGGTCACGTTCTAATGGAAAGCTTAATAATTGTGCTGTGTCATGATCAGATAGATATAGCGGTAGAACTGTTGCAGTTGCGTCTGGAATATTACTAAGAATATGATCAATACAAGAAGACTTGCGTGTAGGGATATTAATATGTAGTTTTAAATTATAGTTGTGGGATAAGTCTATCAATTCATTTGTAATATTGTCCTTTTTTAGTATTTATATTAAAGTCGCCCGCTATTACAATTTTATTTATTTTCGACTTATATTTCATGGAAAAGTCATGTAAAAGTTTATTCAGTTTTATTAAAAATATGTTGGATCTGATTGAGGTGTTCTATAAAGACAAGCAATTATTAATTTCATAGTCATAATTTCTATAGCGCAAACTTCAAATGTGTTCTGTTCAGCATAGTTTTTTATAAACAATATTTCCTTAAAGTTTAGACCTTTTTTGACTAAAATGCATGTTCCGCCTCTTTGTTTTTCTCTAGAGAATGTGGTGGCCATATTATAGCCGTATATTCCTATGTAGCACTCATGGCCTTTTTTTATGAAAGTTTCAGAAAGACATATTATATCGGGTTCATTGTGTTTTTGTTTTTCATTGTTTTTTTTTTCATTATCACTTCACTTATACGCCTTAATCGAACTTTATTGTATAATAAACCACCACATTGAAACAATATAACTATAATATAAGATTATGAAAATGAAATAAAAACACAACGTCACTGATGAAAGTTGACGGGAAAAGTTTAGCATACTTTTAGTTTCCTAATTTACATATGTGCACAGCAAACAAAGGCTACTCTCTTGTCTGAATCGTCTTTTATCAAATGAAACGATTTTTTTCGATACGATTGGGGAGGAATTCGAATTCAATCTTCGAGACGCAATTTTTTTTACATTTAGTGATCCGAAAACTATATTTTCTGTTTTAAACAATTTTAGTTTAGATTGGAATTTGAGAACAGAACTCTTGGCTCAGAAATCTGATATCCTTATAAATGAGGCAAGCGATCATTAAATAACTTTAAAAGTAAAAAATAATAATGATTGACACAAATAATCACTATTATAAAATCCATCTCTTATGTTAAATATCGAAATCAATATGGCAGTTAGCAGCGTGACAATTTGTTTGAAGGAAAAATCAGACCTCAATCATTCAATCAATCTTCTTGTATGCTATAGCAACATACGTAAAAGAGCTCGTTTACATAAAAAAGCACTTCGGGTAACATATACCGCAGTTAAACTGGAATGGAATCGCCAATCGTGCAGTAAATTAACTATCTGGAAATCATATGTGCTTTTAGTTCCTATATGGCCTGTCGTACATGTTTTTTAAATGAAAAAGGGCTATACAAAAATACGAAATAGGATTTTTGGCAAAACTGGAGTTAATTAAATATAATCGATTTTATTACTATTAGGAAAACATGGATTTCTACTCATAAATCTCTGGTAATATTTATAACAGCGCCCAATGGTCACATTTTGTTACGATTGCTATTAATTAAGAAAAGCAATAATGTTACTATAATATTCATATCCAGGAATTTCAATAATATAAATATAAAATAAATACAAATAACCGTCTACTCGGGCTAAAATAATTTGTTCGAGAATCTTTATGATACATTAAGCAAATTACGACAGCAAATGTAATCCCAACGAATATGTTAGAGGAACCCAGCAACAATGAAATGAGACTAATTTAGATAAAAGCCTGCGAAACGCGGGCAAAGTGGTCGTAACAATAAAAGAGGTCATAAATTTACTAAAGCGCCATCTACACGATGCTGGTTCATGCATTATATATGAGATTTGCTAATAGGTGGCGTTAGTCGTGATTTAATTTTTGAATAAAATACAAATTTTAGAAATTAATGTTATATTGTATGAAATAATGTTCTTTACATAACTTATAACTTTTTAAGAGAGGCGCCATAGCAACGTTTTGTACCGTATTATAATTAAATTTTATCTCTGTAAGAAATTGAAATTATCCGTACTGTGTTCAATGGTGCTGAAATTCTTAAGTAAAGCCAGGTCAAAAGTACCCTTTACCGGCGAGGTTGTATTATATGAAGTGATGAGTGTGGATGAAGCATAGACAGTGTGCCGAGAATGTAGCAGATGGAGATCTGTGGTCTGTGCCGTCTCGAAATCCCTACGCAAAGAAGGTGTGAAGATATGTGCTTAGTGTGATAGTGGGTGTACACGCTTTAATAACTGATAATCTTCTTTCAATATTTTTTATGAGATAGGAAGGCGAAAGAGCAGGCCTGATGGAAAGCAATGTTTAAGGTAATCCCATACTAGCTTGACTTGAGCGTATAGTGAATTCATTAAGTAGTTCGTGAAATACAGTAGTGCAGTAGGATGCGCGTTCGATGTATTTTCTATTGAATCTTGGCTTCTGTATATGTGTTTTAGTCTAATTAACATATTTTATAGTCTCAAGCATTAGGCGCCCTGTGCTGAAGAAAAATATAACTACTAAGGAAGTATTCTTCGTATATGTGAAGACTCGAGAAATATACATTAACCTACCACGCTTGTCACGCCAATACATCTTCAATAGTTTTTTAATCGTTATGCAAAATAAATTTGAAGTCATTTAAGGTCTGCCCTTGACTGACACACAATCTGGCCTGTGGGTGCTAATGGTGTGTTGCAAACCTTGTCTCATCTTTACTCAAGTATGGGATCTCATATAACTTATAATATAAAGGTTCTTAATCTAAGTTATATGTAATTAAAAATAATTATCCTGCATGTCGAACACCTTCGGTGGCAAAAAGGTTTTGCAAAACTCAAACTTTAATTATATTTAAAGTTTGATAATATATATTAGAATATATATATATATATATATATATATATATATATATATATATATATATATATATATATATATATATATATATATATATATATATATATATATATATATTTTCGTATTAACTTAATTACAGCAAAGAGAATTTATATCGTTTCAGACTAGATTACTTACAAATGTTCAAAGCCTAAAAATCATAAAGGGTAGATTAAAGGCATGTTTAATATTCAAAGTATCTCAACGTAATAATGTTGCCATACACAATTTAAAAGAGTAGTATATCAGCTTGTCAGCTTAAACAAATATGATGGCGATATAATTATATTCTAATTTTAGAAATAGTTAGAGCAGTGATACAAAAATATTGTCATAAAAATATAATTTACAATTAAAACCACAATACGAGTATATTTAATTCGGTTAATAATTAGAATTAATAAAAACGAGCATATACAATACTCATATCTAATGTTAAGTTTACAGGTTATGAATAATATCAAAGTTTGAGCTTGGTGAGCTTTCTTGTTTTCATTATTAAATTATTTCTTTATTGTATAAAAGAGAGGTAGGAAAACGAGCACGGGATCACCTGATAGTTACTAATGCCGTCATCCATGGATCTTTGCTATGCTAATGGAAATGTAGATGTACTGCCTACTTTAGGACTAAGATTTAAGTATTCCTATAATGGAAGGAATAGAAGAAATTAATAATTTAATGGAAGGGAGAATTTAAGGGAAAACTTTGGCGAATTCTAAAGAGATTATTCTTCTCATTTTTAATGAAATTACCTTAAAGCGGGCACCATTGTGCCTCTCTGTATTCCATTTAAGTCCCGTGATTCGTAAGCTAAGCAGGCAAACTGCGTAAATTGTTGGTAAAGCGGAACAATGCGGTGTTGCTATACCTCGTCAAACGGTGCCGGGAGCACAATCATACGAACTGTCGAATTTCGCACTGGAGAATTATGTGGATCTTCCTAAGCGTTTTCACATTTTTATTTATTAATTTGACTAGACTTCATTAATAAATTTATACAAATATTTGCCGTACCAGTGGATGGATTGCTAAAACTGACGCCGTTTTAGCAATCTTTAGTGGTAAATATTAGAATAAGTGGGTTTCGATGATAATAAATTTAGCATTAGATTGATGGTATTTTTTACAGAATAATGTCCTACTGTTATGTTTTGTTGTTTTCAGAAAGAACAGATATTAAATACCACACTCATCTAAAGTGGATTTCGACAGTATTGATTAATGGTAAATTATTAGGTGCGCAACTAAGTTCTCGTTGTTTGTTATTAGATGGCTCCAGCAGTAAGTTTTGGTCAATTTTAACGTCTCCAAAACTTCATGAACCAAGCTTAGATATATGGTAAACAAATGGTGATTTTATTGTGGTGTAATATACTTTTGGCTGTGTGAAAATGTCGCAATTGACGATTATTTTGTGCCAAATAATCGTCATTTGCGGGAAGTTACTTTCTTATTTGATTGAAAGAAAAAGGCGGCTAAAGCGTATTGCGAGTTAAAAAGAAGTTTATACAAATGCTGATCTAAGTAACAACGAGCTGCGATTGGTTCCGAGCGATGGAAAGTTGCTATTAAAGACGTTGATTTCGATGTTGACGACTATCCGCGCGAAGGAAGGCAAAAATCATTCAAAGACGCTAGAAGATGTACGTATTTTTGCAAAATTAAGTTTATTTTAAAAAAACAGTGAGAACTTAGTTGCGCACCTAATATAACTGTAGATAGTTATAGAAAGATGATAGGTCTTTTGACATTGGATAGAAAAAGAAAACTATTTTAAGTATTTATTGTAATACTAGGAGGTCATATCTATATTATCTGATCGTACCACAAACGAGCAATCAGTGAGCGATCGCCAACACGACAATGCCACCCCGACCTTCCCCGCTACCCGCTACCACCCCCTACGCTACAGTCGCGCTCCTTGATTCCAAATTCAATTTGCACCAATCAACGGGCGCCGTCTTCCCGCCTTCTGCGTTGTTGGACAGCCGCCGGACGTGAGGGCGAATGGCAAGTTCTAATTTAAAATTTTGTGGATTATTGTTTTTTGTTATTGTTTTTTCTGTTGTTGATTGTTTGAATCATATACTCTATAGCTGTTGTAGTATTAATAATATACTTCACTTTTATTTATATTGTAATAAATAGGTTTAATATTAATAATATACTAGAAATGAATTTTAATAACTCAATTTGAAAAAACAAACTAAGAACAGGTATTTCGTTTTTTAACATGTTTGGTGTCATAGTTCTTTATTTAATTAAAAAGCTAGAACTTAAACAGGGACACCTTAATTACCTTTATGGACAGTCAAAAGTTTTACTTAACTAAGATCCGCGACAAGCAAAACAATAACAGAAAATTAATAATGTGTGTTTTTCTGTTGGATTAAGTGGATTTATTTGGAACTTAAACCAAAAAACTTACCGAAAATCGGCCATCAATTCTCCATCCACCAACCACTATACACAACACCAAACACACACTGCCACTTTTCCATCTTGTAAACGACACGTGTTTCGCCCCAACACGGGGCATCTTCAGGTATAGTAGACTCTACGGAAGACAACCGAAAAGTGACTTTTCGGTTGTCGGTGGGTGGAGAATTGATGGCCGATTTTCGGTAAGTTTTTTGGTTTAAGTTCCAAATAAATCCACTTAATCTAACAGGAAAACACACATTATTAATTTTCTGTTATTGTTTTGCTTGTCGCGGATCTTAGCTAAGTAAAACTTTTGTCTGTCCATATAGTGATGGATTTCCGCAAAGTAACGCCTGACTCCATTAATAATCTTAATTACCTTTGTTTTCTCATCATTGAAATGACACGCCTACTTGTTTGCCTTCCTATCCATACAAAAAAAAACTACTGAGCCTAGTGACCATCAATTTTTATACTACCCACTATAGTGATATCAAAATTTCAACGATAAAATTATGGTAAACAGCATCCTAAAATCCTACATTTTCAATGATTTGTATTTAGGATAATATAAAATAGATTTTTACACTTATATAAAAGTGTAAAACAGAAATTTCGTCACATTTATATTTTTTTGTTATTCAGTAACAGCCATCGATGACAGATGAAATCTGAAACGTTTTCCCAAGTAGAACTGCAAATAGTATCTCGCACCTCAAACAGAATACAAAATCGAGGAGCGAATATCAATATTTGATATTTGATTTTGTAACGAAACCTCCCCGCCTCCGCTTGCGGCCATGTTTCTGTGCGCAGCTAGTTCGTGCTTTTTTTATTATAGAACTCAATAAAAACATTAATTCCTATAAAATGTAAGTTATAGAACACTGAACCACAATTCCAGCTCTTATTAATTATATAATCAATAGATTTTTTCCTTCATCGTCATTGCTATTTAGGCAACTACCTATATTATTCCCCCATAGGTACTATATAGTATGGCATATGTAAGGCACAAGTAAATTTGTTATAAAGCGCCTTAAAATCTAATCTTGAAGTCTAGATGGACAACTCTCTTAAAAATAGTGGTTTAAAAATTTGGTAAGAACTTTTAGAGGCAAGAAACAAATATCAATCAAATATCTTGATCGAATGACATTGAACAAAACGTAACAAAGTTTTTCATAACCAAATTATTTTGTTCTACTTTATAACAGTGGTGTGAAATGAAGTTAGGTATTCAGTGAATTATAGCATTTTAAAGTTGACTTCAAAGTTCATAATACAATGATCGCCATTTCAAAGCAGATAACGTTAGTTATCTAAACTTTACATCTCAAGTATCTACCTTGTTGATTATAATATAATATTTTACTTGCATCGAGGGAGTAAAAATAGATAGTAATATATATGTGGCGTTTCTCTGTTAGTAAGTTATTAATGTTTCGCCAAAAGTCGGAGTTGAATTTAGATTGAGATTGTATATTATTTATTCAATATGTTAAAATATAATATGAATTTACAAACAAGAAAATATCAACTGGCCATATATAATAATATCATATTAAATAAATCAGACAAACAAATTAATTTTAAATAATCAAAGTTATAATTTATTAAAAAACTTTATTCATCTGTTTCTACATATTCAGAAGATGCTAGCTCATTAGATACACCACGCCGCCGCGATCTAGCGAAACGCGGCTGTAAGTTGTTTAAACAAAGGGCATCAATCACGCCAAGCCCCGCCCTGAACCCTATTTGTAGGCAAGGCATCAAATGTTACCCTGTTTATCAAAAATAAAGTTTTAGACACATTTGGTTATAATTGTTTCTAATATAGGTTATTGTAGTTTATTTTGTATACAAATAATTGACGATGTAATTGACTGAATGGAATATAGGTATACCTATCGAGTCGTGATAATCCGCTAATTTTTGACACTAACGCAACCCGCGTTAGTGTCCATTCCTTCAGAACGGGATAAATTCGTGGGGTAGATTAGTATTTAGATGTAGATTACATTAGGCTGCAAAAAAATTGATTCTTAATTTGTTCGTGGAATGCCTTTGATTTTCTCTAGGGCTTTTAGAGCTATGTCGGAACGACTCGCGTACAAGTTGCAAAATTGATATAACGACAACAAAACTTACTAATGAAGATTGCTTTTCAGTCTTAAAACTTGTCGAAAAAATGAAAGGCGTATCACAACAATAGGAGAGGTGCTAGTAGTGATACAAAGATTCCTCCGATTAGGCTAATACCATTGCTTGGATCGCCGTCGGAGTAGAAGGCTGGAACATATGTAGGATATCTCGTGCACGCCTCCGTTGCTAGGACTCTGATATGTATACCTGTATAGTATATATAGAGTAATTTTCTTTTTTTATGGTAGAGCTGGCAAACGTGTATGATATCCGCATGCACCGCACCTGGTGGTGAGTTATCACCTCCGCTCATAGATATCCACATTTTATATTCTGCAAAGTAACGCGTAACTTCAATATGTGTGTCTCGTCCGAGAATCGGGTCTATGGCCTTTGGTCGAATGAGCCTAATAATTGGCAATGTAAAAATATAAATCTAAATATGTTAATTATTCGGATGTGTGGCGTTCTTGATATGGAATAGGGCCCATACAATCCAGTGGGCGTTGGATGAGGCGAATAGGAGAGTAAATACAATAAATGGGTAACAGCGCCAACCTGTGAATAATTTCTAATCTGCTCGCTAAACGTGGGGATTATAACAACACTCCTCAATTTTTATGGAGCCAATGTCCGGCAGCGAACTAGTACGGTTGTATTGATGACGATTAATGTTTAACTCTATTAATCATATTTGTTGTTTGAAAATAATCTAAGAATACAGTCAAAGTATGAAAACACAAGGCGTAAAGAGAGATAACAGTATATTATCTGTCCCGTTCTGCGCGACGAGCCGGGAATATGGAATGAGTTTTTCCATTGGAATCTACACCACCCCGATTAATGAGAGCCGTAAGGAAGGGTGACAAAACGGACCTCGAAATGAACATATTCGATCCACTCAATTATTTATTGGCGCGTACCGTGGCTTCATTTTTTTCTATTTTTTTTTCCGAGTTAAATATAAAAGATGTTTCAAGAATAAAAATCCATCAAAAATGGTTCAAGTGGGTCAACAAACGCCTTTAAATGTATTAAAATGCGTTTGTCGACCCACATATTATAAAGTACGGCATTTTGGATGATAGTAGGTACCACGTAGGTACGTCGTTTTTAAATATTTTATGAAAGAGAGGGAAAGGAGGAGATGAGTTACCTAAGAGATAGTAAGTAGTCATTGTCACCCCTGAATTTTTCTTTTTTTAATTTAGTTTAAAAATAATAGGAAATAAAGAAGAAAGTAATAGGAGGTGTAGAGTTATAACAGTGTTTTGTACAAAATTACTAAACGGGAATTCGATTTAGGTGAGTCTAATTCTTTTACTCATGTATATGGTGTATTAATTAGATGTACTTCGAAGAAGGCGCGAATCCAAAGGGCAAGTACCAATTTTCCTTATGCATAGCTCGGCATTTTTAGGCATTATTTTAGAAAATCCACAGAGCATATATTTTACTATCATTATAACACTTTTTGTGGGCAGGTAGATTAAGCTGTTAATTGAATTAATATGACCATGTACGGGTAATTTATAAACGGTTAGTTAAGTAAGCCGATTTCCTTTTTGAAAGTTTTCCATGAAATACAGGGTTTTAGTTTGCCTATCCCTTTTCTATCTGGATACGAGGTCGATATCTGGTCGCGATCCAGTATGGTGCGTTTTTCTGGAAACTTCTTTTTACGCCGTGGAACTACCTCATGGGTATTTTTGAACTGATATGATATTAAAATATTCAAGAAAACAAGCCCACACATTTCTCAAAGGCTGTCGGAGTTTCAGCAATGCTGCAGACGTCTATTTGTGGCGTTGTTTTCCATTAGGTAACACGCTTGCTTGTTTGTATTCTTATCTCATGAAAAAAAATACATCGTAAAGACATGGACAAGCTAGACTATTTTTATGGGGAAGAGAGGTGAGCGAATAAGCGAGTGGATGACATGGAAGTCAATCGAATAGGAGTATTGTGGCAGGCTGTGTACGTGTCTGTTATCTTCCTATAAGATATGGATCTTTCAGAAAGAGATGAGGCACGTATGTAGAATATTAACTACTTTATTTTTTATAATAGTTACTTCTACTCATATTGCAAATATACAGCCGGATATATCAAAAATAAATTGAAATGACAATTTTTTAATTATAAATAAAATAATATTTAAAAAGTGTCTGTGGTATGAATTTGCCGATCGATCGTGATTTTAGAAAGTCAGAAGTCCAAGTCCTCTTCTGTTACTTTCTTCTTCTTCTTCCATTATTCGCATCTTATCCCAAAGTAGGCAAAGTTAGGCATCGTAGGTATTTAAATAAGAGTGTTAGTATTTGAAATCAAAATGCGTTTTCCTCAACATAGTAACTATATTTCCGTTAATTACAATCTAAAGTAAAGTGAAGCAATTATTTTTAATATGATACAAATACTTCACATTGCGTATCTTAAACCACAAATAGTATACATAGTCCATTTATAATATAAATATAAATTAAGATCTACAATTAATACTTGAAATATACACAATATTATATTCAATCGCATTATACCGGAAAAATAGGAACAAGAAATATGTACATTGATTAATCTCTCAAGGATGACGATTATATAGAACTTGAATATAAACTAAATAAAACAAATTTTGAAGTTTGATCTCCTGCAAGGTTTTTACTAATGCGCTAATACACATCGCTCTTTACTTCTCTATATTTATACATATGTATATTACCTATATCTTATAGGAAATCCGAATTTCATTGTGGTGAAGTCTTCTTATTCTAAGCCGAGTGTCGTGTATTCGATTCCTGCTTTATTGTAATTAATTGTATACCTACAGATATTTATTCTGAACCAGAGTATTTGTTTAAGTCATCGACAAGGCATTTATGGTGTAACTCATAGTTAAAATCATCAAAATCTAAATCAATAAATGATCAAAATGTCATAGAGTAAGTTTTCTCATATTATTTTATTTAGTTATTTATTTACGAAGTGTCAGTTTTTGGTAGATTTTTATCTTCAGCACAAATCAGCTGACTTATTGTGAGAGAATATCGAAGTAGCTAAGGGATATCTAATCATAGAGACAGAGAATAATAACTTTTACTTATACTAAAAAACACAAATATATATATATATATATATATATATATATATATATATATATATATATATATATATATATATATATATATATATATATATATATATATATATATATATATATACATACATAATATATACACCAAACCTTTTATTAAGGATACGAGTTTTACATTATATTTATATAACGTTTTTGTATAACGTTTTTTTTGCTAGGACTAATGTCACATAGGTACATAGGTTTCTCGTACAGGTGGGTAAGGTTTAAAAACTAATCTATTTCATTAATACTGATTCGAAAGATGCTATTGCACTTATTATAAATTAAAAAATATAAGTAAACTTAATACTTATAAATGTTTAAAACTGCTTACAAAAATACGGATACTGGCAAAAAACTGAATTAAAAAATATTTAGTTTTATTTTACTGACAAATTGATTTCGGGTCTCAAAAAGTAATAGTAAATTTTATATATTTAAGGACAAGTTAATTTTCTTAAAACATTTTAGATACGTTTTTATAATGTAACCGTAGTTGTAAAGGGTTTAAATTTATTTATGTTACAAAATTTTAATTGGTTACATAAATAATAAAACTAAGTAAAAATGCAATAAAAGACGAAAGCTGTAACATATCTTTATATCGTAAATACGTAGTTTTTATTTATTTATTTAAACTCTTTATTTCGTGCAAAGATGAAATAATTGATTATGTATATTCATGACCAAAGGCGAACGTATCTACATTTCCAATGATATATAGCTTAATGACTTCGATTTCCAATTTATTTGCCATTAGGTTTTATTTAAGTACAATAATAATTATGAATTTTTATTTGAGATCCGATATCAATTTGTTGGTATGTCAGTCCTCATATAGTATAATATTTAGATAAGTAATAAAGGTATATATATATATATATATATATATATATATATATATATATATATATATATATATATATGTATATATATATTTATATATATATATATATATATATATATATATATATATATATATATATATATATATATATATATATATATATATATATATATTTGATTTATTTTACACGATTTTATGTATTATCCCTAAAATAATCATCTGCATATTACGATTTTGAATAAGAACCTAAGTCCACAAAAACTGAAATTTTACGAAACTACAAGGTTCTTTTTTTTATGTTTATTATTTATTATGTACAATTTAATAGTTAGGTATCTGTTAATACAATATTTATTCTATAACTATACTTATTTATAATATTTTTGGCATGTGTTTGTTCTCTTTTCTCAAGTCTTCATTTACAAAAAACAATCTAGAACTAAAAAAAAAATCAAATATTTTTACAAAACAATGAAATTGGGCTAAATTCTTGGTATGGTACTGAAATAAGATCTTAAGTAATAATCAAGAGCTTAAAAATCGTCAAATAAAATCTTAAGATTCGATCTTACTACGTAATTATTAATTAAAATATTATTTCAATACCACGCCCAGAAAATAATTCTTAATTATGAAATTTTACTGTGCATTCCGGGATTTTTATCTGGGAATTGGTTAGGTTGATGTCACTGTAATTATTTTAAACTGAATGTTCCTAGCCAGCGTTAAAACCAAATCTTTTAACTTTAAAGATCTATGAAATTTTGATTTTTTTTTAGAATTATTTTCATAATAAACTAATTCCTATCAATATTTTTACATTTGTTTTTAAAAAGGAAAACAATTAATAAATAAAAATAATTTTATTTTCATACTACATACGGCCTAAACATATCTATGCCTGGCCTACCGCCATCTTGGTTTACAACGACCAATCCGCGTCTATTGTTTTCTAAATTGGAATTAAAATTTGCTGCTGCCATCGCTCTTTCCCTTTCAAGGGCAATGATTCTTTCTCTGTCTAACAGTGGGGGTGGTTTGACAGATGTCAAATCAGCAGCCATTTGTTGCTGAGGTTGTTTTTCAGGTTCGGGCTGTGGCTGGTCCTTTGGTTTGTTTTTGTCCTCAGCTTGATGAGTTATATGTGTTTCCTTTGTTTTTGTGTCTTGTTGTGCTTTTTTTGAACGTTTCCACTTCATCCTTCGATTTTGGAACCAAATTTTAACCTGTTGAAAAAGTAAACGCATTTTATTATTTTTTAAATTAGGTAATAGTTTTTATCGCTTCTGCCTCATAATTATTTATATCGACATATAAAAAACTAAGGTAAAGCTTTAAATTATTATATTCACAGTATCTTAGTTGCCTTTATAACACACAAATGTGTTACAAGGGCAACTGTCAATACAAGCTAGGTCAAAAAAAATATCTCGGCCTTGAAAACGAACGCTTCGATCTTTTAAACTTTCCGAGTCCACACTAATGCAACTTGCCCGAGGGCCCCTAGCCCTCGGGTACTGTATACGATAAAGCTGTAAAAGCCTAACAGGCTACCAGCATCAACATCTACGATCCAGACTAATGCAACTGCTATACAGTTGGCAACCAGTGTCCCACAGAGGTCATCTTGGGGTTGATGGGTGATCGCCGTCGGCTAAATGAAATTTAGGTGGTAAATCCTCTACATATTTGGAACCCAGTCACTTAGGTGGGGAGACTGGTATCTTACGGCGTATTACAGCAGTAACTTACAACACTTAAAATTTGGTTGAATTGGATTCGATTTTAATCTAAGATTAATGCCTCGTAATGTTACTAGACTTAAATATATTTATTATTTAAATGAAAAATCACTTGAAAGATTACTACAACACATCAGCATAATTTATTACATTGCAAAAACTTAACGTGGGTGCAGAGAGAGATTAATCTTTAAACCCACATAAACGCCCCACGCAATAAACTTTATGGGTAACGTTTTACCTCCCCTATAATCTTGTTGGGACATTTGTAAGCTCAAATCTGAGCATCGTTCAGACTGGTGCTCGGTTTCAGCTATTTTGCTAACGTTCAAGTGTGGTGTTTTCATAAAATAAATAAATAAAATTGAATAGGCCGTCTTTAGTTTCCTTATTATTAATTTAAATATTCCTTTTTACAAATAACTGTCCTTTTATTATATTATTTTCACAATGCGGTAACTGAATTGTTTTGTTTAAACATAACTTTTTTTTAATTCTTAATCTTGGAAACGGCTAAACCTATTTTGGTGAATTTATTTAGACGACTTTAACAAATGAGAACATAATAGCAGGAACGCGCTAACATGTGTTTCATTATTTGTATGTTAAATAATTCTTTTTTTTACAAACTTTTATCTCTTCGTTTTAAGTAAGTAATTGCGAAAAATCAATTAATCAATGTCAAATACAAATTTTTATACTGATTGATTTAAGTTAGGAATGAATCATTCAAATGCATACACACACATATATATATATATATATATATATATATATATATATATATATATATATATATATATATATATATATATATATATATATATATATATATATATATATATATATATATATATATATATATATATATATATATATATATATATATTTTAGTTCTATTGAATGACTATTTTTAGGTACCTACTATAGATTTGACGAATATATTGTTAACGTTATGTGAAATAAAAATAAAATAAAAGTATCTGAAATATAAGTACAAGCAGTTATAATAAAATAACGAAACGGTTGAAAGTGGATTCGAAATTAATAGAAAAGAAAACAAGATATTATACAAAACTACGTCTATGAAAGTTATCTTTAAAAGTATTATAGAAACTTGCTGATTAGCTAGTAAATATATAAAAAGTAGACGACGAAAAATAATTTATTTGATAGAGTGCTTTCTCTCACATAATTGCGTACAAATATCAAAGATAAAAATATAAAGGACTAATTACACGTATATTATAGTAGCTTGTTATTCACATTGCCTATAAGCAACATCGTATTTCGGACCAATTACCTACTAATGCATTTACTTAGTCTAATATCAGCCCGCGGCAGTCCACGGCTGGACATAGGCCTCACCCAAGGCGCGCCACCTAGCCCGATCTTCGGCTACACGCATCCAGTCTCTGCCAGCCGCCTTGCGCAGATCGTCGCTCCATCTAGCAGGAGGGCGTCCCACACTACGTTTGCCGAGTCGCGGTCTCCACTCCAGCACTCGTCTACTCCAACGATTGTCGGTTTTCCGAAAAACGTGTCCAGCCCATTGCCACTTCAGTCTGCTAACTTGAAGAGCAATGCCGGTGACTCTGGTTCTCCGGCGAATTTCTTCATTTCGAATTCTGTCCACCAGAGAAACCCCGAGCATAGCTCTCTCCATAGCCGTCTGAGCGACTTTGAGCTTGGCGAGGAGACGGACTGTCAGTGTCCATGTCTCGGCACCGTAAGAGAGTAGGGGCAGGATGCACTGGTCGAAGATTATATAACATAACATAACTAACATTTGAGGAACAAGTACAGTAAGAAGTTATCTATATTTGTTACCTGTGTCTCTGTTAGCATTAGACTGGTAGCCACTTCAAACCTCTTGGGTCTCGATAGGTACTTGTTCATACGAAACTGCTTCTCAAGTTCCAGAAGCTGTTGTGAAGTAAACGCAGTACGCGGCCGTCGGGTCTTGCCTAGCAGAGCGTGGGGAGCACCTGGGTACAAATGAATACTTTTATTACCTACTAGGACGTTATTTGTATGTATGTATATAGATACCGCCTTCGGTGTCCATAGTTGCAGATTTGATTGTCGTATCGGGATAAATATATTAATGGCCTTACAAATATTTATAACGAGTTTAGATGTCTTGCCATTTGGACTAGTGTGGCGGGTAAGTTTTTACTTTCTAGAAACGAAGACGTCCGTGCCCAGCAGTGGCACATACCTATATGGGGTGGATAAAGAAAATCGATCTACAAAAAAATTAATGCTTAACTTCTTACAGGTATGACGTTTGCCTGGCATGGTAATTAATCCAAATCTAAGATTTTTTATATATCCCATATTTGTCTCACTGCTGGACACGGTACTGCCCCATTTCTAAATAATAGACTGAAGAACTTATCACCATCGGTATGGTGGCAAATCCAGGCGGAATATATACTTGTAGGCTATTTATTCCGATGCGGTATTTGAAACCACAATCAATTTAATATTAACAATTATAAAATGAAAAAGACTTCGGCGGAGTTTCTTTCTGATATACATATACATATGTAAGTCTTACCACACTTGCTTAAGTCGAATTGAATAAATATAAATAAATAATAAATATATGTATGTTTATTTATGAATATACTAATAATAATATAACAAAAGAAATAGGATAATGAAAGACAATAATTTTGAGTAATAGTAGATTAGTTTGATTTCTCGAAACTTTATTGTTAAAAAAACTAATATCAAACTTAATTTGCTGTCGATAGCGATACGCGATTTAGTTAATTGAAATAGCAACAGGAAATTGAATGGCAAATGTAATTTATCGCACATACAAAACACACCGCCACAGCGTTAAACCCATAAAAATGATAATTGTCAATTAGCTTAACAGGATCGGCTCCGACGCGACATTTGGTTATGTTTGCACAAGCCGATAAATGCGCGCCTAAATCCACGCATCTGTCAACTTTCGGAGGGAACCTGTCACAGTGACGTATTGTGAGTGGTTCTTTACCGCGTAGTTTGGCTAATGTTTTGTTCAATTTGTTGAGTGCTCACCTTGAATGAGAAATTACTAATAAATTATTTTTATTCATAGCAACTTCTTATATTTTATTAAGTAATGTTAATTGAGTGTGTAATTAAAGACGTGTATGAATAAAAATGATGTGTAATATATTAAGTTTTTCTGTTTTTTTTTTCAGTAAAAATATTAGAAATAAGCGTGCTCGACTGGGAAAGTACCACACTCGCAGAATATCGGCATTAAATGATAGAATATTTCTATATTATCGCGTTTAGTAAATGCTGGCTTTCAGACACTCAAAATTCCTTTCTTCTTTTCCTCCCATTACTTCCTTACCCTAGATAGACAAGGCATCTGCGATCTCCTTAGTTTTGCGGATGTCCATGGGTGGCGCTGCTAAGGATAGGAATAAATACAGATAAACGGTCACCGATCTCTGGTATGTTATGTTATGTTTGATTTCTGGTGGAGATATTATATGAAGACGATATGGATCGAACTCACAAACATTTATTTTTATATAATATGTAAGATATTAATTATATTTAGATTAGCAGATATATGAAAGAAAATAGATAGATCTTCGAAAACAAGCTTATGCATCTTAAAGGCAAGCAACGCTTTTGCAATGCCTATGGCACTACGAATGTCTATGGGCGGCGTTAATTGCTTTCCATAAGTTACATGCCTGCTCGTTTGTCTTCCTATCACAAAATATAAAGCACTAATAATAGTAAGGATTAATATTAAAAACGTTATAAAAGCACTGACATATACATAAGAGAATAATAACATGTTTATAGCTAATAAAAAGACGGATGCTAGCTATTAGCTGGACTCAAAGGGTGGCCAATGAAGAGGTTCTCCGACAAGTCAAGCAAAAACGTCTACTTTTGCAGACCGTTAAAGGTAGAAAAGTTGCTTACCTGGGGCATATCATGAGACATGACAGGTACAAGTTTCTGCAACTGATCATGATGGCAAAATCGCGGCCAAAAGACAAGTTGGTTGAAAGTCTCGACTATGTAATATCAGAGAGTGGACCGGGATAGCGAGTGCTCCAGAACTGCTGCACCTCGCGAATGAGGAAGAAAGTTGTGCTGAATTGGCTACCAACCTTTGTAAGTCGGAGAGGCACTCTTAGAAGAAGAAGCTAATAAAAAGTTAAAAAAAACGAGTTTTCTGATTATATATATTTTTGTATTGCTTCTAAAGTAAAGCTAAAGTTTGAATACTATGAGTTAAGGTACAAGTAAATAAATCTTTTACAGATCCATTAGAAGCATGGCGGTCTACACACTTCAGTTTAAGTTTTCGAAAATAATTTAAAAATACATTAAACGAAGCAACGCGTTCGACTCAAACAGAGGATCGTGCTTAAGAGTCGAAATCAAAAATCAATAAATGAAGATTGTCATATTTACAGTACGTGACTTTTCCTCGAGCTCCTAATGGGCTTTTTGAAATGTTCCATCTTTGCATTATGATCTCGTTTTGTGTTGTTACATGCTCGTTTATGGTAAATTATATTTGTAGCTAAATATTGAACGAGATTATTCATCATTTTCTATCTATATACACTTTCACGCTTACTTTTTGTGTCACATGAATTAAATGTTACAGATTTCCATTCATGCATGTCTTTTTGCTTTGTAATTCTCAGAAGTGCTTGATTATTTAGTAATAGTAATAATGCCATTAAACATTTGGTACCATTCGATATAATGATTCATAATATCTTGTATCTTGGAAGAAAGGTTATATAAATATAGAATATATTGGACTAAAAGATTAAGAATATCATTTCTCTTTTTTTAATACCTGCGCGATGGATACATCATCACAATGTTAATTCACATTCGTCCCATGGATGTCATATGAGGTCACTATGGAAGCCAAAACCATTAAAAAACAGCCTTTACCCGAGTAATAAAATCGAATCCGCAATCTCTAATCAGCCCATCAAGAGAAGAAATTATGGCAACTCAATTCAGTTGTAAGGGAGTTTTATATCCAGCAGTGAAATATTACGGTTGTATTGATGATGATGTTTATAATGACTGATTAGCAACTTTCTGCCATCTACTGTTGGAAAAACATCTCTCCAAAAACCTATGATTTATGCAAAACCACAACGCTAGACAAACCTATTGGTATCGGCAAGCACTTGGCAGTTGAGTCGTGATATAATTGTACCACCCTGCATCCGATGTTTTCATGGATATATCAAAGCAAAATTCTACATAAGATTCGGCGGCTAGTTATCGAAAAAAAAAATAATTTTTTAAACTGATAGACGGAAAACAGGCATAGGCTTACCTTATAGAAAAATATCTGATAGCTTATCATTGCCCACAAACAACTGCCACATCAGAGATGTCTGTAAGACATTATCGGGGTTGGAAGATCCCACTTTTACAATATTGTAAAAGTATATATATATATATATATATATATATATATATATATATATATATATATATATATATATATATATATTATATATAATATTTTGAAATTATTAAAATAGTGTAAAATATATCAGTTTCTCTGGTGGATGCAAATAGGAATGAAGGAAATCCAACTTGCCACTTGAGTTAGCCAACTCAAGTGACAATGAAGAACGGAGAAGAACGGAAAAACGGAGAAGACGGGTGCTAGAGTCGAGACCAGGTTTTAACAAACAGTATAAAACGTCAGTTTGGCTGGCAGAAATTGGAATTGCCTTAGATAACGTTCCTTGAGAGACGTCTTTGTCCAGCAAGATCTACCACGGGTTCATAAATCATTTGACTAACGAGATTAGCGTAAAGTCTCTTGAACTAAAATCAGGAGAAATCCCTATGTCGAGCTGTCTATTTTGAGAGATGGTAATTTTTTCCGTGCAATCTTCAATGGAGTAAACTCCATTTACAAAATCTAAGTAACGTCTTAAAGTAACGATATCATTCAAAGCGATATTGTTTCCTAACTGCCGCGTAGAGGTCGCCAATAAATCAATTGAGCAATAAAGAAGCCCTAACGTCTTCAGATTAAAGTCGAGGTAATCGCTAGCTTGTATTCCGCCAGCAAACGACGTAAATCTTAAATCAACCCATGCATCGATTGAACAGTTGCTCTACTTTCCTTGGAATTAAATTTTAAATAAAAAGAATTAATTCAATATTTTCACTAATTACAGTGAACTGTGGTTCAAAGAAAATATACTGTGTATAAAAAAATAGAATGTATTATTTGTTGTACTTGTTGTAATAGGTAGAAATTTTATTCTATGGTAGAATTTATGCCCCAAAAGCAGCAAATGCAAAAGCATAAATTAAAGCAACTTGGTAAAATTTCTACACGGTAACGCATGTCGTATTAGTGGCTGGCCAGCAGTCTGGAAAAGAGGAGATATACATTTCGCTTGCTAAGCCGTGGGAAAACACCCCTCATCAGGAAGGCTCATTTCCAGCAGTGTACAGATACGATTGTATTGATAGATTTAAAGCATGTAAAAGTATTAAATGTATTACAATGTAAAAAAGGTTATTGTAATGATTTTCATTAGAAACATAATGTAGAACAAATTTACTATTGTATTACTTGTAAGTTGTTCCCCGTGACTTCGTTCATGCCTATAAATTAAAAAAAAATATATTTTTACGCAGCTGAATTCTCGTAGTGAAAGTAGCCTTCATCATATACATAGTACAAAGTCCTTGTGAAGTCCGTCAAAAACGGTTCAGATAGTTCAAAAGTTAACGCATAAGAATGATTGTTTTGGTTGAGAGAGAGAGAGAGAGAGTTGAGATTTTGGTTTTAGATTTTTGATTTCAAATAAATATGAGCCTCGAAAATACTTCAACATTACAAACGGATTTACATTATAAAATTTACATTTAATCTAAATATAGAAATTAATTTTAGTTTATAATTATAATCGTTTATAATTTGTATCGTTGTGATACATAGCAATAAAGAACCATACATCGCAAATTAGATATTTGTAAAGTGAAGTAGAGCAACTTTACAACATAGCGTATAATGTAAGGCGGCATGCAATCTGCGCACGTCGATAATATTAATATTGGCCAGACACTAACCATATATAACGTGGTGGATTCCGGATTTTTTTTAAACATTTTTGTTTCATTAAATTTTTAGCTGCATCATGCGTGGTGAGTATAGCGTAAAGATACTCAGAGAGTGCTGCTCAGCTATGCTTAGTTGTTTTCGTGTAGATATGATTCGGAATGGAGGAATCCGCCGGAAAATGAAATCCGCAATGGCAACGGGCAACTTGCGTTTATTTTTATTTTATTTATTAGGCATAAAAACAAGTTACAGTCTTAAAAAATACGATGTTATATAAACTTAACAACGCCCGGACTATAATTCTTTAAATTTGCGCACAGCATGGCTACATTTTGACAATAGGGTTACTTATGTAATAGTAAAATATTATAAAATTGAACAGATGAAATTAAATTTAAAAATATATAAAGAAGAGAGTAACAATAATTTTGTGATCTGTAGGCTGCCAAATATATCAAGGAGCGATTGCCTTAATTGATGTAAATTGATATCGAAAGTATCGAACGTTTCTGTATCGTTGTCAATATATATATTATTGTATAGGCGACAAATGCGTACCATGGGATTATAATGGGATATATTGTTTGGATAAGATCTAATACTAAAGTATGGCGAAGCACTGACAACCGTTAGTTAGACATGTGCTGAAAGGGGATATTATCTTAGTAAACATAGTGTTGGGAGCCCCACTCCCGGTTAAATGGAGTGACGATCTACGCCGGGAAGCTGGTAGAAACTAGATGCGTGTATCCAAATATCAGGTTAGATGGCGCTGCTCGGAGGAGGAGATATTCACCAGTGGATTGCCGTTGGCTGATAATGATTATGAAGATAATCTAACGACGTAATCTTCTATGAGAAATAGGTTAAAAGGGATTTAGATCCGATGTTATATATCCGCTAAAGCACACATACGCTTATATATCTGGAATAACATATGAAGTGCCCTGTTTATGTCTTAAACAGCGCTCGCCGGCGGCGGGGGCTGGCGGCAAATCGAATTACGTTGATTGCCAGTCTTGCGCTCAGCGGAGCGACATAACGTTATTGTCGTGCGTCTGTGTTTGCCCTAATCTAACTAAGTGATACGGTTATTAATAATTGCGTGTAATACAGTTATATACGATAATGGTCTACATAAAGTTTTGTAAATTAGATGAGTGTAGTGGTATTTCGTTACCTCTATTATGATCTTCATATATTCTTTTGAAATAGCAATGACGTGAATGTTCTCGATTAATTTTTGTTTGGATTGCCGTTGTTGGCATTCAGGCCTTTACAATTTCGACAAAAGGACACTAGAGCAGGGCGGCTCACTATCTTTAAGATTACAAATATTTTCATATTATATTATTTTTATTTTCGACAATGTTCACATTTAGATTGTGGTTCTGAGTTTGGACAAAAATTATTTTTTAAGGTTTGGTATGTCTCTATGACATGATGATGCATTTGAAGAGGTTCTGGTCATATTAAAATGTTTGATCCATTAGCTTAAAAGAGATCCAATGGAGTCGGTTGTCTTGTGTTCTGTGTTTGTTCATAAACTTAAAGCCTTATGTCTTAAGCAACCGACGCTTCTATATTCCTCAAATGTGAGAATCTCCAGAGACATCACATTATTATAATTATTAGTTACATATCAACACAGAAAACATTCATTTTTTGTACAATATTTTGCTGGAAATGCTGGTGAAATGAGTTAATACGTGAATGACAATGAAATTGTTTTTCACGTTTATATTATTAACATTTTCTAAATATTTTTTTTTTGGGATATGAAGGCAAACGAAGCATTGAAAGCCACGTTTCTCTATACTGAATTCAGGTACTTCATTTTATTTCTATAGATTTTTTTGGCATAGGAAGACAAACGAGCAGGCGTGTCACCTGATGGAAAGCATTCAACGCCGCCTATAGACTTCTGCAGCGCCATAGGAAGTGCGAAAGCGTTGGCAACCTTTAAGGAAAGTGTCATGCTCCGTTCATTACACATAAAATAAGGCATGTGTCAAGTGTTGAGACATGTAAGCTATCACTTTAGATTAATAATGTTTTGTATCTAATTTTAACATCAAAAAAGCTTCACGCATTAGTACTCTCACTCTACACAAAAAAAAGGAATGGCAATAGTTCCACCATATTGATGTCATGTACTTCGTTTTATTTTATAGTGTGGCGACCCCATAAAAGGGACGTTGAGCATCCCCTTTTGTCTCTAACCCTTCATGGAGATGAGAGATACTTGTCGAATATAAATTCGCTTCTCTTTCTTGAATATAAAATCATTATACAGTATCCTACTAATGTAGTTTTTGTTAAACCGAATATGACTAAACGATAAAGTAAAAACTTTTAAATAACCTATTTAAATTAATATGGTTATGAATTGTTTATTTAATTCTTTTAAAATATCAGTGCTATTGCATTAATGTGTTAAGTTTTATGTTTCTTCAATATTTATGGGTTTTCCAAATAATATATGCCGGTATCGATTATGTATATCGATTTTTTTATTGTGTGAGAAAGGTACTACAATCTACGATCAAGCGTTACCCGATGGTAAGTATTCATCGCATTCCATGGAAATCTGTAATACCAAAAGCACTGTGGGTGTGTTGAATGCTTTAGGGAAAAGACAAATAAAGAAAAGGGAAAGGATTTAAATTTCTTGATCCTTGCACTCACTTTACGAAATACGGTAATTAATATACGAGTTAGTATATTAGAGAAAATGCTATCACTTAATGCCATTATTCTTTGGGATTATTGTCAATCGGTCAAGCCGATCTATTTGCACTGTAGCGTCTTTTTAAATTTGGTATTTTTAAATAGGCGTCGTATTAAGTTAGGTATTTTCATATCTCAAATGTCCCGGAAAAACAATTATTAAAATAAAAATGAAAAAAAATACCTAACGTTAACATAGAAACTTGAATGTATGCACTTTCTGCACATTAAACCCGAACGAATTTCATATGTGATTACTTAATCTACCATAAAATTAGCGAAACCATCCCCTCACTTGTTAAATGCTGACATGTTGATCATATGTCGCCTCTAATAGAAAAAAATCACCCCATCAAAAGTCCATTTCACTTTGACACGTGCTCACACAAGCGCTAATAAGATTTAAAGCTCTTTGTAAACTGGTCGCATTATAAGCAGGGATGGTTTTTATTTAATATTTATTGGGGTGATTAATTTAATGCCCTCAAAGTTGGGGTGGTTTAATTCAGAGCAGGCGCGAAATTTATTGCTGTTTATTGTGCGCTAATTTGTTTGTTTATAAATTAGAACAATTAGATCTTCAATTGTGAAATGTAACCAACTGGTCGAATTGGCTTCATTAGATCCTTTACATTTAAAAAAAGTTTTAATCATTTGTTTTTGTTTAACGAACAAATATATAAATATATATGAAAAACGGGATAAATATTGATGCAAATATATCAAAAATGTTGTTTCATAAAGGGCCGACAACTGACTGACCATGTAATGGTGTAGAGGCGGAGAATAATTTATTTCTAAAGAGGTTTTAATAGCTAAACCATATTACTGGCACTTAATAAAGAGTCTGGTATGAAAAAAGGTAAATTCCAAATTCGAAACTTTTGTTTTAAAAAAAAAAATAAACCTATTTTTAGTTTGTCACTTTTTACTTTTCACGGGTTTGTTGTTAGAATTTATCAGGCAACTAAAACTAACTTCTTGTTATTTTTAGTAGAATAATTTTTATTTGTCACATCATCCTGACCTAAACTGATATATTTGTTTCAGTAATGGCAGAAACAGCAATAAGAGCTAGTAAAATGATTGCGCTGCTGGAAGAGGGGTGTAACCAATGAGTACGTCTGGAACCTCCTAAAAAGGTGAGTACGATCTGTCCTATCACCTCCACAAAATATCATGAAGGTTAAACGTGTGCTCTCGGCTGAGTGGGAACACATTCCACAGGACACGATTAAAAGCTTAGTGGAAAGCATGCCAATACGATTACATCCAATAATTGCTGCAAAAGGGAGGTCATACTCGTAATTTTTTTTATCAAAGTACCATAAAAATACTCGTAGCCTTAATTTCACTCTACCTATACAAATGACCATTTTTACAAATAAAACAAATACCGATTCTAGGATTTAAGTGTTAAAAGAAATTTTCAAAAAGAAATTTCTAGTCATCTAAGCTAATGACATACTAAACATATTAATATTACCTATACATTGAAAAGTCACTGTGACTGTAAATTTGCTGTTTTTTTACCTAGAATTTTTTTTTTAATTATGTTGCTTTTTTATTCGAAAAGCATTTTATATCTTTTTAATTAGAATGACATCATCAGGCATTGTTTAATTTCTTTAAAAAGACATCAACGCGCTCATACCTTTCATTAAATTACTAATTATTTTGTAATTGTATTCGTAAGTCAAGCTATGTGTATGTGTATTTGACGTTTTGATTACTTGTCAACAAGTAAGTGAGATTTGTTTTATTTTGTTCATTTATTGACGGTTGCGTGATTGTTTAAATGATGGCTCGGAAAATATTCACATTTAAACATGTAATTCATTGATGTAATTTTCCACAAGTGGCAGAGCCACGGTGTAGATGAATGCTTTGTCAATAATGCCATAATATTTATTTGTAGCATGAATGGGCCGGCTCGCCCGGAGAAGTACCACACTCCCGCAGAAAACCGGCGTCTGTGTGGTAGCTTAGTTAGTTTAGTTCCGGAGGCCCAACACGCTCCCCCTTCCCCTCCCATAATGACACTTTCCTTAAAGGTCGTCAACGCTTCCGCACTACCTATGGTGCTGCGGATATCTGTGGGCGACGTTGATTGCTTTCCATCAGGTGACACGCCTGCTCTTTTGCCTTCCTATCCCATTAAAAAATAACTATTTTGTAATAAACTGTATTTTTATAAATGGTTGGGAAAGTTGAGTTTTACATAAAGAATCAGCAATAAATGTAACAGTTTCCATTTTAAATTGACAAAGACAATTTATATTGTATCGCTATATAAATTAATTACCTTTATATGATTATGTTATAACACAAATATAATTAAGCAAAAACTTACAAAAACTTATTATTATCAAATCATACATATAGGCCTATAGCTGATATGTTCCATATGTTCAAATTTCCTTTTTTAAAACTATTATATATATATATATATATATATATATATATATATATATATATATATATATATATATATATATATATATATATATATATATATATAGTAGCGGTAGTAAGATTGCTTAGAAAACCTAAAAATTTCCATCAGCCGGTTTGTCTACCAATTCAATAAAAAATCTTCATCTTACATCTAAAGGTAAACTATTTTGCTCTTCTCACGCAGATATATGTATATGTGATACTTGTGGTATGACATTATGTATAACCATCGTTTTTTAATGCAAAGTTAGTTACAATGGTTCATAAGAATTACTAGTAATTGTTTATCTTTTTAATTTTAACAAACTCTTCCTCTATCTACTTTATTTCAAAAAAAGTATGAAGACCAGTGGAGTTAACATTTTACGAATCGTTACAAAATGGTGATGAACGCTTACGGATCTACACGTACTATGTATAAGCGAACCGCTTTTTCGGTCAAACATAATGAGTGCTCGCTAGCCAGTTCTGAATAAATAGATTCCTTACTGAAAATTCACTCCAAATTGTCCCTTTTTCAGCCAACTTAACGCTTTGGTTTTTAGGGTTGTCCCGTGAACATGTCGATATCGACGATTAAAGTACTTCTATATACGGCACAATATTTTAAATTACCCACTATCTAATAAGAAAATAGGCTCTCTCTGTAATTAAGCTAATAATAAATAATTATTAAGTTGTAATAGTTCAATTGGTTTGAATTGCACTTACTGTCTTAGGTCGTGGTTTCAATTTTAAAATTGAACTATTGATTTGAACCATATATAACATAGCTCAGTTGGAAATATTAACAAGAATTGTAGTAATATCAAAGTTTTCTTTTTAAAAATCGTTATTTTGAACATTTCTGTTAGTATATTTAAAAGTATTTTATAAAAAAAAACTCGTACTAATAGCTGAAGTTATTTAAATTACATTTTATATGTCGGCATTGACCCAATGTTTTTCATTTGAATATTAGTAATATTCTTTTAATCGATAAAAGAATGACCACACCTAGGTCACTGCTCTACACGTGGATCTAATTTGTCAAGGGCCGCACAGACCCTTTGTTTGTGCGAACAAATTGCTGCCTGATAATTGGCTTAAAGTCCCCCCCAGGAGCGGGCATCCGAGTCGAGTCATACTGTTAGCGAATTGGAAAATGCGTATTATATCGAACTCTTTTCTATAATTTAATAAGTTATTATTTATGAAGAAATGACTTACTAAACCCATACTACTGTGACGGTATTCTTGATATTGATTATTTGATATTTTACTTATTTGAAACTTTGATTTGAAAACTAGATACAATGTCCTCCTCAATTGTTCAACTTAGCAATGAAAGCAATTGAAAATTGCTTTTTAAAAATTATGTTATTTATTCAGGCAAAAATCAGCTTACTCACTTTTTCATATTTTTTTCTAAAATGCCAAGATTGTTTTTGGAGTTCGCAAAACTATATAATTAACTTTAATATAATAATTGTTAAAAATAATATCCATTATTTTACTCTAGCAAATGTTTAATAAAGTATTTAGTACGCAAAAATCATTATATAGTATTAAAATTACACTGAATATTTAATCGTATCTATTTATTTCTATATTAAATAAATAAAACAAATAGTGAAGTGTCGAATCGCTATCAAAAGCACCACAACCCATTCCAGTCGAAATCAAGTTCCCATTGCGTCACAGCTAATTTTTAAATCTAGTTTGAAAACAGAAAATCACGAGGTTAATCAAGTTTTCATTTTAATTTCGAATAATTACAAAATTCTCTATACTATAATTTGGTGAAATATAATATGTTTATTGAAATATTATGTCTTTTACAAATACTATACCAACATTAAAAAGTATAACTTTGAAAGAGGAATATAATGGTACTAAAATGAACAGAATACTTGTTACTACTTCATCTCAGCCAAGTTATCTATGTGTAATTTCTTATCGAAAAGTAACATGCAGGTCAGCTGATGGTAACTGATGACTGCTGACTATGGACATCTATAAGATTTATTACCTACCTTCTGATAGTAATGTCAGGTATGGAGAGAGAAGAAGGATCTAATGGTAGGGGTTGAAGGAAATAATGGACGAGGACGGAGGAAAGAAAGAAGGGACTTCGGATCCCTTAACTCTGATATACTGTGTCTGTTTACTAAAGTACCCACAATATGTGAAATTTTTATATGGGGTATGAGTTAAAAAGTTTTTTCTTTTACTTCCTGGTAAATTTACTCTTTAATGGTATTGAAAAAATTATTAAATGAAAAATGGATTTCGACGAAAGTGTCGTGGAGTAGAAGAAATCGTAAGAAACTAGTCTTTTTGTATTATAGTTTATTTTTTCGTTTAACGTAATGCAAAACTAAATACCTAGCGAAGAGCCATGAAATAAAATATTTATGTATATACATAATTGATTTTATTGCTCACTTGAACGATAATGGCTCACCAGGCCCTAATTTCAGAGAAATAAATCACGGGAGATTTGCTCTCAACACCCCGCCAATAAAACGGCACCGAACTGGCCCTAAAGTGGTGCCATAACCCGCCATATGTGACGGCTGTAATCATCAAATGGTGCTTTTCTACTAAAATACAGTCCACACAAACGCCTAAGCGACGCCCGAATATTGACGAAATTATAAACTTGCGCATCAAGTCTGAAATCCAGACTTTATTAGACCAAATTTTGGATTGGGGTCAGCTCAACTTAGTCCAATTTAACCCCAACAAGACACAAGTTTGCGCGTTCCTTTGTCGTGTCTCCTTGTTTTCAAGACACCCCTTGATACTAATCTATGTATCGGAATCCTTGGCGTAAACATTTTCAGTGACCAGAGTGTGGTCACCTGGAAGTTAAGGTCAAACTGGCCTCTAAGAAGCTAGGTGTACTCGGTAAAGCGAGACAATTTTTCACGGCGGCTCATCCCCTCCATCTTTATAACGCACAAGTCTATTATATGTAACTGTAATATTGTACTTTTAAGTTGAATGCATTCAACTTAAAAGTACAATAGTACATTTGTTGCGAGTTTTCGTAAAATGGTAAATTTTATCCAGACGTGACGTAACAAGCTGAAGTAGTACATTTGTTCAAGATATTTATTTTTTCTTATTTAACTTGATTATGTATTAATAGTTATACCTAAATTGCCATCAGCAAATAAGTTTTAAATTTTATCTGTTGCAATTGGATATAGGTAGTAATGGGAGATGTTTTCCTTGTCGTTTTTTATCTAAGTCAGAAACAATCTCATAAATGCATGATTGATGTGACTGTGATTGTGTAGATAGATAGTGTGTATTGATAATACTTTATTTGTTATGCATTATTATATCTGAAGTTTAGACCGTGGGCGTGTAACTAACTAGATAGACCGAAGATCTGATTAAATTAACAAAATTAACTGGATTAAAAATAGCACTAGATATAGCCAAACCACGCTTGCAAATTTGCAATGCCAAGGTAGAACCATGCTTCATTTTGAACTTTGTACTTTTTAGACCGTGGCAGTATCGCCTCCTTACAAAATATACGGCTGTGATACTAAGAAGAAGATTACCGTTAAATGCAGGAATATGGAAGGCAAATTTCTTTTATCTTCCTTTACTTACTTTTCCTTTCTCTTTTAATTCTATTATTTATATTTTTATTACATTTAGTTAGGTATTAGATCTTAAGTACCCTTAGTCATCTTATTTATCATAAATTTGTACTTATTATCAGATTATTTTGTCAATTGAAGCCTTAGATACAAATTCTTATTCTTCCATTGAAAAAATACTTAGGAGATATCTACCTATATACAAAAGTGAATTCATAGCGTTTGTTATATTAATATTGTATTATTTTAAAGTATTTTTATTATTTTTTATACAGCTGATTTAAGTCTCACTGGATGTAAGAGAAGGTGTTATTGTAGGAACGGATATCTACTCAACACGCTTGCCCAAAGTGGATTATCAAGACTCGCTGTGATCGTATATAATAATAAACCCAATGTAGGAATTAAACCTGCGACATTTGACTCCTGCGAAAATTTCCACTGAGCTAATTAGGTCGTCGAATCGAGATTTCACTATTTGATTTTATTTAACAGTATTTTGTTAGTCATCACCGTTTCCCCCTGCGCGTATTATGAATAACGTCATTTACCCGAGGGTGTCGGGACTTGCTAATCACACACACGCACATGTCGCAGTTTCTCGTTAATTAAACATTAAATAGGGCAACTATGCTATGAATAGTTAACTTGTAGAAGCTACGTCTTAATGAATGAAACATTTTTAAAAGATGACACCCGTGACATAGAAAAAAGGTATAGACTAATCAATAAATTGTTATTGCTATTATAGTGTTACGTCATCCTGTTTTATTTTATTTATTTATCGCATCACACTATGCTTGTGACCTGAAGTTATTTGAACACACAACTTTCTGTAAGTTATTTTAAAATCGACAATATTCTTAGCAGTTTGGCGTTGCGCTTGTTATTCTGGCACGACTTAACGCAAGTATTAGCTTAGTTGGAATGGTTAATGATAATTTTTGTACAGTTAATAATATAACAGTATCAGTTCAGTGGTTATAGTGTCTTCTGAGTTATTGGTTCTGAGTTCAAATCCCGATTGTAATTAACATTTTTTTTAAATGCATTAGTTAATTAGGTCTCAAGTCTTTCGATTCATTTAATTTGTGTGTCTGAATTTTCCTCCATTTGTATCAATAGTTATTTTTTACCTATATACCCTTATATTTTAGATGAGAGAGTGCCTTTTGTATTTGGGCATACACATAAATCAATGGAATACGAATATATACAGTTGACATTTTTGGATTTTCGCAGAAGATTTGGCTGAATTTTAAAGATCATTGCCAATTTATTACTGATAATCTGTCGGGTAATAGTTATTATTTATCTTCGTTGATGGCAATTAGGCATAATTATTATGCCGATATCAAGTAAATTAATAAGTATCTTGAAATGTAAAGTCAGCTTGTTACTATAGGTACGTTTTGATAAAATGGTGGGTTCGGTTCGTGTTTGATTTCAGTGCTATATTTTGAACCTATATCAAGTATAAAAAATTACATTTCTTCACATTATAGTTGATGGATGTGCAGTCAGTAGATCAGCAACCGGATTACCTCTCACTATTTACAAATGCACCCTTCGTCACTCACTGCGTTGTTTGCTGTCCACACATGTCACCTGTTTCTCCCCTCTCATCCCACTAGTTCGGTTGGTCTTTATGTATGTACAACATTTTATACTTGTCTTTGACTTAAAAAAAAATATATCTAAATTATAATAAACTACATACATTATATGAAAATTATAATAAATTTCGCCCATTCTAAATGTCGTTGGCGTAGTTGAGCGTCGGTGCGAAGTAAGGTCACAACACACACTTTGTGTGTGCGCATGCATGGGAACACAGTTTTATGGGAGACATTGTAATAATTGGTATTATCTCCTGACCAGCATTATTTAGTTTTTCCTTTATTATTCTAGCTTTACTATTCTATGGGGATATTATATCCCCATAATAACCCCTGCTTGAAATTAGGTCGTTCAATTTAACCTTTCAACTCTTATGTTAGCTAGACTTAATGCCTGTGTAAAAATGTTTTTATAAATAAATCGTTTGAGCCAGATTTCAGTCTATCAGCGCTATCCAAAAAGAAAAAAAAAATAAGCGTTTTTGTGTATTTCATAAGCATTTAAATTATTTTCATTTGAACAAAGCTTTTTTTATTTTTATAGTAATTTCATGTGTGTACGAAACTGAAGATATATGTGAGGATTGAAAATATATTTCCACATCCCACAATATTCAAAGTCAAAGTTGGACAAGTTTTTAAGTCTTCTTCGTTATTATGAGAGTCTTTGCTGCAAAGTGAATTCTTCTTTTATATATATATATATATATATATATATATATATATATATATATATATATATATATATATATATATATATATATATATTGTATGTATTATATTTAAATTTATATATTTAGTAAAACTCCTATAACTAACAAACTAATTATCTCAGTTCTGCCCGCAGGTTTATTGGGAGAGAATGCCCAATGGCATAAAGTCCGCCTGTTGTGCACTTTGTGCAAAAGTAAATAAGTATTTTTAACACAAATTTTTGCAGTCACGTACCTCCTAATTCGGGTATCCTGTGGTAGAACATGCCAGTCCGCGCCAACCACTCGAGCTGCATATGATGTAATACCCGGTCACCAGGATGGTGGAAGGCGGACGGTAGGGGACCACCGGGTGGCATCGCTCCGGGCTGAGTCAGCTGCGGGTAGTTGAACAGCGAAGACTGTGCTGCCACCAACGCCGGATTTTGTGGCAATAGGCCCGGCTTAGGGATAATTCCTGGTGGAAAATTTTATAACTGAGTTTACAAATTGAAGATTAAAATGGGCAGTTGTTTATTCGTTTCTAGAGCGTAAGGTGCGGCTTCAAAATGAATGTTTGGTAATAATGTATTATTTTCATTCTTGACTAGGTTAATGATTATTTTGTAAAAATAACATTTTGAGCATCGATGGATCCTCAACTCCCTATAGTCAAAGTCGCTTAGAGAGCTCGATTAGTGTTTCTCTAGTGGATATAATTCAAAATGAAGAAATCCGCCGGATGATTATCCGGCGGATTTCTTTCATTTGATGTGACTTCCTGAGTTAGGAAACTAGGCTAAACACGTCGGACGGAGAACTAATAAATGTTCGAACGGACAAGTGCTGGAGTGGAGACTACTGTAGGCAAACGTAGTATGGAATGCATCTCAGGCTAAATGAAAAGAAAAGATCTGCGTGAGGCAGTTGGCAGAGGTTAGATGTATCTAAATAACGCGTTAGGTGGATCGCTTTTGTATCTAGCAATGGAGACTGTCGTAGGCTGATAATGGTGGTAGACATTTTAGGTACATAACTATTTCAGAAGTTTCACATGCCCAACTGTCGAATATGGCATTTTGGAATATGTAGTAAGGGACGCCCGTGCTCCTGCTAAATGGAGCGACGATCTCTCGCAGGGTGATTACTAGAAACTGGATGCGTGTTGTCGAAACTCAGGTTAGGTGAGACGTCTTAATAAAGAACTTGGTGTAAAATAAGCAGCAATAGTTCTGTTCTTTAAGGTCGTGAATTCGTATCCTCCTTTGGACAACTGATATGAAACCATTCCTAGCACAAGCTTTATTGCTTAGTTGGAATAGTTAACAAGAATTATATATTAATAATATTAAAACCTTGCTAGTCTTCTTTAAAAATAAAAATACTCACCCGGTCTATAACTTTCAAATTCTTCAGAGGCGCCTTCAACTCCCGGTGAAATAGGTGGACTGTAACTTTCCGATCTATTTCCATCATCGGAAACCGGCGAGCCACTCCTGGGACTGCTTTGTCCAGACCGTGGGCTCTCACTTTCCACTCTATCCAAACCTTGATCGGAGACCTGATTTTGACACCTGTTTATCGTAGTCTGCTCAATTTGGTTCTCATAATTTTCATTTTGGAATCTTGTTATATAATTTTTGTTTTGTATTAACGACAAATATTTCTGCTGCGCCATCTTTTCTTGTATGGAAGTCTCGGGTTCGATGTGCCGCGACAGTAACGCGTCTATACAAAAAGACTTCTTGCCCTGGTTTAGTATAGTTTTTTCTTCATCCATGTGTTTGTAATATTTCATGTTCTGCGGACTGTTAGATCGACTCGGGTCAGGGTTTGAATCTTGGTCTACTTCTAATGGTTTATCCTGTATCTCGTCGGAGTCACGTCGGTACATAGTTTGGGGTAAAATTTGCGATGACATTTCTAGAGTCAATCTTAATTCACCATTTTACTGTACTTTCCTGTAACAAAGGAGTATACGAAATATTGTGTTTATTTTGTCATCTAGCACATGTTTGCTTCTAATCATAACAACTTTCTAAGACCAAAGAAACTTTCTAAAGAAGTATTTCTCGGCATAGAACAGGGCTGCAGCTTTTCATTAAATGGATGCCAGTACTTATTCTATGTATATTTATGTATATTGTGAATGTAATTCCTAGAAGGCGTAAAGTCCGAAGAAACATTAATTTCGGTTTATTGTGTTAAAAAGATGAACACAACTTGAAAACATAGACAACTATGTTAAGCCTTATTTTTTGGTAAACAGCAATTATTAATTTGATATAAATCAGTATCGCTTCCTGACAGTATCAAAATTTCATTAAGGAGATAAGTGTGAAATATAATGGAGTGGTTACGGTTAATTAAGTTATATCGAGAGCCTGACAAATGCATTCATAATAAACGCATTATCGCGCTTAATATTCTGTTATCGTTCGCACTGTGACACGCGACACGACACACGCCGTGACTACACTGTAATAATATCATATTGATGACGAAAAGTCTTCAAAATATCGGGTTTCCTTTAATACGGTCGTAGTGCATGAAGTGAGTGCATGAGATATATATATATATATATATATATATATATATATATATATATATATATATATATATATATATATATATATATATATATATATATATATATATATAAGGACTCCTTTGCAAAAAAAACAGCCGGTTTTTATTTTTCTTTATATTATCTGTAATAATTTAGTTCTAAAGAGGTTTTAATAGCCCATGCATTTAATAAACCATGTTACTGGCACCTAATAAAGTCTGGTTATGAAAAAAGGTTAATTTCAAATACGAATTTTTTAAAAAAATAATCCCTTTTTTAGTTTGTGACTTTTTACTTACTTTCCCCGGGTTTGTTGTTAGAAGGTTATTAGGCAACTAAAACTAATTTCTTGACATATTTAGTAGCATAATTTATGTTTGTCGCATCATCCTGCCTTATTGTGACTTAAAAGAGATATTTTTGTATCTATTGTAATAGCAGAATAAGCAATATGAGTTAGTAAAATTATAGCGCTGCTGGAAGAGGGGTATAACCAATGTTACGTTTCACAGTGGTTAAATGTGCATCGTTCAACCGTCCAAAGAACTTGGACTCGATATTAAGAGACAGGTTCCGTTCAGAGAAGGCAAGGTTTCTGAGAGAAACGTTGCACAAAACCACGAGACGACCGCTTTTAGTAACTCAGGAGTGAGGAACCGCAAATGCAGTTACATAGACCTCAAAAGAGACCTTGAAAAAGTACTAGGAGTTCAAATTACACAATAAATAAAAAATTATAAGAGGAGTATTTGATTTTGGATAATTAACGACATTGAAATTGACACTGAAAACAACGAAATTGAATGGTGTAACAGCTAAATGAAGTTGGGGTTAATAAAGAATATCGAGCAAAAAATTGCTCTATCTGCGACCTCGTCCTCGTTACCCCATAATGCCAAGTAAACATTCATTCAAGGATTCATCACTACATTTTTAGGATAAAATGTGTATTTTGCGCTGAACAACAAAAGAAACTGACAGTAAAATTTTATTTGGTTTTTATTTTATTGTATTATGTAATAGTTGTCTATCAAAGAAATATGATTATCAAAGAAACAGACGTAAATTATAGAATCCTTCGTTTTAGATAACATACCGTACTTGGTTTATGGCAACATCTATAATGGACACACATATGTATTTTGAAAGCATATTGAATAAATAAAAATATAATATAACTTTAACCTTTTAAATTTTTTTCTACTACAATAAGCTTCATACAAGATCTTAAGTTATATAAGATCAGATTCACTTATAGATATATAATTATAATTGAAAGCTCTGTATTAGTAATGGTCGCCTCTGCGGCGTAGGCATCTCCTAAACTTTTCCATCGTTTTGTCCATCTATTGTTATTCAGTCTACCTCTTCCTCGCAGCATGTTAAATATTAATACAAAAAAATAATAATAACGTATTTCTGTCCTTCTGAATTATTTATTTAAAAAAAAAGAAACGCGAAAACAATGTTATTTATTTTGTCTCAGTTTCCTGAATACAGAATTTCTTGTTTAATAGCGATAGAGTTATGGAAAAATGAATCTACTTGGCCCGGCAAGTAACCCCACCCTCGCAAAATATACTTACACATTTTTCCGTGTTTTATCGCGATTTGCACGTTGAATTCAAAGATTTAGGAGGCTCAAAAATCTTCCGCTTCCTTTTTCTCCTGTTTCTCTCCCCTTAAAATCCTACTTTTTTTATTGGATGAACGTAATTAACGCTTCTTTTATCTACTTCTTATAGACTTCTGCAACACTAAAGATATCACATATGCGTTCTTTCCTCCCATTATTCTAAGCCCATATGTATGCGTCTGTAAAGCTCCTGGTATTTCAAATGGATTGCCATTGTTTCCATAAAAATATATAACTACTGTTTCCATAAAAAATATATAGTTGTATTCACCATACTAATGATACGCGTGAACATCTATAAATTCTCGATATAAACACATGTTAGGTTCAAGGTTTATTCTGATGCGGGTACAGCTTTCTATGCCAGTGACACGACTGTTCGACTGCACTCCTATACCATAAAAAATTAAAGTGCGATTTTTGCTTCTAAAAGGGTACAGCCGTCATTGCTATAATTAAGCTTTTCAAACTGAAAGCTGACTAAAACAAACAAATAACTAATATAAATCATACTACGAAGTTCAGTTTCCTAGTCACAAGTGTATAATTTGTAATCGACAAGTGCGTATATATAAGGATATAAGATGAGGCGTTTTAGTTTTAACCCCAACCCCAATCCCAACGACATTCGATTCAAAGATTGCACTGCGTGCTAGAAAGATAGAATCATCATCATTAAGGCATTACAGCCGCAGGTGGGCCTTAGCCTGGTTTAATAAATTTTTCCAGTCGGATCTTAGTTTAGCTTTTTCCCTCTAGCCCCTCACACTGATTGCCTTTAAGTCGTCCTCGACTCCACCTAGCCATCGGAGCTTAGGCCTTCCGCGGCTTCTACGACCATCTGGTTTGCCGTCGAGTAGGCGTTTGGGTACTCTAGCCGCGTCCATCCGTACCACGTGCCCAGCCCAACGAAAGCGTCAAATTTTAATTGTTTTGACGACGTTCGGCTCACTGTACAGCTCATATAGCTCGTGGTTGTAAAGATGGAAGATTAGGTTAAATCTGAGTTTCCTATATGATTGGACTACGGCAACATCTGAGGTATCCCAACATTAACGGCTGCTCAAGTTATATGTTTAAGAGTATAAAGTTGATGTGCAGATGGCATCTCTTATATAAATTCTTCTCTACGCAAATTTGCCAACGCTCATATGAGAATTTAGATCACATTGTCTTAGATACACAATAGTTATACGTACCTACTTAAATAACGAGTCTATATAATAATATATATAAAAGTATTTTTAAGTAAAATGTAAAAATCTCTAATTCTCTCTGTGACTCTTAATTATTTTAACTCTTTAGGTATTTTTATTTTGTTCGATTTTTGACATTATATATTGAATGAATTTATCTACGTCTTATACTATTTGAACACGTATGTGTTATATACAAACTCATGAATATAAATAGCACTTTAAAAATTTTTTTTATTAATTAGGTCAAAACTGAACTCTAACCATTTTGAGGTTTTATACGTTGAAGGTTTGATTCTGAGTATGTAAATTTGCAGTAGGTAATTGTGAGGAGGCCCAATGCCCAGCAGTGGACTGTTATGCCTGTTCTTAATGATTTATGATGAATCATGGATTGCAGTAAAGAGAAGAGCTCTAGTATTTACGAATGACACCGAAAACAATGGCTAACTAATTATTATTATTATTATTAAAGCAATAAAAAGAATATACTTAATAATTAAAAAAGTTTTTATATTAAAATAATTTATATTCGAATTTAGAAAAAACTTACCTCGGTTACGAAATAATAAACTTAAAAAAAGCACACGTTTATAAACACTTCACATTAAAATGTCCTTTGCTACAAGGATAAAACAATCTTCCGCACACTTCCGTTCGGAAAATTGTCCTAGAATTACACGTTAACGAATTTCGAACGCACTACCGCGTTTCGGAAATCCACCCCCGACCAGTAGTTACAAACAACTGGATTATTTTATTAAAGCGACTGCTATCACCCATTATTGTCCCATATTGTACCGTGTGTGGACAAAACGATGGGGCGGTACGGAAAAGCCGTTTTAGCACGACCTTTCGCAGTATCGTTTGTCCTAAGTGACGAAGTTCTCATTACAGTGGAAACTGTTTATGCCCCACCCTTTTATCTTCCATCTCTTTTACGAACAATGTTCTCTTTTACTCTTTAAGTAACGAAATTCACGCATGACTCGCTGTATTATCTTCGTTGTACAACCGCGATACTGAATTTTGTATTGTTTGTACTATGAACACTTTAAGGTTTTCTTTCATTTAAATGAGATAGATTTATTTAATGCATGTTTGTTAAAAGCATACCTAAAAAATAATACAATTTTAAAAACCAAACAATTGTTTGGTTGATTACAAGAGAAGGCGATGAATAACATTTTCATGTTTCTGGGTTTTAGGATTAATTTTATTTGACTGTCTTATATAACAGCTTCATAGGCTTTTATTTTCAAAATAACAATTATTGTTGTTGAATTAGAGTAGTGGTAGAGACACGCTGCAGCCAAATACTTCGTCAAGAATGGCATATTATTTGTCTGTAATGGGTCAGCTCGTCCGCGTAAGTACCACATTCGCGCAGAAAACCGGCGTCTGAGTGGTAGCTTAGCTACCGTGCTTCGTCCGGTGAGCGGTTGAGTTCCGGAGTCCCAACACTCCTCCCCCTTCTTCCTCCCATAATGATACTTTCATTGACTGACGGCAATGCTTCTGCACTGCTTATGGCACTGCGGACGGCGTTGATTGTTTTCCATCAGGTGACACGCCTTCTCGTTTGTCTTCGTATCTTATAAAAAAATTAGATCCATATTTTTTGTATATGCGTAGAACTTTTATAAGTACGGCACGAAAACTTAAAAATTTAACATATCTCTTTTATCCATGCAAGTCTTCAATTATTAGAAATAGAAGGCATATGAAGGTAGTGATTTAAATACAAGAAAATATATTGATAGATACCGAGCAGATATTTTATATACTTATGTAAAAAATGTAACATAAACATAAAAGGTAATAATAATAACTACAAATTATTCATAAATATCATTGTGATAATTAATAATTTATACACATTTTTACTGTAGGTATTTGTATATGCATTTAATATATGACAGGCGTTCTTAATAATTTGCTTTTATAAGAAATAATAAATACGTTATGAAGAATTAAAGCGAAATCTCCATAAATTCTTCCAACAATCACAATCAAATTCGTACGGCGCACACGAATCTCGAAATCAAATAATTTCATTAAACCAAGAAATTCCTACTTAAAATAACGTTTGCACACGTTTCCCGAACGTTCACACAGATAGGGACGACCATACTTATTTCTTTTTTCCTCACCCATTGTCTCGGTAATGAGGGGCGGCACGTTAACTTTTCAAGCCAATCACACACAATGCGCTGGATAAGGACAGACGATAGCTTGTAAAGGAACAAAGAAAGAGAGAAGAAATAGCTTTCTTTGGCATATTTATAGCTTTGACTCGCGATGAATAACTTCCGAATGCACTTGCTGCCGACCAAATTAAATAGATTGGTTACCCCTGTCTAATGCCCCGATGTAAACATGTAAGTACGTAATATGTTTTATAGGTATGGATTTCTTACGATTCTAATGTTATATTTTTCCATCTTATAAATGCTATATTTATTTGGGTAAACATTGTTAATAGATAAAAGTTTATTTTATATAACTGTTAAAAGTTTTATTTTGAAATTGGCAAATTAAAGATGTAAAATATAGTCTAAATAAACACATGTATTATAATATATTATACATAATATCGGAAGAACTGTAAAAAGATAAATGAGAAGTAAAGTGCATGTCTATAAAAGATAAATAAATTATTCTGTCTGCATTTGAAAATTGCATTAAAATGTTAAAGCGGATGTGTCACAGTGTGAAACCTTTGCTATTTTAATGCAAAAACAACATGGCGGGTGTTATTTATGGGCGAACTTTCGCGCGAATTGGACTCTTGATGTTTAAATACGATTATAATATCTCTCAAATTGCCCGGCGGGGGCTGCGTGAATTAATTTTACTCCATTTGTTTTGCGAAATTAGGTGGAGTGGGCTGATTAATTTACGAAATTAAAATGACAATTCGCCCTTCTACTCAAAGTGACGGTGGGTACGATCAGAAATATTTTTTTATAGAATAAGAAGGCAAACGAGTAAGCATGTCACATGCTTACTCGTTAGCGTTTCGTTTATGGAAAACAATGAATATATATGGATGTTGCCCATAGATCTACAACATAAAAAGTATTGCAGGTGCGTTGTCATCCTTTGAGAAAAGTAAAGGCTAGTTTTTAAAAGTTAAAATGAAGTAAAAGTTCAGAAATACAACTGAAGGTAATTGGTTCCTCAGAGATTCCATGTAGGTTTTTGTTGCTTTACCATGTAGAAGTACCTGGGATGGTGTCTCTTCGGCTCTCATGAAAATTTTACATACGAGTATAACACTATCTGTTATATATTTTTTTTATAGCAGAGCGGGCAAACGGGCATGAGGGTCATCTGGTAGTAGTAACGTACGTACGTAGTACGCAACGTAAAACGAAGTCAACCGCAAAATGAAAACTTACTACTAAAGCAAAGAAACTTTTAAGATATCTGAAAAAATTGTATCTGATCACTAAACATCAATCAGATTGAAGAATGTACGAAATCTTCTATTGACCATAGAGCTGTGAGACTGGGAACATTCGACGCAGTATTTTTTTCTGATCCGAATATACAAATTTTTTTTGACATTTATGTGATTAACAGTGTTTTCGCTTTTTGCGTCGATATGTACCTTCATCCAATGCGGGAATTAAAGCCACAACCATTCACTGCGAAAGTGGTAGCTTCGCTATTGAGCTAGTTAGATTAATGTATGTTTTTATTATTTAGTATTTTTTTGGATTACAGGTATGTAACATTTATTCATGTTTAAGATGATTGATGTAGTTGGGCGTTATTTTGTGGAGAGCAGTAAGGAGAGAAAGAGAATTTCCTGACGGCCGTTTCTCGGTAAGAATTAGACTTGTAATTCTGTACACACTTCATCGCAAACACGCAATAACATTTTACGACCTATGTTCGGGAATCTGAGCAAAATGAATTTGATTGTTCATTTTTATTTCTGTTTAATTTTTCTCTCTCTCCATCTAGCACTCTTCTTCCCCAAATAGTTGTCGATTTTACGACAAACTTGACCAGTTTATTGCCATTTCAATTTGATAACTCGACGAGCTGTCTCTGGTCTCCGGCAAATGATTTCATTTCGAATGAACTCCATCATAAAAACTTTGAGCATAACTTATTGCATAGCTCGTTGGGTGAATCTGAGTTTGTTAAGTAGAAGAATAAACAGTGTCTACGTTTCGGTGTCGTAAGAGAGTACAGGCAGACGCACTGACCGAAGATTTTAGAGTTCGTTCGTTCGTCGATGAGGCGACGGCTGAGGGTGCCAGATTTGAGGGGGCGCGATTTGTGGGGGTGGGATGATTCCACCGCCAAACAGAAACGCGTGGTAAATAGTGGGGATAGCAAAACCTTTCAATTTTTTATATTATCTTATATTTATATATCAAAATATTAAAAAATGAGGACCTACAAAACTTTCTACGTCCACGTCGTTAGTGTTTATTCTAAATATGGGTTCATATTAGTGTACGAAAAAATTAACATTCGATTTTGATTTCCTTAAGCGGGTGCCAGAGTATTTTTTCCAGGGGTATCAGCGACCCCCTGCCATTATTGTCAGTTGCGTGCGAATTAGGTTTAGCTCAATGGTATTTATTTTATGGAAGCGATAGGTAAACGTGCAAGCAAGTCCCTACAGGATTAAGAGAACTACAGATGCGTTGCCCACCTCCTTCTTCTTCATCGAGTCAGCGATCACATGCTACCAGGCCAAAACTTGACCTCTGACACCCATCATTCGTTGCCATCATAAGGTCATCTACTGAGCAGGTGACAGGGCACAAAGAGCAGCCAAGTGCGCCTTTTTTTGTATGCCTCTGCCACAGTCCCACAAGGGGTTTGTGGCTGAGAAACTCCACTTTGCCCTGCTTTCTCTACATCGGGCGGTCTGGGTGCGCAGGTAGCTGCCTACCTTAAAGTAAGGATATGAATAATGGGGAAGAAGAATATAATAGGAGAAGAAGGTAGTAAAGGAAGAGGTAAGCCTACGGATCCCTGCACCCACCGTAAGAAACCCGGTATCATGATAAAATGCTACCACTTAATGTCGATATGCCATGAGGTCGTGGTACTTCCTCGGTTGAGCAGGCCCATTGGTGTTCCATGTTTCAATTTTATTATTGTATGGTATTTGGGTCCTCTTACCACATATTTATGTATGTACATACATTTGTACAAACATGCCAGGTAAAAGAGTAAAAAAGGGGTTATCTGTAGTGAGAAATACCTATATATAAATGCAAATTATATATTTATTATATAAATATAATAAAACTCTGTTGTCTCTCGTACACACACTTTCTATAAGTTATTTAAAGCCCTAGATTTATTTCATTTCATACATATAAAAACACAGCCTCACATATTAAACACACACACACACACACACAACGTACTACATAAAAAATATTCGTGATTAATTCTCGTAATAAACGAATTTTTTTAAATATTTTAATATAATTTATCATAATTAAAATGAAAATCCGTAATTGGCTCCAGAAGTTTTCAATAATTTATAATATATAAGTGTTAGCATATGATATGCTGTGGATTTTGTATTGAATAAATAAATAAATAAAACTATTGATATTATTATTAAATCCTAAACGTTGTCACCTCTTAATATCCCACAAATCTTAGAGATAAACATGTTGTTAAAAAGCAAATAATTCATACTTAACTGACGTTATCGCTGACAGGTGTCAGAGCGTTGGACGCCACATTCGACATCTGTCAGCGAGATGATGATTCAGAAATTAACCGCGTGTGTGCGTGTATGTGTGTGATTCAGTGAGATCGATGTATGGTAAACGTACTGATTACGGACATTCTAAATTGGAAAAATCAGAATATTAGTTCCTAAAAAAAATAACACATAGAATATCCGCGTTAAATATTTTACTGTGTTACCGCGTCTTGTACGGTGAGTTCAAGGAACAGGCCCAATTTCCGTCGAGAGAAAGAAAAGAGAAATCCTCCTAAGAAATAAAATACTATTTTATTTGTAAAAGGTTTCATTCTAGTTTAATAATAGTCTTGGAAATTATGTTTTACTAGTAAATGAGGTTATTTAAAAATATAAAAAGAGAAATTCTGCTAAGAGAAAAGAAACTATTTTATTCTTCTTATTTAGTCTTCGAAATTATTTTTCATTAGCCAATAAGGTCATATAATAAATTGGAAAAAAAACATATTTTATTTGTAAAAGGTTTTATTTTAGTATAACAGACTTTGAAATTATTTTTCTCAAAATTAGGTAATTTAATAAATTTTCTAAGAAATCGAAACGCTGAGGATATATTTTTGTATCCTCACTCTATTTTTGTATAATTACCGACTACCATTTTGAAACTAAATAATCAGCAATCTTGTACTGTCATATTTTCATAGCTTAAGAATCTATTATCTATTATTACTTTTACCAAGTACCGTTATATCTTATTTTTATAGATTTAATTAAGAATGACCATCAGTGGAGCGCTGTCCAAAACTAGTACACTTACCTTACCTAGTGAGATGGCATTATCTATCGATAAAGTAATCAGTCTTGTTACGACACTATTTAACTTGTACATGTTTTTGACAGATAATATGTGAACGAATTTTTACAATTGTTATGATTTTATAATAAAAAACACTTCACTCCCACACTACGATTCCCTACGTCACTAACACACAAATCACAAGGACTAAACGCCCAAACTTAGAATAGATAGGTACCTATAAAATTTTCTGTCACGATGTAATCGAACTCACGATCCTTGGCTTACAAAACGCGCACTTCGGCTCTGTACAATTTGTTTCGTCATTATACTTAGGTACCTACTAGCTTCGCCAACTCAATTACCTAAAGTGTCTTGACTTACGATGCGAGAATAAGCCACTCGTTCTCGCTCGCTCTGCCTGAAGCTCGCTCTTAAGTAGGCGATGACTGCATCCCTCTGTCGATACCTGGTTCGACCGACAAAACAATATTCCCAAGTATGCCCTTTTGGCCGCACGATGATCAACCATCTTCTCTAAATGACCGAGCCATCGAAGTCTATTCCATTGGGTATCGCTATCATAACTTATTATATAAGAGATTTAAAATATCAAAATGTATTTTTGTAATGATGATGATGAGATGAAAAGGAGCGTTTTTGGATGTAATCAAAGCGGGGGCTTTGATCGTTGTGTAAACTGTACCACAAATACATGTAAAGAAACAACGCTTTAGACATTCTCTACGACAGTGTGGTACAATTCACGCACTGTATTAAATCTAACAGTTAAGTCTGTATAATTATTTAATTTGTCTGTTTTCACTGTATGTTAATCTGTCCGTCTATAATTAGGATTACCTACATTTAAGTATGTTTTTAGAACTATTTATAATAATGTATGATGAATGTAACTCCTGTTGATGGCCCATAAATAAATAAATAAATAATGTTTTATTAATTTATAATACAAGAACCATGTTACGGAATCAATGGTCCGATTTAACCGGAGAAATAATAAATCCTTACAATATATTGTTAGAGGCCTATTCCTTTTGTTTACTTCTGTCTTCCTCTCTCATATACAAAGACAGGCAACGCTTTTGCACTGCCTTTGGTGTTACAAATGTCCATGGCCGGCGATGATTGCATACAACTTATGTTTGTACATTTCCGTGCTAAAATGAAAGAGCTCAATAAACGTGTAACATATAGGAAAAAGGAACTGGACATTATACACAAGTACAAATTTTGTAGCGCGTTTTAATTTTTAATTTTTTTATGTATGTGCGTGTAAAAAATTAAGGTATTTTATAATATCAATTTATTTCCGTGATCGTTTCAATTAAAATCAAAATGCGTATCAAGTAATCAGTAATGTTTTTATATTGTATGGATTTTGGCGGATTAATGCCTAGAGTTATTTTTCACAAACCAACTTATAAGTTGACGACCTAATTGGTTCAGCAGGCAAGTTATCCCTTTCGAACTTGGTGGTGACGGGTTCAATTTTTGCATCGTATGCGTGTGACCTACCAGGAGTCTATTTTGCGTCTGGGTACTCTATCAATCCGCCTTGGACAACCATGGTGGGTTAATGTTTAAAATTCCTCTAAAAATTGGGAGGCCCTTCGCCCATCAGTGGAATATAATTATGTATATGGGCTGTAAAAATAGTAGTAAATATTTGGAGATCAAGTTTCTATTGAGGCATTAATTTTGGTAAATGTTTTTCAGTTAGTACCAGTTGCATATTATGTTTTTCGCTTAAAAACTACATCCATTCCGCTATATACAAATTTTATGTATTATTTTATATTTTTATGTATTGTATTGTTAACCTTTATTTCAAAAAATAAAATAAGAAGAGCTAAATAAATAAATGTGAACACAAATGACGTAGGTACCCATTGATATACGGGAAATATAATAACTTAGGTTATACTGTCACCACCGTTCGCTGTTTATTATTGGTAAATTTGCGAATCGCTAGAAATATTTAATCAGTGTATCACTTCAAAATGTAGAAATAATTATTAAGTACTTTCCCACAGTACCACAGCTTATCAAAGCCATAATATGTTGACTCTCTGTGTGTTTGTTTGTGTGTTTTGGCGAAATACGGCGATAAACTCGACCGCGGCCGCTCACACGGGTTCTGACTAGGAGACGCATCTTCAACACAACATCCCGGATAGTCTGAGTGGAAAAGGAAATTAAATGACAATACAAAAAATCAAAACATAAAACCTTTCAGAATAAGCAGCATTAAACAAATAACATTTTGGTATAATATCAACGTTAAATAATCTATTGAATTACTGAATATAACCTATGAAAGTCGTATCTTTAAGAAATTGAATGAATTTATAAAAAGGATTCGTATTTTTGTTTGTTACAATACCGCATGGTGATACGTTACTGATGACTGTGTAACAAATATTCACACTTACTGTGTGTATCAACTTACAAATCAGCCAAAATAAACTAATAGCTTGTCATTATTATAACATTATTGTTATTTTTTGTATAATATGACAATTTTTTAAGATTTGATATTCATTATTATTTTAATAATCAATAAATAATAGAATAGTTTTGTGGCAATAACTTAAAAGATGTTCTTTATTTTAAATTTAACCATACTGTGGTTAAATTTAAAATAAAGAACATTTACAAATACACACGTCTATTTGCATATAAAAAACCAATATTGAATATAATTCTAATCAATATTGAGACATTTTATTTTACAGATTATTAGCTACACCAAAATAATGCTAAATATTGAAATTTGATGAATTTTTAATCTTGGTTTAAATAAATTTCTTAATTTTTTCTCTATTAAAATCTCATCTCCTACGTATTGATACAGGACTAATCCGAGATCCTAGATATATTTGGTGACCTCAGTTTAGAGTAAACATATAGATTAATACTGACTGTAACAGGTTGGTGAATTACGAAGCCGAATAAATCAATATATGGCGTTTTAAATGGTTCCTAGTTTACACAACCCCCTTGCGTCAATAAGTAATAAATAAATAGGCAGTTGGTTATCTTGACAAGCTAATTTATTATTTATATTACCCACTCCAATATTCTCACGCCTTCAATAGTAACACCATCGCTGCAATAAGTATTCTAAAAGATCTCTTACGAGTATTTCGGTTTCACAACCATAATGTATTTTTTCGTTGTGTGCAATGTATTGTAAAAATTTATAAGTGCCTTCCCCAATTATAAATTTGTACAATACTATTGATACTAACTAACTAATTTACTTTGTTGGCGCAGCGACTCAAAATGGATCTTGACTTCCGAACAGATCTTACTCCACCGTGCCCTGTCCTGCGCCACCTCCTGCCAGTTGCAGAGCTGAAGGTTGTGCAAGTCATCCTCCACCATGTCTCTCCAGCGGTACCTGGGGCGCCCTACAGGATTATACCATAATGATACCTAATGTTTTATTCATATTAATTTTTTTATGGTATAGGAGGGCAAACGAGCAAACATGTCGCCTGATGTAAAGCAATCAACGCCGCCTATAGATAACCACGACACCAAAGGTATTACGGGAGCGTTGCCGGCTTTTAAAGTATTTGTAGTCTTGTTTGGGTGCCAACGTCATATCAGTTCGAAAATACCGCTGAAGGCGGCCGGTTCAACGAGGTGATGCGTGGAAAGAAGTTTCCGTACTGGACCGCAACTCGTCTAAATGGTGAGGATAAAACTTTTGTTTTGGCCAGATGTTCTTCTTCTTCTAAGAATGCCTCTCCGACTTGCAAAGCCAATTCAGCACAACTTTTATCCTTCTTCGCAAGGTGCAACAGTTCTGGAGCACTCGCTATCCCAGTCCACTCCCTGATATTACGTAGCCAAGACCTTTCTCGACCAACTTGTCTTTTGCCCGCGATTTTTCCCATCATGATCAGTTGTAGCAATTTGTACCTGTCATGTCTCATGATATGACCCAGGTAAGCAACTTTTCTACCTTTAACGATCTGCAAAAGTAGACGTTTTTATTTGACTTGTCGGAGAACCTCGTCATTGGCCACCCTTTGAGTCCAGCTGATAGCAAGCATCCATCTGTATGCCAACATTTCGAACGCTTCTATACGTTTTCTGAGGTCTTCTTTAAGCGTCCAAGCCTCACATCCGTATAGAAGAACAGGCCAGATGTAACAGTGGAGCATTCTAACGCGCAAGGAAAGCCAGTTGTGCGTTTGTGTAATTTGTTGGTATGCCATAAATGCGTGCAAAACCATCTTAAGATAGAGCAATGAATTATATCTAACTCAGCAGGAAGCTATAGACAAACGTGCATACGGTTCACTTTAGCCGATAGGAAGAAACCATTGCCGTCCATGAATATCTGCAGTACTACGGCACTACAGTGAATAATGGGAGGGGGAAAGGGTTAAGGGTCAAATTAAACAAAACTATTAAACTATGCCAACATTTAAAGATGAATCTAAGAAAACATATTACTAATTACTTATACTTAATTAATAGGAAAAAAAATAATTTCTGTTGCTTGAAATAAAAGTTGATGTTTAAAAAAAGTTGATTTTTACACAAAAATCTGTAGTTTTATAACATAATTCTAAAGATGCAGGATCCCACATGATTATATAATACCGCATATCAATCCCGCGGGATTAAATGAGCTGTGGGATTGCAATCCCTAATTTAAAGCCGTATTGCCAATATTTTGTAATAGATTTTTTATTTGTAAAATATCATCTGGTACGCTCAGTAAGGCCACTAAATTTATTCTCTAACTCGGGAGACGCCTATGTCTAACAGACTATTGATTTGATTATGAAAACTCAAGCATTTTTACGGAAAATTTATGAGTAGGTACTACAGTAGTCGCACCAAGCGAGTGTATTATCAAATATTGACAAACATTTGCGTTGATAATAATTTCGGAAGCTTAAAACACTAAACCAGGTATTAGTTGCATATGCTTTCTGTGTTATCGGCTTTATCGCCGCTAAACTAATTGACAGTAAGTGACGCTAAGTGAACGCAAACAGTGTCTGCTGTCGAACGCGCTGAGACTATCTGAGCTTAATTGTTTGCACTTATAATAAAATGTTGTTTTGTCTTTGTGATTCTTCTTTATAAAATTTTCTAATCATGTTATTGTATTTTTATGTAATGCTAATAAGTGTAAGTGCTGAGAAAAGTGGAGACATATCTGTTTTCGTCAGATCGGAAGGATAACGAGTAAGTTGGTTTGATGGTAAGTAGTAAACAATAAATTTTTAATAGTGGTAGAGCCACGGTGCAGACGAATAATTTTTCAAGAATGGCATTATATTTGTCTGTAGCATGAATGGGCTGACTCGCCCGGGAAAGTATCACACTCCCGCAGAAAACCGGCGTCTGGGTGGTAGATTAGCTACCGCGCTTCGTACGGTGAGCGGCTGAGTTCCGGAGGCCTGACTTCTACAACTCCAAAATGATACTATCCTCAAAGGTCGGCAACGCTTCCGCACTGCCTGTGGCGCTGCGGATATCTATGGGCGGCGTTGATTGACATCATCCATCAGGTGACACGCCTGCTTGTTTGCCTTCCTACCTCATAAAAACACTGCTGCCCATTAACATACAATACTAATGGCACTGTAGATACGACATTGGAACCTTTAAAAAACAAGCCTATACATACCTAAAAGGCCGGCAACGCTTCCGCCACTCCCGGGTGTCGCGGTTGCCAATGGGCGGCGTTGATTGCTTTCCATCAGGCGACACGCTTGCTCGTTTGCCCTCCTATCCCATAAAAAGAAAGATACATAGGAAGGGAGGGAAAGAAGAAAATAAAGAAAAGTGAGAGGAATTGAATTTGCGTCGCATGTCTGATAATGATATGCACTTCTATTTTATGAATAGGTAGATATTGATATTAATAAATAAGCGATCCAAATGGCGTGGATCCAAATCCAGTGGTGGAGCGTTCGATTTTCCTTAAGGTAGGCAACTTAATCTTTATTTGGTGAATAATGAGCGACGGAGGCTTAAACCTTTGCACTTTTAGATGCAGTAGGTATGTAGTAAAGCTAATCATTCACACGCAGACTGCCAAGATGATCAGTCGGCTTGAAACTAAATATTTATATCTGATTACTAAACTAAAACTATTTCTTTAAAGTACGCATACAAAAAGGGTGAAAGAGTTGCTTGCGCCATTTCTTCTCTTTCAAAGCGTCACTTTGTTAACGATGCCAGTGGTATTATATTGATTTTAATATAGACGTCAAAAATATATATTTTTGTAAATCTATTTTAAAAAATATAGACTATTATTATTTATCTACTTTTTTCCTTAATCTTGCTTCTCTCCCATTATTAAACATCTTTCCGAATAGCAATTAACACTTTTGCAGTAGCTGGTATTAGATATTCATGGAAAAAGCAAATTTTTTATATTTACAGGTGATTCGATTGGTTAGTTGACTTTCTTTTCTATAAAAAAAACATTCAGTGAACCGTCTTACTCCTTAACGTTTACAAATAAAAGTAAATAGAAAAGAAAACAATTTTTTTTATAAGATAGGAAGGCAAACGATCAGGCGTGTCACTTGATGGAAAGCAATTAATGCAGCCCATAGACATTCGCAATGCTATAGGCAGTGCAGAAACATTGTCGGCCTTTAAGGAAACTGTCATTACGGGAGTTCCGAAGGCCCTTCGGAACTCAACCGCTCACTGGATGAAGCGCGGTAGCTAAGCTACCACTCAGACGCGGGGTTTTTTTGCAGTAGTGTGGTACTATCCCGAGCAAGCTGGCTCTTTCTTGCTACAAACAAGTATGCCATTCTTGACAAAGTATTCGTCTGCAGAGCGGCTCTACCACCTTAAGATTTACTGTTGAATATCGATATGTCAAAGTAAATGAGTAATTTTCATAAAATTGTTACTTACCTGTATCACGAAAAAAAAAGTAAAGAAAAAAGAGTAAAGATAACAAAAGTCAGGCACTGGTGTCGATATAAAGCAAATACTCCCAGACGCTACGTAAAAAGGTTTTATATTTCGATATTTGCTAATATCGCTTAGTGCGCTAAGCCTCGCTTCATTATCGGTGCCCAAACGTTAATGGACAACAAGTGCTCCTGAATAGACGCACGGAGGTGATAACGTAATATGTTTTTTTTCTATATTATTATATGTTTTATATAATAAATAAATAAATATATAGAAAAAAATTATTAATTATATTTTCTGTATATTTATTTATATATATGTCTCAGACTCAGAATAAATACCTGCAAACCATACAAATATTTATTCCAATATGAAAATCGAGCCCACGACCACTGACTCCAAAAGGGATAGATAGCGTCAAATTATAAATATAGATAATACGTAAATATTTTGTTTTTGCACTAGTATAATAACTTTATATGGAAAAATTAAAAATAATTTTAATAATGTCTTATTATTAATTTTAATAATATAATTCTACTGGCATTTTTTTAATAGTTTAGCAGGCAAACGAGCATTCGTGTCACCTGATGGTAAGCGATCATCGCCGCCCATAGACATCCGCAACGCCGGGGGCGTCGCAGATGCGTTTCCGGTATTTAATAAAGTTATGCATTTATTTACGGTATTTGAATAAAGTTACATTTATGATTGCATTCTTGAAAGCATTTCACTTTATTTATTTACAAATTGCATTTATAAGGTAACTTAAGTAGGTAATAAACATTAAGGTAATAACGGATTTACACTTTTGTTACTTATATAAAATTAACTCAATTCTTTTAAGTCATTTTTGCCTTACAAGAAAATATATATTTGTATATGTTAAAGCTCTGTGTGTTTGAGAAAAATTGTATGCATGTGGATGTATAATACATATGTGCATTTTTTTATTTAAATCATTCCATGCATATACAATAAATACCAAATAGAGGGGTGACACAAGTGAGCATGTACCTTGATGCCAACCTTGTTTGTTATTAATTGAGTCAGGCGTTACTTTGAGGAAATCCATCACTATGTGGACAGTCAAAAGTTTTACTTAGCTAAGATCCGCGACAAGCAAACAATAACAGAAAATTGATAATGTGTGTTTTTCTGCTGGATGAAGTGGATTTATTTGGAACCTAAACCAAAAACTTCATCAATTCTCCACCCACCAACCACTATACACAACACCAAACACTTTTCAGTTGTCTTCCGTAAAATCTATTATGTAATACCTGAAGATGCTTCGTGTTGGGGCGAAACATATGTCGTTTGCAAGGCGGAAAAGTGGTAGTGTGTATTTGGTGTCGTGTATAGTGGTTGGTGGGTGGAGAATTGATGACCGATTTTCGGTAAGTTTTTGGTTTAAGTTCCAAATAAATCCACTTCATCCAACAGAAAAACACACATTATCAATTTTCTGTTATTGTTTTGCTTGTCGCGGATCTTAGCTAAGTAAACCTTGTTCGTTAAAAGTCGGTAAGGAAATACACCTAAAAGAAGCCGGTTGAACACTTTACACTGATATCTGCCACCGATTTATACATATGTAATTTTAGCGCTTTCTCGTAATACCTAATGTTATGTGAAGAAATCATAAAACCTCAAAATAAAATACAAAATAAATATACAAAGAGTTTTATTTACATAAAGCGGATCTTTCAATAAAACATAACGATAGGCAAGTGGGTGTGAAAATATGGTCGCGCCCCCTTCGACATAATTATTACAGTTATTTTGCTAACCGCAAATGTAGATAATAGGCGTTTTCCGGTGGAGGCAACCACTGTCATCTGCAATCGTCATATCGTGTAATTTTAGCGGTTTCTCATAGTAAATATTATTGTGTGAAGTAGTCAGAAAACCTCAAAATATAAGAGTACGCACAAAGAGATGTACATAAAGCGGATCGCACAACAATACATAACGATAGGTAAGTGGGTGCGATTAAAACAATTAGCCGGGGATGAAACGGAGAGAGTGGGCGTGCGGCGTAAGTAACGAGCGGTCGCGCCAAGAGATTTACTTATTCACTTACACTGCTGACTATCTTGGCTTCGGTTATGAGAACACGGCACTTGTTACGGTCTAGTGAGGTTTCTCACTAGTTAGTTGCTTGAAGCTTGTTTAAATTGGCGATCAGCGCATTACTCTATCCAATACCTGAAGCGATCTACTGGACTTTGATCAGTCGGTAGTCACACATCTGCTCCCAAAACCCAAGATCGCTCAGAAAGCTGAGGAGAATATTATGCTCGGAGTATCCCTGGTGGATATGCTTCGAAATGAAAAAATCTATCCATATGATATAGCTAGCACTTCGAAGAAACAAACTGAGGTTGTTATACGTTGTTAAATCTCTTCGAAAATAGATGAGTGATGGAACGGTAACCATTTTTGTAAACGTTTAGGCGATCTGCGCGAGGGGACTAGCAGAAACTGGATGCTTGTAGCTGAAAATCGAGTAAGGTCAGTTTGGAGGTCATGTGCAGCAGTTGATCGCCGCAGGCTGAGGATTAAATAATTGGATATATTTATAAATTTTCACATTTAATTGTTTACAATATTAAATATTCTTTATCTTTATCTATAAAAATTGGATCAGTCTCTTTTAAGATAGAGCCATATAAACAATGTCTGTCCGACCAACATTCTAAAAACAAATGTTTGAGTTGAGTTATCACTTTACATTCACCACTGTATATTTTTACAGGTATAATAATTTTACACAAAAATTTTACATCAAAATAAAAATGTTTATATGTTTTATTCTTCTAAATGAATAAAATATATAATATTATTTTGCTAAAAGTAGTACATTATAGATAACTGTTATATAGATGTTTTGATGATATAGATGTTTTTGATATATAGATGATTAATATATAGATGTTTTTGACAAAAATTTTAAGTCATCTTGTTCACTATTTTTGTCGCTAGTTATTCCTCGCTTGCACCACCCGCCCGGGGGAGGCGCGGGCAGAACGCGGCGTCGGCCGTCGAGCGGTAATTTGCCGGGTAATGGCTCCCCCGGCATATCTTTAATCTGATCGCTAATTGGATGGGGCACAGGTCCGAACTCTGTGGTACCAATTTATATTTGTATATGTTTTATATTTGTATAAATAAGTAGTAAACCTTAGTTCATTTATAACTAACTTTACAAGCCAGGAATTTTTAATTCGTAGTCGAAATTATTTTTTGTTAATAAATATTAATAAATTATTTTTGTAAATATTGTATAAAATTGGTTCTCGTATAGTTGACGTTAGATACCAATTTTTCCGTAATCGTTTCGAGATTCGATGATTTGTATAAGAGGAACAACAACAAGTACTTTATTAGGATAAGGTAAGGTTTATTATTCGCATCTAATAGTTTACACAATGTGTAGTAAAAAAGTTGGTGTAGCGAAAAATCGGCGTCGTAAACTTAAACAGAATTGAATTTTATTTTGATGACTATAATGTTATGGTCCAAAACTTGTACGACAAAATTTCACAAAAGTATAAATAACTTAAATAACTGACCGTAAATGTAAAGCTTTATTTCACTTTTTGGTTGTCTTCCGTAGAGTCTACTATACCTGAAGATGCCTCGTGTTGGGGCGAAACACGTGTCGTTTACAAGGTGGAAAAGTGGTAGTGTGTGTTTGGTGTTGTGTATAGTGGTTGGTGGGTGGAGAGTTGCTGATGGCCGTTTTTCGGTAAGTTTTTGGTTTCAGTTCATTCATTAATTTTCTGTTATTGTTTGCTTGTCGCGTAGCTAAGTAAAAGTTTTGACTGTCCACTTAAAGTTGGAGGTAAAAGTTATGGGAAAATCATTGTAATTAATTTCAGTTATCGTTTTATTTTCTATCATGATAATCTACGTAACAATATACGTAATTTTTTTGATGGGATAGTAAGGCAAACCAGTAGGACATAGACATTCGAGTTGCCGGCCTTCATTATTTTATATAATATAATAATATAATTACATATTTGCGACGTAATGAAATTAAATCTTTAAGTCAAGGAAGTATTTGCATTCAGAAACAATTTCTTAAAATGCAGACAATTGTCATTTTGCGTCGTATACACAAATGACGTATCACATAACGACGAGGCATATTTAGCAATCCACCCCTCCTGAGACTTGGAGCCATTTCAGCGGGCTCCGACTGCAATAAGTACCCATTTTCACTAATTATCGCAATTAGAAGTGGAACGGAGACGTAATACCGAGAATTGTACCTATGTCGTCAAAAGATCAGGAGTTTATTAATTTTTTTATACATATAATTTAATAAAACGTTATATTATATGTATAAAAATATTAATAAACGTATGATTAAAGTATTTATAGAGTATTTAAAAAGGAACAAACATAGACAAAAGTCAGAATGAAACTAAGTAATAAAACAATATTGTGGTATTTAATTTGTATTAAAACAGAAGCCTGATATGATGAACTTTTAGTTTACTCCTTTTACGATGTAATATAAAGTTATTACTTTCGATTACATCGTAAAATTTTATATAAAAAAAAACTCTTTGCTGACCGTGATGATCATTTTTGTTATATATTACAATATATCACTTACCTCTATTAAGTTAAAAGTACCGAAAATTTCAGAAAGAGGAAAAAGGTGGAAATATTATTTACTGGGATATAATGGGCATTTTCTTACAACGAATAATTTATTACAATAATTATATAAACTTGTTTTCAATCATACTTGAGTTAATATACATAAAACTTAAAGTTTTATTTATATTTACTGATATATGATTCTATAATTACCTACTGGAAAATACGAGTCTTTCTGTGTTTAATGTGTATAATATGTTCTATTAAGTAATTATATATTTTTTTTTATTTATTTAATCTTTTTTGCACAAAATGTACAATAGGCGGACTTAATGCCACTGGGCATTCTCTACCACTTATAACGGTATATAATTGCAGCCAAGACTATATCATAAGGTAAAAAACAAAAATATTTTATAGTCACATAACTCCCGGACTATTTTAGGGCGACATCGACGGCGAGAAAGGAACAAATTAAAGACGTTAACGCACCCAACATTTATATAGTTTATCGTTTCAATTAAATAGAATCTTTAGATCTGCTACTTCGATTCGAAGTAATTTTGAAACAAGATTCGATATTTGCAATTAATGGATGTTGTGTGCAAATGTACATTGTTACATTTAGTTACCTATAGGAAATTACAGAAGAATATGTGTAAAATATATTTATCGTTTACTTTTATATTACATTTTTCTATTAAATTCAATAATCTTTAGACTCAAAACAGTTAAATGTGATTTTGTAGCGAATGGCTCTTGAGTTTAGGCCGATACATATAACGAAAGCAAATTATTCATTTATAACGTTTAAAAATTTTATATTAATACAACTTGATCTAGTATCAGAGAGTACACAGTAATTTACGTATAAATAATATATAGTAAATTTATTACATTCATAAGTATGTCGTCTAAAATATGTTTTGTAAAGCAGCACCAAGATTTCGTAATACCAACAATGGTTGCGGCGAAGCTACTGTCGCGTTAGAGCGAGACAAAAGGCCAATTCCGTACGGACGAAAGAGACCGTTGAGATAGCGGCGGTAATCAACTCTCTGTTGTCCTCGATGAGTGTCCAGGATTGGATTAAGGGAATTTATTTTTTGGATTTTATTTAGGATATATAAAAATATATACATGTTCAATATACTAAGTAATTATAATAATTTATATTTAGATCGCCTGGTTATCTAGAACAAATAAATATTATCGCAATTTAAGTGATAATATATAGAAAACAAATAGCAATAAAGAAATATTTCTAACAATGAGTTTAATGAACTAAACTACGGAATTAAGGGTATTTGAGTCCTCAGTAAAATATGTAAATTTCAAATCTTCGGTCACTTGATCACATAACTCGAGCTGAAATTAAATTAAGTTGGCTTGGAGGTATCAAAGAACAGCTTACGGTAAAAGTTGAGTTATAATAAAAGTTTAAGAACACTAATTAATGCTGAAATGTATGGGTTGACCGATGGTTGGTTGGATGGTTGGGGAGTATAGACAAGTGTCCTCAAGTGGGATTTTTGGTGTGAAATAGCGTTGTTGACTCTAGAGGTCTTTATTAGTTCTTTGGAAATACTAGCGAACACGAGAACGAAAACTTGGCGCTCGTTTTCTAAGTGAAATAAGTGATCTGGGGAGAGCTTTGTATGTTAAATTTATATAGCTCTTCGAATAAACAAACTGAAGTAGCAAAGAATGATCACGTTTGTCATTATTGTCAAAATTAGCAACGTTGGAGTAGAAGAGTGCTAAAGAGAAGACCGCGTTTTGGAAAAATCGACCGCGTGATCTGCGCAAAACAAGTGGAAGTAACTGAAGCGTTTTGGGAAAGTCCTATGTTCAGCAGTGGACTGCTGCAGTCTGTTGATGATAATATCTATTTTCCCATCAGGTGAAGTGGTATTTGAAAACGAGAGCCGTTTATGATCGCGTAGGTTGGTATAACTATAGCAGAGATTTAGTGTTCTAAGAATATTTCAGTTTTGAGAGATGGAAAGCAATCAACGCCGCCCATAGACTTCCGCAGTGCTAAAAGCAGTGCGGAAACAGTGTGGGAGTGGGTAGAGGGAGGGGGGAGGATATTGGGCCTCCGAAACTCGGCCGCTCACCGTATGAAGCGCGGTAGGTGAGCTCCCAGACGCCGGTTTTCTACGGGAGTGTGGTACTTCCCCGGCGCGTGGGCCCATTCATGCTACAGGCAAATATCATGCCATTATTGACAAAGCATTCGTCTGCACCTGGGCTCTGCCACTTGTGGAAAATTAGATCAAATATTACAAGTTTAAATGTGAATATTTTATTAAAAAATAATATAATCATAGAAAACTTTCATTAAAAAATATATTGGTTGAAAAATCCTATCTTCATCCATGGCCATTTACAATTTATATATATATATATATATATATATATATATATATATATATATATATATATATATATATATATATATATATGTATATATATAAATGCGCAACAGCTAATAGGCTTTTAAATAAAACCAGTTTAAATTATATTAGTTTGTATACATGTTGTATTGGATGGGGGAGGATCGCGCAGTCAAAAGAGCGTATGTCGTTCGCCCAACTGAACAATGTCCTGTGAGGCGCCCCAGGTACCGCTGGAGGGACAGTGGAGGATGACTTGTCTTAATCTCAAATATGCAACTGGCAGGTGGCGTAGGACAAGGCATAGTGGCGTAAGATCTATTCGGAGGCAAAGATCCATTTTCGATCGCTACGCTAACAAAGTTACTTAGTTGTATTATTGTATTATAATATTTTTGATTGTATGTAATTTTCTTAGAGTAACTGCAGTTCGTTTCCGGTTCTTCTCGGCAAAATCAACCTTCCGCACCGGTGATATGTGACATTTTTCGTTGAAATTCTATTTGAAGGCTGAAATAGGTGAATACCCCACTCTTATGAAATATGGGCGTTAAATGGAGGTACTTTTTGTATTACCGCCTTTTCTTCTTTCTTACTCTTCCATTGAATTGTTCAGTTCTACAGTGAAATAGTAATACTCACTTCCCTATAGTCTCTTGATGGTGCAAATGTGTATGATGATTGATGCATGACAGCTAAAATTTCTTAAAATCACGTATCCTGCTTACTCGTTTGCCTATCTCTACTATAAGTTATAGTATTACAAAAAACAAATTGATTCCCAAATTATTTATATTTTTGAGGTAATCATAAAATAAAAAACACACATATACGCTAAAATCTTTAATATTAACAACGATATACTCTACAAGTTACAATAAACTTTCATATAAATTATACAATCTACCAGAAATGGCCACTCTTACAGACATGATGTGATAGATCTACTGTCGTTCCATAGATTCGGTGTCGCGACACTGGCATAGCTGACGTCTTCCAAGTAGCCACTATTACCGAGACAAACCCTATTAATACCCCCATATCATTCAAAATTTAGAGAAATGTAAACACACTGACTGACTAGTACAAACAAGGAAATATGCGGTTACAAAACATTGGCACTACTACTCAAACAAGCATTAACAACTTGCATACAACTTTGTACAAAAACAAACCTTATGAACAAGATAATACATTCAATTATTACTCTACCACTAATATATTATATATTAAATGAGCACGGAAGAACATTAAGAGTTGCAAAAATTTTATTTGGGTGTGTGTGAAAGAGCCTTTACAACTTTCGAATATCATGAGCCCTTACGAAGAAGTTTTAAAGGCCAACAACTAAAACCTAACACAGACAAATTAAAAACAATACAACTGTCACAATATAAAAAGCTCATACAACAAAATTTATATTTAAAGAGTATTTTTTTTTTAAATAAACACTACTTTATATACTATTATTATTCTACTCGACATCGATTATAACACTAAATTTTGGACGCACATATATAACTGCATTAATAAATTTATCTCGGTTCTACGTGTCGCCTACTTGAAACACAAGCGCTGTACCAAATCAATGTCACCTATGGAAGCATAGGTGAAAATACACACACTATGTTGTGTATGGAGAAGCTCTTTAGCACAGCTTAATGTCGTAAATGATTCTCAGATGTTTCTCATCGCAGTACATAAAATAGTAACAACAATTAAAACATGTAATAGGGATGTTGACTGTATATAAATAAAAATATAATCTAGCTGCAAAACAGTAGTTTCCAGGTTAGAAGTCCTAAAAACACAATAGTTTTCTTGTTTTTTAAAATATTTTATTTTTATTTAATAATCCAAATGTGATCAAATCACTTTCAACTCACGTGACCAGAGTTGGCGTATTAGAGCAAAATTTAAAAAAGAAATTTCAAATGCATGAATACTAAAGAAGTATTTGTATAAAAAAATAATCCGCCACTTGAAGTACTCGTGCTCGCGAGTCCTTTTGATGATGTTATAAATTGTAAAAGATCTAGGAGCAACAACTTCAGTCCACATATAATCGGTTGTATATTCCGAATGTAGGTAGTGTGATGTGACAGAGCTATACATACAGCCTATAACAGGCCCTTCCCCAGATGGATTTGTCAGAAGCAATCGAGTTGGATTCGCATACTGATATATTTTAGATCCATAAAAATATTATTTAACTAGAAACGTGTTGAAAGATGATTACATCATTGTATGGACTGTTTTAAATTTGATGTTTTTAATATTATGTATGTACGTGTGTATTTAACACATTTAAGAAAATTGTATGAGAATCTAAAAAGATATATAACAGACAATATCAACTTTTCCTTTTCACCACACTCATTTCCAGTGAGGCGATCAGAGTTATTTTAGCCCGGATCCCATGCCGTAATTATTGTTCTTATTATGACTGACCGCCATACGTATGTCAATAACAAGTGTCGCACTATTGAATACGATTTCGACATCTCGACATAGCTATTATGCAATAAATAACATGATTATTGATGATAAATAATATCATGATGACATTTGTGCAAATATAAATGAAAATATTTTAGAAATTAATAGCTTAAGATTGTTGAATATGAACTGAATGAAGTAAAGAAATCAGCCGCCGTACCAAAGTTACCGACATGACTCTTCCAGTTAGCAAAATGAATTGCCAACAAGGTAGTCACGTTTGTCATAGAGCTGACCACCGTTGCAGCAGACGAATGCTTAAGCGGAGACCAATTTTTACTTGGCTAAGATCGACCGTTAAGTATACTGTAGCATGAATGGGCCGGCTCGCCCGGGGAAGTATCACTCCCGCAAAAAACCGGCGTCTAAGCGTTAGCTTATCTAATGCTCTTTGTACGGTGAGCGGCTGAGTTCCGAAGGCCCAACACCTTCCCCTACCATAATGACACTTTCCTTAAAGGTCGGCAACGCTTCCGCACTGCCTATGGCGTTGCGAATGTCTATGGGCGGCGTTGATTGCTTTCCATCAGGTGAGACGCCTGCTCGTTTGCCTTTCTATCACATAAAAAAATACGGTTGTCTTCTATACCTGATGATACCTCGTGTTGAGGCGAAACACATGTCGTGTATATCGTGGACGAGTGGTACTGTGTGATTGGTGTTGGTGATATTGGTTAGGAGGCGCAAAGTTGCTGATGGCCGTTTTTCGGTAAGATTAAATTCCCTGGAACACATTTTTATTTTTTCTACTTTTGTTTGCTTGTCGTGGATCTTAGCCAAGTAAAAATTTCTTTTTATTAATCAAATGTAGTGTTGTTCGCAACACGGCAGGAATTGGATGCGTGCCGCCGAATATGGTATGACGATAATGACGATGAAATGTAAACTAAAATATTTCCAAAATATTTCAAATATATTGTTTTTAAAAATTATAAATAACAATTTAATCAGCTATGCTTGAGTAATTAATGGACTATTAGCCCCAAAACATATAACATAACTTACTTATACAACGACCATTTGTAAAATTGCATACGCAGTTTCGATTGCAAAGATATAAATCAAAATATGCGATGGATTTGAATTCATTAAAATTAGTTTCAAGCTTGTTTTGTGTTTTAAGAATGTTTTTAATATTATTAGAATTCTTGTGTTGTGCCAGAAAATGGTTCAGATCTATGGTGGATATAAACTCAAGACCTAATTATAATAGACGACCGATTGGCTCAGTGGCGTGGCTCTCCGCCCGCGGAGTCAATGGTCGCGGGTTCGATTCCCGCATCGGAATAAATATTTATATGGATTTTTAAATGTTTATTCCGAGTCTGGTAACCCCCCAATCCGCATTTCCTTTCCTGCCCCTTCCTTTCTTCTCTATCCTTTCCCTTCCTCTCCGCCAATCCACGATCTGCCGTGCCAATGGATGCGTGGCTAGGGGCGAGCCTAGTCGTAAACGTGCCGATCGTCCCGGGGTCGGGCTCCCCCGGGGACTATGGTGCCTTACCTCAGCATGCAGGGCTCTGCTGGGGCTGACCTCCATCCTCCCTTGCGGCTCGTGGGATTCACTAAAGACGAATTTAATATACCTAATTTGTCGAAAATGACGGCGACGTGGTTCGCCACCCGTCACGTCCTGATTCTCACGAGGGCGAAAAGCGACCAATGACGAGCCGTTTCGCTGCGATGAATGGCAGCGGATGGAGCTTTGTGGTCTCTGCCAACCCCTGCGGGGGATAGGCGTGAATATATAAAAAAAAAAATAATTATAATAAGCCCAATTCGTGCCAATTAAACTTTTATATATAAGTTATATAAATGTTTTATTATTTAGTAAATGTGATTATAAAAAATAATTTAAGATGTCATTCATATGAATTAATAGTTTGCAATAGTGCCAAAATAGCACGAATGGTATGTAGAATGGAGAAGAAAGACACGAAGGAGATTGTTCGGTGCGGTCGAGGTAAAAATGGAATAGAATGGAAAGGACACCACGAAGGAGATCAATCGGTATGATCGAGATTACAGCCTCAATATAATTTTTTTACAATAAATCAATGTGACTTTAAATGCAAGCCTCGAAAGAGTTACCATCGCCCGTCTAGTTCATTTGTTTCACATTAAAAACAATTCTCATACTTGAAGAAGTTTCTACTAAAGTAAATAATACTTTTATTATTAAACGGTCGAAAAAACTTACAATTTTACAAATGGCAATACAATTGACGAGTATGTGCGAGATAAATTAACTTATAAACTTATTAATAATTATTAAGTACGAGAACAAATGTGAAGTAAGACATTGTATAGGGATGAGAGCTTCTGATGCATTGTTATATAGACCTGCTGGACCAGGAATACTTTGTTATTAAATTAACCATAATATGACGCTTCAACATAATTATTTTACGATCCTTATACGTTTATTTTGCATTTCCCATAAAATAAACTTGCTTCACATTTTTTACTTGCAACTAATCAACAAAAAGTAAATATGATAATTATAAATAAATCCAGTCACTAAGCCGAAGGAAACTCGCGCACAGCCAAAAGTATTTACTTATATAATATAAAAGATATCACTAAGTCTATGCTTCGCAGCTTGATTTATTTATTTAAAAATGACTAGTTCGCGTTATACGTGAGATCTCGTCATGTGCAAAGGTTCCTCCGACTTATTTTCTATCTCATAGACATAGTATTTGTGTGGGGAGGTCTTTATGTTGCCACACATATATTTTATCTTTTTCAGACATTGTAGTATTATGTAAGCGATTCTTTTCAAGCTTCGCTAGATTGATATTTTGTCAAGTGTGATACAATTGTATATCTTGTTCCCCTCACTTCCTAATTAACGATTTATATTATATAATACTTATATAACCTTATACTCGTATATAGTTATTCCATCTCATATATATTAAGTTGCTAGCCCCGATATTTACCCATTGTAAAAAATATTTTTAAAATTGGAAATTTACACCACTTCAACAAAAATTGTAAGTATTGGCTATTTTTGCCTCATATTCGTTAACTCAGCTGATAACAAATATTCCACGTTAGTTTAGAATTTTATATGTCATTAAGTGTCGAGAGAGCATTATTTGTTCTTAAAATTTACTACAATTAGTTTCACTTGAAAATAGACTATTATAGTTAATCTTTTACTTTAAAAATATTCAAAAAATATCCCTGAATTAACAAATTAATACTTTCAGATCAAACAGATTGAAGTCGTCTAAATTCCAACATATTTTTTTTTTCATAACGGACCACACTAAAATGTCGACAAAAACTTCAATAAATCAAAAGACTTACTTGATTTATAATATTAATTATAATTCACATTCATTGCATGATATGCTGACATCTATTGCTGAAATGTTAGAGTTGTGCAGATTACTTTAAAGAAGATTCTACACAAGAATTTAATAAATATAGTTAGAATGAAAATAGACTTGTGTATTATGTTTAAAAAAAAGTTAATATATTCGATCGCTTGGATAAGGTAGTTACGATATCCTTGTTTAGCTAGACAGCGCCATCTAGCTGTCAACAGAGATATTCTCCCCGCTGCATGTGTTTGACATTTATCACTTTTAGATGTCACTTTAAACAAATCGGCTTGGAAAACATCAACCACTGTTTTATACACAGGTCTTGCAACGAAGCACAATTTCAGTGGTGAGAGATTAGTACGATCGTGTTCATAACTCTTCTTTCGCATCACCGCCGTTGCTATCGATGGGTTCACGTCGGTCGAGTTACAAGCGACTGTAAGCGGCTTGTTTGATTGGTTTAACGCTGTATTCGTTTCATTATAATTGGTTATATTAAAAGGCACAAAAGAGACAATGCTATTCTGTCTTCGTTGCACAGCACACCCATCTATCGTCATGCCTCTGGTGGCCGTAAATTAAAAAGAATAACGCGACCATTAAGCAGAGGTACCCCCATTAGTATTGATGCAGGACCTGTGCATATGAATGTGACATCAACTAACTTATATTTAATTAATAATTAATTTACCATTTCTAATAAATGTTCTTGATTGAAAATTATTTTTATTCTCAGATATATATGACTTAAATGATTGAAATTGCAAACATTTTAATGTAATCCGAATTAAGGATATGTACGTAATACGTTTAGAATTAATGAGTGCGTGTTGCAGCGTATGGTGTGGTAGAGTGGTGGGTGGTGATCAAATGATTTAACGGCGCGCGTTCCTCGCATCCGGATGAGGTCGCCTGGGATGGTTATACACTGAAAAATAAAAGTGGTTACATAATGTAAACGATTAAATATCTTTTTTAATTTTGCGGGGTGTGAATGTCCCCGTTTGGTTTCGCTGGTATTGGCCTTTGCCTTGGCAACGTTCAGCCAACAAGTATGGTCGGCTTAAGGCAAACTACTTGCAAGGAGGCGTTGTCTGTTAATCAATATGGTGGGGATTTTTGGATGGCTTTGTTCTTGGTTGGTGATTATCGCAGGTGTCAAAAAAATCCTATTACATTCACTTAGGTAATTGTATGGTAAATAGCGTAAAAGTTACCAGGATGCACCGGACCGGGTGATCGTCTGCACCAGGCGCCTGGTGACATCTGTCAACAAATAGTAAGTGTGGTGTTAAACTTAAACATTATGAATAGCAGGAGACAACATCACATCAGTGTCAAAGTGGTGAAGCTGTGACTAAATAAAATTCTCCAACATTTCTTATACAGGTAGATAATATGGAAAAATATAATACAGTCGACTCTTGATCATTTTAAATTAATTCAAAGTAATTGTTGGTCCCTAGCAAAACTTTCAATTAAATCAAATAAATTTAATGGTATTTGGTACACTCGTTAATTCGAAGACTTAAAACAAAATATATAACTAAAAATAAATATGTATATGTGATTCGTATGTTTCAATATATAATATTTAAATCAGTAAATACTACTCAAATCAATAATTACTACATTTTAATATATACTACTTTCAATAATTCGAACGTTTTTCCCTTTGGTATTACAAGCCTTTCAACATTTTGAACTCTTAGTAATTCGAAGTATTAGAAAGGTCCCTTCAACTTCGAATTATCGAGAGTCGAGTATACCCATACTTTCTCACCTGTCGAATCAAGTATGGTGGTCTATATTGAAAAGGTACTGGATTAACATTTCTGTTCCTGTTAAATCCCTCGAATCGTCTATCTCCTTCATTTTTCACCTCAGCGCCTTCGGTCTGCACTTTACTTTGGTGAGGACTATCAGCAGGTTTATCAGCTGTCTTGTTTTCCTGTTCTCTGTCTTGACGCTGTCTGTTCCTGAAATGATAGTCTGGCCTGTTCTCATTGCGCTGGTATTGTGGATTGTATTCAAAATTGCGGCGATTGTCGTGTTGGTCTGAAAAGGTAAAATTCGTACTTAATAAGAAATAATAGATAACGTGTTTGACAATTAAAATAAAAATTAGAGTAAAGTACTACACAAATTTTCGAAATAACTTAAAATTAACGTTAATGTGCCAAAGTGTAGGCCTTGGCTCAGTTTTAATGCTGTAATTAATTATTTACAGCGCTGGTCAGCCTGTTCATATTTGAGCACTTCATCATCATCAGATTGCGGCAGTCCACCGCTGGGCGTAGACCTTTCTAAAGAAGCGCCAGATAGCCCGAAGCGATGTGATTACAATTTGAATATAAAATAAGTATAATTCTTTAAATATAAAAAAAAATTATATTATATTGTATTTTTTAGGCTTTTTTTAAAAACTAACCGGCGAGCTTGTATGAAGAGAGTGATTAGTGCCGCCTACCCCTACGGCAAACAGGCGTGATGATACACATGTATGTATTTTTTAGGATTTCTATCATGGAAACTACCGTTTCGCGGCAAACTTATATTTTTTATTTGTATACAGTTGACCTAATGTGTCAGAATATACTTACAGTTGTTTTTGGCCTGCATATTCCTTATGGAATTAACAATGGCGCGAGCCGCGGAGCTGAGTTGTGTGTCGTCGTTAGGGGTCCGCCTGAAATGACTAGAAAAGTTATAATTGTTATAACATCAATTCATTGTTGTCATTGTCTTTTACATTGTTGTTTGACATCAACCTATGGCAGTCTATGTCTGGATATATGGAGCCCTCATCGCATCCAACGTTTTAAAAAGTCGTATGTGGATTTCCCAAGTCATATAATGGTACTACGGGTATAAAATTGTATAATAGCAGAAATTTCGTTTCAATAAAATATAATATATAAATGAAAAAGTAAGTTAACTTTAAGGTTTTAATCAAAAACAAAAGTATGAAATGCTACATTATGATGAAATACAAAAATGAAGAAACAACAAAAATTTATTAAAAAAATTATTAATTATAAGATAAATAGAAACGGCTCATTGGGATCACAAAATAAATCTTCATTATCACTCTCATCAGAAATTACAGATAATCTATTTTTTTCTCAAAACTGGCTGAAACTGCTCTTGATTACTTATTTCACCATCATCACAAAAGATATCTGACATAGTTACAATTCCTTGTCTATTTCGGTTTTGCAATTCTTTCACATTTTCTCCATAAGGAATTAAAGAATTTTGCGATTTTCTTTTAAATTTTCCGCTACGTACGACTAAAGGATCTTTTTGAACAAAAAAACTTCCAATTGGGAGTTCCTCTTATTCACAATTGAAAAAAATCCAGTTGGAAATTCCCCTCACAGTTTGGAATTTTCGTTGTTGAACGAAATTGAACTTTTTAAAATCGTGTTATAACAAAACCGTGTTATATTAAATGCAATTTTTTTAAATCGTGTTATATCAAACCGTTTTATAATAAATTCAAATTTTAATACCGTGTAATATCGCAACCGTGTTTTACAAGTACCGAGTTATACGAGGGACATCTGTACAATGAAATTTATAATGATTTAACAGTTCATAATCAACTTTGTTATGTTTGCACATCTTGTCCTCTAAAAATTAAAATATTAAGTTTTTGTTCCTAATTTTTGAGTTTTAGGAATATTGATTATACATTTCGATATTACTAGATCCCACGTTTAAACGCGGAAACACTCTACTGCGTTATAGGAGGGTTTACTGTAGTTACAACGAAATCGAAATTAAAATAACTTACGTCATAACTCTCCCGTTAAAATTATTCACGGGGTAGTTTCCCAAAATGCCACTCCCACTATTTCTCCTTTTCCATTCATCTTTTCTAAAACCTTTATCGTTATCCCTTTCTTTAGTATTCAACTGCGCCATTTGATCTTTAATCTGTTGAATTTTCACCGCAATCTCGTTCGAGTTTTGTCGACTTATGTTCCTGCTCGGAACTTCGCGATTGGGGACTTGGCTGGTGACTTCACGGCTTGATTTATCCTCAAACTGAGGCTTCTCATCGGGCGTATTTCGAGCAGATCCTGATATGGAGTTACGTTTAAATTGTCTATGGTTGTTGATTATGCTGTTCCGGCGCGGAGCCTCCATTTGCTTGTCCAATACCGGATACACTGGCTGACACAGTGGGTACGGTTGGGGTATTACCTAATAAAGAGAGAGAAAAACATATATATTTTGTTTTTCATTTATATATTAGGTGTACAAATAAGTTTCCGCAGTTTTTTATAAAAAATTAGGAATTTATTGTAAAGGAAAAGTACATTACGTTTTATTCAAAGTATTTTCCATCATTTGCCACTACTTTTCCCCATCTTTCTGGCAACATTCGGATACCCCGTCGAAAAACTCTTCATCTTTTGACGCTATCCACAAATCTACCCAATTTTTGGTGTCTTCATATGATGCGAAGCGCTGCTCAGACAGACCATGTGCCATCGACCGGAACAGGTGATAATCAGAAGGGGCTAAGTCTGGTGAATACGGCGGGTGGGGTAAAACTTCCCAGTTGAGTGTTTCCAAGTATGTTTTTACCGGCGCCGCAACATGTGGACGAGCATTATCGTGTAAAAGAATAATTTTGTCGTGTCTGGAGTAGTAATGGGCGCGTTTTTCCTTAAGTGCCCGACTCAATCTCATCAATTGTGTTCGGTAGAGAGCTCCAGTAATGGTTTCGCTTGGTTTCAGCAATTCATAATACACGACACCAAGCTGATCCCACCAAATACACAGCATGAGTTTTTTTCCATGAATATTCGGCTTAGCTGTCGATGTTGATGGTTCGCCGGGCTTAACCCATGACTTTCTCTTCTTTGGATTATCGTAGTGAATCCATTTTTCGTCACCAGTGACTATACGATGCAAAAAACTCTTTTTTTTATTCCTGGCAAGCAGCATTTCACTCATGCATAATCGGCGTTCAACGTCTCTCGGCTTTAGTTCATATGGAACCCAATTTCCTTGTTTTTGAATCATTCCTAACGATTTTAAACGATGTGAAATTGCTTGTTGAGTCACTTGTAGAGTAAGTGCAAGTTCTTTTTGCGTTTGGGACGAATCTTCCTCCAATAGTACTTCTAATTCCATGTCTTCGTACACTTTCGGCCTTCCACTGCGTTCTTTGTCTTTAACGTCAAACTCACCGTTCTTAAACTTTTGAAACCATTCCTGACAACTTCTCTCACTTAAAGCAGCTTCACCATATGCTTCTAGAAGCAATCGATGCGCCTCAGCTGCAGATTTTTTCACATTAAAGAAGTAAATCAAAAGTTCCCGCAAATGATGCTTATTCGGAATAAAACTTGACATTTTTGCACGAAAAAAATTACGTGATGCTGATACGGAATCACTAGTACTTTAAGGTTATGGTGTTGCCAGATGACTAAACTTGGGATATTACGTTTTACATCTGACAATTTCTCCATAACCTTCTGGTGGGGCCATCTTTTGACAAACCGCGGAAACTTATTTGTACACCTAATAGTAATTTTAAGACTGGCAAGCCTATAGATATCTCAAAAGCTGACAAGCCTATGTAATGCCTAAAGCGTTGCAGATGTCTATGGGAGGTGTTAATTACTTTCCATCAGGCACACCATTGCCTGTTCGCCTTATTTCATTAAATATAGCAATATTTTGATATTACTAGAATTTCACATAATCATTCTAAGCTAATAGTGCTTATATTAAGAATATATGAGTAACATCAATATTCCAATGGTAGAATCGAACCTACAACCTTACATCGTAAGTGCAACTATTGTTGCTTAACCCTTTCGCTACGGAGCGCTTGCGTCAAAGTGTGATCGTTGTGAACGGAGCGCATTACTGAGTAGTTGACACTGAAGTACGGAATGCTACGAAGTAAGCACTTTAACTAATAAGCATTTAACTAATAAGGCAATAGTGCCTGGATTTCACACAGAGAGATGTCTCGTCTTGTCACCTCCCACGTGACTTACGACAGCAGCGACAAATTACTGTTGTCACGTGAGAGGTAACTTACGACTAATAAGGGTTAAATTAATAAACAATTTATTTTTTTAAATATTATATTATTATGTCCATGTAATATTTTTTAATACCACGAAATTACTAAAGTATTCAAATCCGAACATAATATTAATAATCAACTTTGGCATGATAAAGTTGAAACCATGGAACCACACATAACCCAACAACACATTGTGAACAATAGTACCTCCACTCACGTATTTTTCCTCATGTACTGAAGAGGACACATTTTATTTCATGGTAGTCGATTGTTTGAGGTATGCAGCGTTGTCAGATACTCGATTAACAAAAGTATCTCTAGTAAAGTATGGAATAAAAGTATATATGGTATGAACGTATATACGCTCTTCGTACCCGCGCGCCCACTTTTCCAGAGCGTATATGAATGGTCATTCTTCCAGGGCGTATATAAACGCTTGTCGGAGCGAAAGGGTTAAATGCTAAAGTTATATAATCATCTATCACTCTATTAGATATAAATTAGCAAATATATATATATATATATATATATATATATATATATATATATATATATATATACATATATTTTTACCGGTGGATACAGCACGTTGTACTGCGGGTACACATTGGGATAGACCAGTGGATACACTTCCTGCACCAGCAGCTTTTGTGGTACCACAGGCTGCACGGCGGACCACTGAACTGGTTCCTGGTACTGAAACAAATGGAAAAGGTAAGACTGTTAAAGGATTAGCATTAAGTCCGCACTATGCACTTTTTGAGCATCAAAGCTTAACGTCCTAGGCCCGATGCATCACTGTAGTGGCTTTCGCAAACGTCTTCTTTCTAAACGACATGCCACTATAGTGGCTTTCGCGAATGTCTCCTTTCTGAACGACATGCCACTATAGTGGCTTTCGCGAATGTCTCCTTTCTGAACGACATGCCACTATAGTGGCTTTCGCGAATGTCTCCTTTCTGAACGACGCGCCACTATAGTGCCTCTCGTGAATTTCTCCTTTCTGAACGACACGCCACTATAGTGTCTTTCGCGAATGTCTTCTTTTCGAACGACACGTCACTATACTGGCTTTAGCGAATGTCTCCTTTCTGAACTACACGCCACTAAAGTGGCTTTCGCGAATGTCTCCTTTCTGAACGACGCGCCACTATAGTGCCTTTCGCGAATGTCTCCTTTCTGAACGACGCGCCACTATAGTGTCTTTCCCTAATGTCTTCTTTTTGAACGACACGTCACTATACTGGCTTTAGCGTATGTTTCCTTTCTGAACGACACGCCACTATAGTGCCTTTCGCGAATGTCTTCTTTTTGAACAACACGTCACTATACTGGCTTTAGCGTGTCTCCTTTCTGAACGACATGCCACTATAGTGCCTTTTGCGAATGTCTTCTTTTTGATCGACACGTCACTATACTGGCTTTAGAGTATGTCTCCTTTCTGAACGACACGCCACTATAGTGGCTTTCGTGAATGTCTCCTTTCTGAACGACGCGCCACTATAGTGCCTTTCGCGAATGTCTCCTTTCTGAACGACACGCCACTATAGTGCCTTTCGCGAATGTCTCCTTTTTGAACGACACGTCACTATACTGGCTTTAGCGTATGTCTCCTTTCTGAACGACACGCCACTATAGTGGCTTTCGCGAATGTTCTCCTTTCTGAACGACACGCCACTATGTGCCTAAGAGGTTAAATATACAGGTATACTTATTCTCGTATATGTAGTAATACATAGATAAAGTTCAAGTTAAAATAAACAACTTCTTTTGCAAAGGTTTATATTAAAAATATTTTAGTTAAACTAAAAGTTCATCCATAAAGGCGTACCAATTTCGAACTTAACAGTTCGTAACATATGAAGTAACCTAAGGGGATTGATGAACTCTTTAAAAGTAAAGGTATCAATGACCTATTTAAAAGTAAAGGAATCAACGACATTCGTTGACGCATGATAATCAAATATGGCGAATAAATTATGTTTATATAACTAACCGGATAGTGCTGCAGTTGCTGTGGCACCATAACATTGGTGACTGGATATTGTGGAACCTCTACTTGTCCATACGATACATTATAACTGAAAAAAAAATGAGTAAGAAATAAGATACATAGATCTACAATGAAACTTAAAAGTTTGGCAAGTGTATTTTGTATAAGTACATCATGTTTTTTTCTATAATAAATAAAAACAAAATAAGAAACCTTGGTATATCCGAAATTGTCTACCTGAGTGTAAGAATTTGAATAATGAGAGGGGAATAGGGAAGTAATAGGCGTTGAGCTTCTAAAAATATGCACTTCCTGTATGAAATGCGGTAAAACATTAAAAATATAACGCTGGTACACTGTGACGGTACGGTGCTTTACCCGTCGATATGTCGATATGCCGTCGTTTGTGATAAGTCCATTAAGAAAAGAATTAGTTTTTGAACATTGTTCTGATTTATTTAAAAAATATTGAGACTGATATAATACAAAAGAGTAAGTGACTACCAAAACTTCACAAACATTCAGAAAATTATAATATATTCAAATACTCAAAATAATCAGAGCCACGCTACAAAGAACTCTTTTGTCAATTATTTTTGGCAAATTTGTTTAAACTGTCAAGTTTTTTGGCAATTTTTTGTCTGTAGCATTAATAAGCCAGCTCGTCTGGGGAAGTACAGAAAATCGGCGGCCGAGTCGTTGCTAAGCTACCGCGCTTCGTTTGGTGACCGCAGTGCCGAAGGACTAAAATAATGACAGCAGCATTTTCGAAGGCCGGCAATTTGTGATGCCTATGGTGTTGCAAATGAAATGAAGTGAAGGCAAACGAACATGCGGGTCACCTAGTAGTAAGGATCACAGCCGCCTAATAGACATCTGTACTCAATAGACGCCGGAGGCGTCGCAGATGCGTTGCCGGCCTTTAACGAATACATACGTTCTTCTCTTGAATGCATGATCACGTGGGAACACCGCAAGTGTAACATTTTTCCACATTTCCACAGTTCGTGGCACAAAACTGCGATTAAATCGCACGTTTACTTGTTTGCCTCCCTATCCCATAAAAAAATTCTATTTATCAACTGATATTGTTGGCGTTAAACTTTACCTCCGATGCTGATGCTGAAGCGCAGTAGGGTCACAGTTTCCGGTGCAGGCACCGCAGGCAGCACTGAAGTCTGCTGCATACGGGTAGCTGGGGTCTACGGTAAAAAATATCAAAATGGCGGAAAAGAAGATGGCCAGCACACAAAGCTAAAATCGTCATTAATGATTATAAATGAAATAAATGATTATATACAAAATTATTAACAAAATTATATACACAACAAAAATGATGAATATATCCAATGTTATCAGTGTCGCGGGTCATCAGATGGATGCCGGATATATCCGGCGCTCATTCACACAGGTTATCAAATGGACGCCGGATATATCCGGCACCCGTACCGAAAGGGTTAAAACAGGCAATTGATAAATTTTAAAAAACTATAGAACTTTTATATAATGAACCCAGATGGTGATACGGTTTTAGCTTACTAAATATAAAATTGAGTAATTTAAATTACTATTCATATAAAACACATAAGAAATGATATTTTACCAATTCGAAAGGTGGTATCATTGGTGTGTGGTGATGGTGCTAATTGCTTGGGTTCTTCAGAGTGTTGTGGGACCATTTGTTGAAATACCTGTGGCATTGGTGCTTCCTGCAAGGATTTAAATATATGATAGATATTTGTAAATGTCCAAACATTTGAATTTTTTAGGATTACATTTGTGAGAAAAGAAGCTTTCAACATCACTTGCATGTACTTCTTGTCTTTAGTCACATTCATTCATATATGTTAGTGATAAAATTGTTACATGTGTCATTGGATATTTACAAGTATATGTGGAATTTCCTTCATGTCTAACAGTAAAACATTGTAAATGGACTTAGAAAGATAAATATTACGTATAATACGTAATACAATACGTAATAAATAGTTTGCGTACAATACGTATTTTTCTTCTACATACATATAGTATGGAGGAAAATCGAATAAATACAAAAAAATCAGATTATCGAATTCGAATCGTATTGTTTTTAAGTTTTAAGCTAGATATTCTCCGTGATATTGGCAAATCATCCGTGCTATTTTGGCACTATTGAAAGCCATTAATTCAAATTAATGAAGTTGCTAGATATCTCGATTCTCGTAGTTTACGATGTTATACAGAGTGATACTTACCATTCGGCACTGGTTCACGAATGGATAGGCCTGAGGCACTTGCGCTGGATACACCACATTTGTCAGGGACATTGGTCCTGGTGTAAACAAAATAATTATTACAAAGCTCTTATTTTCAAAAAAAATTACCAAAGAGATTTATAACAATTTATTTACTTTAAATTATTGAAACTTTTTGTATGTAAAAAATATAACTTTAAAATAACTATTATAAAAAAATAAAGTCCTTTATGAAACGTCACAATGTGTCTAAAATGGCCCGACTGGCGGTTCATCGGGGAATGCTTCTTCCGACTCTAATGTACGGTAGTGAAAGTTAGGTTAAGAAGAGAAAGAGTTAACAGAGAAAGAATTATGAAAGCAGATTGAATGCGGTGAAAATTAGAGCATAAAGAGGTATATGTGGGGTAACTTTGAATGATAGAATAAGAAATGAAGATGTAAGAGAGTGATGTAGAGTAAAAGATGTCGTGACAAAAGTTCAGAGGGATGCTTAGATGATTTAGGCACATAGAGATCATGGATGAAAGTCGACCGGTGAAAGAAATTTACGTTGCGGATGTGGATGGAAGGGTAGGTAGGGGAAGTCCAAGGAAACCATACCTTGACCGAATTGTTGAAGTTTTTAGGAAAGGCCACGGCAAGAGTAGGCCTTAACCAGCGAGTTTGCATGAGGGGAGTGATGAGTGTGGTATTTACTGTTTAAAATTATTATTAGCGTGTTTGGCATTATTCAAATATTAAAATTCTTACGTATGTTAGGATCCGCAACGGGCACAGGAGTGAATTTAGCTTGAAGCATGACATTGTGGAGATTTGTCATATCCGGTTGTAGATACGCTTGATTGGGAGCCGCTTGTGGAGGTGATGTAACCTGTTAATTACAAAATTTTGTAGGAACATTCCCATCGGGCAATTTAACTTCGGGCGCTTAAACTTGTCTTTAAATCGGGGTATTTTTATGAAATCAAAATATTTTAACGTGTGAATTAAAACTGCGGTTATTATGTTGTGATTCGGTCTTAGATTTTAAAAGTCATCAAAAGTGATCGCTCGTTAAATCGTATTTTACATATGAAAACAATTAATACATAATTTTTAGTCAAAATTAATCATGTATTTCATTATTTTTTTTTCTAAAACCATGTTATCTGAAAGATTGCGCATTAAGTTTTTTACGCATTACGTATTTCTAATATTACGTGACGCAATGGGTGATATTAAATTAAAATACTTTAATAATTAATTTTAAAATACGATAAATCTCGTTTCTCGATGTGTACGATTTTTTTTACAAACAAGAAATCACGTTACCCGATAGGAATGTGTTAATTGATACTTTTGTGTCTTACTATAGTAAAATTTAACACGGTTAATAAGATTTTTAAACATGAACCTTATGACAAGAAAGGTTTAACTTTTTTGTTATAGAACAAAGAATACATAAATAGTCATAATTATTCCCCTGCGCAATTACCTCATCATTCCTGTATCCGTGTACATAACTTGGAGGTGCAGCATATTGTACCATTTCCTGATTGTCTTGATGGACACCTTTGGAATTTAGCCTGTGATTGGCGGTCACATCGTTACTTCTATGAGTTGCGGCATCGAAACTATTTTGGTGTTCTAAAGATGGAGGCCTGTGGTGTGGTGAGGCATTGTACGGTGGATTCTCACACACGGGTCTCTGGTTTGATTGAGCTTCGAAATGTCGATTGTTGTCGTAAGTCCTCTGGTTACTTTCATGTGCCCTAGGGTTGGCTGGTGCCTCGTTTACTGGCCGATTGTTTGCCGTGGATTCGAACACACGAGTGTTGGCCGTTGGTTCAGCTTGCTTTTGATGATGCGTCACCTCATGCTGGCTACGATTGGCAACAGCCTCATTGCTTTTATTAGGAGGATTGGTCTCGTGATTCACTTCAAATCGTGTTTTGCTGGGGCTCACCGGGTTAACGTTTGGCTTGTTTTCCGTTTGTACTGAGGCCTGCAAAGTATTTATTTATTAAGATCATAGATTAAAAAAGCAGTATCAACTAGATTGTCATGTTTAAATTATCACGAAACTGATTATTTTATACGGCCTAAACTGCAACTTTTTTCAAATATATATTTAATAACAATTGAATGCACATTATGAACAAATATATATAAACATACACACACACACATTTGTGTGTATATATATATATATATATATATATATATATATATATATATATATATATATATATATATACACACGCGCGCGTACACACATACACACATTTTAATATATAATATTTAAGTTATTATATTTATTTCTTCATTGATTTAATTAAACAATTAGAAATACGAAGTGGAAGGCCAGGCCCCTGAACTATCAGACGGTAACCCGCCACATAAGTATTATTCTTACTCAATATTATAACCTACACGTGTGGTCAAAATAAATGATTACAATTATTATTATAATATAACTTTATTCGATCATAAACAACTTTTTCTTTTAGGAATGCCTCTCCGACTTGCGAAGGGTGGCAGCAAATTCTGCAGCACTCGCTATCCCGGTCCACTCCCTGATATTACGTAGCCAAGACTTCATTCTCCGACCAACTTGTCTTGCCCGCGATTTTTCCCATCATGGTCAGTTGCAGTAACTTGTTCCTGTCATATGAGACATGGCAGGAACAAGCTACTGTAACTGATCCAGGGCTAAACAATCTTTCTACCTTTGACGGTCTGCAAAAGTTCACATTTTTTCACGATGAGTGAATATTCTTATATATTTTTAAGTATAATATCAAATTACCTTTTCAGAGACGTTCTTGTTTAGAGCAGAATCCTGTCGTCGGCACTCACAGCAACATTTGCCGCGACAGTCCTCAGATGGCTGACATTCACACTCTGAAAAATGGTAAAACGCATGCGTTACGCCCTACCATTTAAAGTAAATAGAAATAGAATTTTCTCAATAAGTTATACCATAAAGTCAGAAAAGTAAAATTAATGTTGACGACAAAAAAGAGATTCGTTATCACACTTACCATTGTCCATAAACGAATTTTGCTTCTCCAATTTACCTCGCCTCATATCAACGTTATGATCCATCTGCAAAATACACTTAATTAACATTTTAAGATCTTATTATAACTTAAGATCAGCAATAATCATGACTTCATTAGTCATGATTATTGCTGATATAAATTCACCCTCAGAAAAAGAAAAGAAATGAATATATAACTTTACTGATGTTTTCAAGTCCTCCTAAGTCTGAACCTGTCAAGGCTTTTCTTCATTGCCATAATGCGTCGTATAAAATGATAGCCACGACACCAATTTCGCTATTTGGTCTTTTTATGATTGCCACAACTCATCATGAGCGTTTTCATAAGAGCAATGACACGAATTTTGCGATTACAGTTACCAGAACGTAGCTGTTTTTTCACTCAAACATCGAACAATGCGTTTCGGTTTCGATTTTCGGTCTTTGAACGTAACGTATATAAATCCCTGTGTTCGTACACGCTAATCTCCGAAACTGGTCAACCGATTTCAATAAAATTTCATGAGTGTGTATAATTGGTTTCAGTCAAAGATAGGTTACTTTTGGACCCGATAGGCCTATGGCGCTATAGTTATATTTTATTATTATAATGTTTTTTTTATATATAACAAAAAAAAATAACCTTGAACTGTTCGCTGTGCACGTAAACGCTGGCATCGTGCATGATAGGCGGATTGGCCGGGTCGAAGTGATACAGGCTGCCATCTGGATTTGTTAGCGGTCGTCCGGTCTGGTTGAAGTAGGCAAAATACACGGTAATTTAAATCAAACCATAATTTATTAGGTCATGTAGACTTCTAGACTTTCAGGCAGGTACTCCATTCTTGTAAATTATGCAGGTAAAAATAAAATGTTATTTTGTTGTCAGCTTTAGTATATGCACAGCGCAGATATATACATAAAGCTGAGATAAGTGCCATGTGATTGCTTAGGAAATCAATCGATTGTGACCGCCATCCAAATGACACATGCAAGACGTGATTGCCTTGACGCGCCAAGTCATGTATCTATATATAGCACATCATTACTCATATAATATGTCAGTAATATATATATATATATATATATATATATATATATATATATATATATATATATATATATATATATATATATATATATATATATATATATATAGTTTTATATACAAAAGTTGGATTTGTTTATATATATTCACGCCTATCCCTCGCAGGGGTTGGCAGAGACCACAGAGCTCCATCCGCTGCCATTCATCGCAGCGAAACGGCTCGTCATTGGTCGCTTTTCGCCCTCGCGAGAATCAGGACGTGACGGGTGGCGAACCACGTCGCCGTCATTTCCAACAAATTAGGTATATTAAATTCGTCTTTAGTGAATCCCACGAGCCGCAAGGGAGGGTGGAGGTCAGCCCCAGCAGAGCCCTGCATGCTGAGGTAAGGCACCATAGTCCCCGGGGGAGCCCGACCCCGGGACGATCGGCACGCTTACGACTAGGCTCGCCCCTAGCCACGCATCCATTGGCACGGCAGACCGTGGATTGGCGGAGAGGAAGGGAAAGGAGAAGAAAGGAAGAGGCAGGAAAGGAAATGTGGATTGGGGGGGTTACCAGACTCGGAATAAACATTTAAAAATCCATATAAATATTTATTCCGATGCGGGAATCGAACCCGCGACCATTGACTCCGCGGGCGGAGGGCCCCGCCACTGAGCCAATCGGTCGTCTTTGTTTATCCTTAAACAATAGGCTTTGTTTTTTGTTCCTTATTTTGTACACGTGCAAAATTTATAGGTGCTCAATATTTTTGGCCAAGGCTGTATATAGAGAAAGTAGGAAAGTATCTGTAGAATACCTGTGGATGTATTACTAGTGCTCCTGGTGGTACTGAAGACAAGTCTGTCACCGCCCATACTAGAGCTCCACCCTCACCGCCTGGTTCGGGACTAGCCCCTCCTGTCGGAATCAACATTACTTGTCATGCTTCATCTACTGTTATACGCTCAATTTTTTGCTGAAGAGGTCAACTTATTTGAACCAGCGTAGTCTTAAGCGGTAATTAAAATTATACAATTTTAATCTGGACAAATAATTATAAGTTTAATGTGAATATTTGAACTGACTGAATTGTGATAATGAAAGTCAAAAATTTGCTTTGCATCGATTCTACCATTAGACTATTGATGTGAACCATGTTTTCCTAATATGAGCACTATTAGTTCATTGTTAACAAGAATTTTAAGTGATATCAGAAACATTGAGATTTCTTTTTTTAATGGTAAAATAAATAAAAATACTACCGGTGGGTGATGGGGTAACCGAGTCCGTACTACGAAGGCTGAGTGTCTTGTAGCCCGAACTGGAAGGAGACAAGCGCCAACTACTTGACGCCAAATCACCTACAATAATATTCATTAGGACTTGTAAAAATCGATAAATTATAAAAAAAAATATTTAGACCCTCTTTTACTTGGGTACTTTAAGTTATAATATAACTTAAAGTAATGTATAATATAACTTAAAGTATATATAATGTATAATTAATTAATCCACGTATGTGTAGATATATTGTAAACCACATATATAATGTACCTTGTTTGCTAAGGACGCGATGGTTTTGGGGTTCGGCGCCTCCATAACCACCAAAACTGTGGCTTTTGGATACGGCGCCGCGAGTGCGCACACCATCGTAACCGCGAGATTCCAATGATTGTACCTGACACACAAAAACATTGAACTTAAATAGATAGATAGATATGTTCTTAATTGTAAACTAAAAACAAAGTTATACAATTATAAAGCCACATTTAAAAAACAACGTTTTAAAAATTCTTTCAGACAATGAATTAAAATTATGCACCTATGCAATTCAAACTCAGGGTAATGGTTTAAGCTGTCCAAGACATTGTTAGAATGGTGACAAAAAATTTTGAATAATTTCACATTTACCGGAGGCGGATAGTAAACAGCGCAAATACTGAGAGTTTTGAAATACTAAGAAATAAAGTAAGTAGTTCGACTATTGAGCCAAGCCGTCACTACAAACATCTCAGGCTATTATACAATGTTGGTCATAAGAATATGTAATAAGGAATCAAATAGATAGAGATGAATCGTTAACAATCCTGAAACTATACTGTAAGCATATGAATGAAAAACCTATTTTCATAAAATCTTTTATTTCTTCAAAAAAAATTCGATAATGTTTTTTTAAACTGAAATAAAATATTTCTTCATACGTTTTCAATCTCTATTTTTACAGGAATTATTTTTTAATAAATAATTCCTAAAAACAGGAATTACCGTTATTACAAGTATATCAGGTAGGTATATCATAACAGAGTTAGATAAGTTATTACAGGAATTGTTTATTAATAAATAATTCTTGTAATAACAGAACGTATGTTTGTGCCGAAAACAATAATTTAATTTAAAAAAGCCCGTAACCGATCCGGTGCATGATCATAGTTATGTGGATATCGTCCAACTTACTTTTATCAATTTATTCCTTCCAGCTTCAGACGTTAATAGTTTGATCGGACCAGATGCGATCCAAGGCCATTGCGGTTCATCTTGTGTACAGTTATCCTGGAAATAAAGATATAATAAACTTCGATATGACTTTATCTAAATATCTGATGATACTCGTGGAGGGTAACGAATCATTTAAATTTTAATACAGCTGAGGGAAAAACGACCTAATTAACACAGTGGCGAAGTTACAGCTTTTGGAAAAATAGTCGCGGGTTCTATTCCCGCATTATGATTATATGTATAGCGTTATATTTATTCCGGTTCGGCTTGTACTGCCACTTCACCTTGGAAAAGCAAGATGCGCTAATGTCCGTTCCTCCAAAAATGGGAAGACCTCATACGCAGTAGTATGACATACATGGACTGTGACACAAATGGGAAGTCACTTCAGCACATGGACGGGAGAGGTGTGTGCATTTTTTTATAGAAGAGACAGGTAGACGAGAAAGCCTGATGGCAAATAACTTCCACCGCTTGTGTACATTTGTACACTAAGGTTTCTGCAAATGCCTATTTTGAGGTGAGGATGTTAATGATGCAAAAGAAAGAAAGAATGGAAGGGGAAAGGAAATTAAGGAAAAGGAAATCAATTCCTCCGTTCCATACAGTGAGTGCAGCGGGCACTCACTGTACGAAACGCGCTAACACAAAAAAGCTAGCCGTTGTCGCCAATATTCTGTGAACATCTGATATTTCCCCGGTTTAGCCGGTACATTCGTACTGCCATGGATCTATCGTATACTCACCGAACTGAAGATACGTCGTCTCACGCGTTCATATTCTCGTTCCCGTTGTTCTAACGACTTGCTCCGAGCGGCGCCTGTCCCCGCTCCGCCCGCCTCCTCCCCCGCCGTCGCTGAACGCTTCAAGATGGACCTGCGCAGATCACACAGTTGAATAATAAGACTTTTTTTTTAATAAAGAAGACGAGCGATTCTCTTAAAGTTAATCAAACTTACTTTCATGGAGCAAATTTTTTTATTGGATAGGAAGGCAAAGGACTAGGCGTATCACCTGATGGAAAGCAATCAACGTCGTCCACAGATTTCCGCAGTGCTACAGGCATAGCAAAAGCTTTACCGGCTTTTAAGAAATACGTAGGCGTGTTTTAGCTGGTTTCACAGGTTAGTGGTGCATGGAAAGAATTATTGTATACCTTTGTGCGTCGGTAATTTTCGATATCTTTCAGCGCCATTTGTGATGTTCTTGTATTCTATATACACACCAGATACACAGTTCGTCGCGCGAACGCCGATTATAGTCGCCACCCGGACACAAGGATACATCAAATATAAACATATTATATATACATATATATATATATATATATATATATATATATATATATATATATATATATATATATATATACATATAAAATATAATATAGACATAACATATGAAGATAAAAACATAATATATGAAGCTTCAGTTACTTGGCCAGTGTGTCGTCGCGCCGGTGCTGCGGACTGCGTGGAAACGCTGCCGTGCACCACTGTTTAAAGCTTGTGCAGGGGATACGACCACCGCTTGTTCCTGCATCAAATAATACAATAAAACTGTCATCAGTAACGCTTAGGGCCTAATTATATGCGTCCGCTCGGCCAAGCGCGCGGCTACTGTACAGTAAGATTACACGAAATCATATGCATCCATTTATATGAAGCGGACGGGCCATGCGACCAGGCGCATTTACGAGTTTGTACCTGTTTAGTGCCGTCCCGCGGCCGCTTCATATAATGCATAAAGTGGCGGAGTCGCAGCCGCTGTGTATTGCGGTCGGGCCGCACGGCCGCGCCGTTTCGTCTGTTTAGGCCCTTAGAACTTCATTAAAAAAAATGAAATTCGTGTAATGAAATTAAAAGATGGTCCTTAATAAAGAAAATACGAAATTGTTTATTTAAATAATTTAAATCAAAGTGAAAATTGGAGAGAGAGAAAAACTAGTACAAAGATAAAGAAAAACCAGCAGATGTATCATCTTTCTCTCAAGCTGCCGAGTGAAGTCAGCCAGTTTACGCCTAGCTTATATTTTAGGATGATTGTGAACGTCGATTATACTAATTACACTGTTGCGATGTTTGTCACTTACCGCTCTTAGAGACGAGCACGGAGTTCTTGTTTGTCTGGTCGAGGTGATGGGACAGCTGGAACAAGGCTGCGCAGCGGTGAACCAGCATACGTCCGTATGATGTCATAACAGGGAAACGCACTATGCAGCGGCTAGACAAGACCAAACAATGGGAAGATAACTAAGCATTTTACTTTAAAGTGTTACTACTAAATCTATTTAAAAATTAAATTAATATTGTACAATGGGAAAGTAAATAAAACATAACAATATAGATAGATTACTTTATGTCCCTCTGTAGCAATATACATGAATACACATTAAATTATTACATAATCAACAGTACATACAGGTGGAAATGGGCGATGGCTCAATCAAAGCCTCGACTCATTGAGCAGAGAAACTGATTTTCTACCACCGCCTGACCCTCATAGAGATGCAGTGCAGCGCAACTTGAGAAATACGAGTTCCATATATATACTTGTGATCGACAGATATAAACCTACAATCCAAAAACTAGCCTTATATACATACAAATCTGACTGTTATAACTTGTAACAAAGAATAAAAAAAATTACGTCGTTTTCTACTTTTTTCCAGCGATCTATACGCTTCGCCACTGCCGGTATTTATTTCTAATTTTATATCCTGCTAAATATATTTTTATAATTGAACTTTTTTCCGCTCATATAAAACTAAAATTAATTAATTAAATTTAATAATTGAATTAATATTTGAAAAAAAAAAAACGGTATTAACATTAAGTGTCATCCATTATAAGTTTAAAAAATGTATTGAACTTGAGTGGATAAATATAACGTATTTTATATAAATATACATATATGGGAAAAGTGTGAACTAAAAGAATTGAAAATATGTAAAAATTATTTTAAATCACGAAAATAAATGGTTATATTTTTTTAAAATAATATGATGACCTTGATTTTTATGAAAATAACATGATGAACTACTGATTGGAATTTTAAAATATAAATAACAATAACTATTTACTATTATGATCTTACCCAGTGTCGTTGACGAGAGCATGCAACTCCTTCTCGATCTTCAAAAGTGTTGTTCGGTCTCGTGTATTTTTGTTTAAGGTTTCCTTAATAAAGTTTACTAATTCCACGCCCGTTGGCTCTGTTTTTTCATCTGAATTGTTGAAAAATAAAAATAATAAGTACCACAATAATAATAATCTCATCACCGTCTTCATATAGGCTTGTCAGTTAAAAGTACTTTTGACCTGGCCTTGTGTGCTGGGATCGTAGCGACGTCTGTGGTCTCTGCCTACCTCTACCGGAAACAGGCGTCATCGTGTAAAATGGATGTAAAAATTAAACCAATTAAACCACGCTTCTGTATATTTATTTCCAGATTACTTTTACTTTCAACATCGTTCAAAAGTTAATCTCTTTAACTTAATAGAAAGTCGCTGTTGGATATCCAATGAAATGTTACTTTATACAATATAATGAATAAATAGGTGTTGAGCCTTAATGAGTAATTTATTTTACAGACCATTTATTTTCTATTTGTGAAGAAAAATACATTAATCCGCTACTATCCAAGGCGAATTGGCAGAGCTCCCAAACTCGGAATAAATACGTAGGGATTGAACCCGGGACCATTCTAAAAACGGTACTTTCCCATTACGCAAATTAAGTCGTCTGCTAATTATAAATATACTGTTATCTTTTTATCGTAATTTCAGTTAACTATTTGAAAATGTTCAAAACTGTTTTAACATCGCAAATATGGAATAAGGCTTAGTTTGTTTCAGAATAGAATAGAAAAACTTTATTTCACAGGTTTACTTACCTGAATCTGTTCTACTTAATGATATGCTCTTTGGTTTCTCCTTGCGGTCGGGACATCTGAAATTTTCCAATACAAATTCATTGTAATATGTACGAACACGTGGCAATATTCCAAGTAGGTAATTAATTTACCTGCAATAATATATGTTATCGTCTACGTCGACGCTACCAGATTTCTTCGGCCCTTCTTCTTTCGGACTTCCTGTATATCGAAATAATCTATATATTAATACTTGGAGAAAAAACTTTGTATCTCTTTTTAAGAACATTACGCATACTGAGGAATTTAAGATGTGCCATAATAACACTTCGATATTATATCTATATATCTATATTTACTCCCCAAATGTCAGTCAGTCAAAATAAATATCAGTATTGATAGATCGGCATTCATTCATATTCAATTACCGTTTATTTTATATTACGAAAGCAATACTTTATTTCTGTATTTCGTTTTGTCCTTTCCTCTGAGGTTTCGTGTGTTTTCTTTTTATCCACAAGGTTTTATTCATAATAAGAAAACGAACGATTGTGTCAATGTTTTTTATTAGGCACACTACCCTTGCGAAGTCGGGGCGTGCAGCTAGTGAATAGTAAAATAAATAATGTTGTTATGAAAATGTGTAATCTTCTTCAATTTCTTTGTCAAATTGGCTTCGGGATGGGGTTGCCGCCTACGGGGTCAATGGTCGTGGGTTCGATTTCCGCATCGATATAATGTAAACACATATGTATGGTTTACAGATATTTATTCCAAGTCTAGTTAACTCGTCCATCCGCATTGGATAAGCAAGATGGTAGGTTGTTGTCTGTTCCTTCAGAAATGGAGAGAGCCCATATCCAGCAATGGCACACGTATGGGTTGTATAACAAGTAAAGAAATAAAATAAGTGGTAAATTTTACCTGTACGCTCAGAGTCCGAACAGTCCGGACATTCATCTGAACACACAATTCCGGAGTCCTGTTTCGTCGGACACACTTGTTTCCTCCTTCGGCCTCTGGAATATTAAAACTGTCTTCAAATACCTGTATTATGAACAATAATACAAAACTGTAGCTATATGTCACATACTATATAGCTACAGGTTTGTATTATTCGCTTGAAGAAGGTCACTTGTCCTCTCTAAAGTTTACACACTTGTAGCTACTAAAAGCAATAACTTTTTTTACGAAATATTGTTCTAAACATATATATTTTTTGTTATATACAATAAGAAATCTTAACGCACACCCATCAATGAACCGCAATAGCAGTATAATGCAGTTCATTTAAACGTGTACGTTTTAAAGATTGTGTCAAGTCATTGATCCCTTTACTCATCACACGCCGTATGTTCGAATCGTTGAGTTCAATGTTCAACCAGCTGCCTACAGCGGTATTAACTGATACAACATTGGAACCTTCAAACAACAAGCTTACTCATATCTCAAAGGCCAGAAAGGCATTTGTGATGCCTACGTTGTTGTAGAAATCTATGGGCGACGTTGATTGTGATTGTTTCCATATGGTGACACGCTTGCTCGTTTGCCTCTCTATCCCATAAAAACACAACTATATTTAAATAAAACATTTAAAAAAATTTCTAAATATAGAAAACTTTTAAAATACACGTTGCTTCTTTAATTTTAAACTTTATCTATTGTTTTTTATATAAGAAAAAGAACACCTTGTACAGTTGTAGTCTATTCGGTTCGACTTATGACACATTTGTTATTATATTTAACAAATCGTACGATGAATCCGTTTACACGTTAAGATAGAAATACGTGTTTGTCCTTTGGTTTTGCCCCTCGCTATGTTCGTAATGACGTCATATCATCAAGGAAAGACAGTATCCGGGAGTTTGCAGCCCTGTTGGCTCGGAAGATGCGAACATCTTCGACTTCGGTTTTGTCGATCGCGCCGAAATGGGCCACACTCCCATATTAATGATCTTGCTCCCCTCCATACATGTCCATCCGAGGGACGTTTGCTCCTACAAGAACTTCTACTGTCGCCGCCTGGCCCCCGCAAGGTGGGAGGGCCTCCGACGGACCCAGGTAGGACTAGGTTTCAGCTACATCTAGGCGATGCGAAGTCAATAAAGACGCCTTTTAAAAGGGGGGAGCGGTCATCTTCAGAGTTGATGCTCGAATAGTGCATCCCCGAGGCTCGTTTCCACACCCTGCAAAAACGAATGTCCCGCCCGTCTTGTCTTTGGTTTCGATCAGTCAATGTACGTACCTGCAGTGCGGGCACGCTATGCAGGAGCCGCACACGCAGGTCACGCGCGGGTTATTGGACAACAGGTCGCGCGAAGAGTCCGAGTGGTGGCGATTGCCAAGCCAGCGCTTGGTGCGCTGTCGCTGCTCTGCGAAAGGCTCAGCTTCCCACGCTCCCGATGTTATCTTTTGAACAAGAAGAACAAACAGTTGACTCAGTGACTTTTAATTTATTTATTTGGCACAGGAAACAAATTACAGTCGAAGAAAGAAAAATATGTATAATAAACATAATAATGTCAGCTAGACCAGCGTTCGCCAAACTTTTTGACCTCACAGACCAGTAAATTCATTATTAAAATCCCGCGGACCACTAATAGGATATTTGTAAGTGTTATCTAAAAGTGATGTATAAAAATTATGATCTAAGAACGCATGAAATTAGGTACATTTGATGTGTTCTTAGATCACAATTTTTTAGTTAATAAAATGAAACTATTAATTGTAACCAAATGTATTTTAATAATAATAGCTTTATAACCGTAATAAATATTAAAAATTATTCTTTTTGATATTACTTCTCTCCTTGTGTTTAACAGACTAAGCTCTGGTGACAGAACGATAACAGTATAATGAATGAGCGGCATCAATTGCTTTCCGTCAGGTAACAGCCCTGCTCGTTTGCCTTCATAACCCATATGAAAAATATAATAAGGTTAATAATTTTGCCGGACAAATTATTTTTTTTAATCGATGGTAACGAGTTAACAATAAGTAATTAATCAAAAATTGTAGCAATATTCAATTGTTCTTTATAAATAAAATACTTACCTGTATTTCAACTGCTTGTTTTTTCCTTTCGTCTCCATCAGCCCCTCTATCATTACAAGTAACCACATCACTACACCTATCGTCACTGGCATGACTAGATGTGTCGCTGATATTCTCAGTGGCCGCATCCACAGCTCGGTCACGTGATATGTCCAGGGCTGCGGTGGCGCTCTTCAGTGGCTCCGGTGATAGTGAGGTAGCCGGAGACGCTGTACGTGGTGGCGACTGAGACTCTCGTATTGCTTGGCTGCGAACCAGCTGTTTTGATTTGAAGCTCTGAAAAAAATATATATTTCTATAGGGAAATGTGTTCAGTTGGTTGTTTCAGCAGAGTTGTGGTGCATGAAATGAAGTTTCAGGAAAAACGCACCGCACTAGATTGCCACTCGTCCAAATTTTTATTTACACAGTCTATATATGTCTTACTGCAGAGCACGAGCCTCCCCATTTCTGGAGGAACGGACGTTAACCCACAACGCTTGTCCGATGCGGATTGCCGGAGTTGCCAGACTCAGAATAAATATATGTAAGTACAGGTACATATATTTAGTCCAATTCGGGGACCCAAGTCGTGAGTACAGACTCCGTGGGCGGGGGCCCCGCCACTGAACTATAATACTTGGTCATTATCCAAATGGTGGTGATGAAATTTTTCCTTTCGATAATATATAAGGGAATAACGTAAAAGAACATTATAAGGATTCCAGCATTAGGCACTAATAAAGGAGTCACAATAATAACATAGCATGACGATCAATTGGCTCAGTGGCGAGGAGTCCCTCCGCCCGCGGAGTAAATAGTCGCAGGTTCGATCCCCGCATTGGAATAAATATATGTATGGATTACAAATATTTATTCCGAGTCTGGTAACCTCGCCAATCCGCATTATACAAGCGTGGTGGGTTAACGTCTGTTCCTCCAGAAATGGAGAGACCCATGCTCAGCAGTGGGACATATATGGGGCATAATATGGGCTGTTAAAAAAAATCATAACATAAAATATTGATTTCATTCTTGGCATAGAGCCACCTCATTTTTTTAAGTTGGTGTCATAAACGATATATTAGGGGAGAATAAACAGTAGTCTCAATCCGCCTGCCAAACTTGGGTATTACGGCAATACTTCTCAGTATTGAGGGAGGTCAACGTCCAGCTGAAATTGTACTGGTGTAAATCATTACCCGATTTCTGTGGAGCTGTGTGCCTTCGTCAACGGCGCTGCAGACCTTATCTACCTCTGAATTCTCCATTGCAATGCACTCTGAAATCATAAGAGTTATATATTATAAAAAAAGTATCAAAAGGTTAAATGGATAAATGTTTGAATGTATTTTCTGTTAGAAATCGATATAGTTTTATATAGTAAAATGTATTACTCACCTTAATTATATTACTTAATAAACGACACTTCTATTAATAATTGTTTTACTTTTACATCAATACATTACTTCACAAGGAACTCTAATAAAACCTTACACGTACTTTTAAGAGATATTGGACCAATAAAGGTTTACACTACGAACTACTAATAGAAGGCAACTATATTTTCCTTAGAATCTTCGTCCAAAACACTAGTTAAAGCTTCAGAAAAAAAAATCTAAAATCCCTCACGCGGGAAAAATGGTAACTTTTCGAAATCACAATGTCCTTATTTAAATTTCGATATTAAAGGAACACAAGTTGGGTAATTCAACGTTAGTAAGCTCGTCGTTTTTCCTTTTTATATTGTGATGTGACAACTGCAATTCTGTAATGTGCGGCTCCGATATCATTGGGTTTCTTGGAGTGTTCGAATCAGTTTCCAATCTTCGTGGACGGTGCTTGACGGAGAACATTGTTCAAAATCGAGATAATGATGTTTAGTCCCAATTTTTGGATGACAGCGGCGGGGTATGAAGATCAGATTTTATGCGATGCTTCTTCACTATTCTGGACGCCATAAATCTGTAACGAAAGAAAATCATGTGAAAAACAATTATATAATAATTTATTATGACTGGAAAACATGTTGTGTAAAATGTAAAAAATCGGGGCAGATCTTCTAAATCCAAGATAAGATCAAAATCTACTTTAACATTGTAACAAATGTACACAAATAACAACAAAAGTATAATACAATGTAACAAAAAACCAATTTGAGGATGAGAATGATACAGTAGCGAAGTTTTCGGTTTTTGATGGGTCGCGGGTACGAATTTCGCATAAGGATACAAATATTTCTGAATAAAAAACAAAGACCTGTATAAATTATCTTTATTTATACAGGACCTTATATTATTCTTTATGTGAACATTTATCCGTATTAATAGTTTTACACAAATAATAGTAGTGAGAGGTAAAACGAATACAAATTTGAAAATCTAACTTCGCAGTATCATTAATAACACATATATACCTTTCTTTTTGACCATCATATTACGATACTATATATAGTTATATTTTATCTTTATTTTATATTTTACATAAGCTAATCGAGCTGGGAGTCTGCGACTGTGATCGTGAGAAAATGGTAATATAAAAATTGTTCTGTTTAAATATAATAAAGACATTATTTTATCATTTAATAATTATTTATAAAATAAAAAAAAATATATTGACAAAATATTTATGTTGCACATTTGGGATACCTATATATGTCATTATTGTTACAAGCCAGTTCCTTTTGAAACTAATGTCATCTCATTAAATCGATAAAAAAATAAAAGTATCCATGGCATCCTTTAAAGGCATTCAGATTTAGCAACAAAATCTACAAGACTTCGGCATAGACTGATACAGTTCCGATAAAAAACTGCGCGAATGACGACGACCTTAACTAATAGCCCTACGGTAAAGTTATAAAACAGAGCGACGTGGAGGAAGCAATCGGTCATTCTTATCGAGCCATCGCCGTTTTCACTGTTTCCATTACTAGAGACGACACGACACAACGCTTTATACTATCAAACAAATAACTATCAGCCAGATTTGAATTATACACATACCGCTCAAAAGTATTTGGCTCCCTGCACTTTTATTGAAGTAACAAACAATACATCTTTTAAAATAATTTTGTTACGTTTCATTATTTGTATCTCATCGCGATATACTTATCTTCAGTAAAAAGGTAAGCAATTTATTATTTGCCGACTCCTGGTTCTTAAAACCAAGATAGTGTTATTGACGGAATTTCTTCGAAGTTTATTTTTTTAAGTGATAGTTTTGTTTTAATAAGGTTATTGAAAAAAAAATGTAGAATAACTACTAGAAATATTATGACGTTAGTCATATAATGTCATTTCACGAGAAAACACGCTCTCCATATCACAACACTTAAACGCTAATAATATTTCTTTGTTTTTCACTTCTGCATTTTATTTTTTGAAGAAAATGCGCAGCCTTCATAAATCAGTTAAAAGTAATCGTGAGATTTCAAGACTGCAGAAGATACCAAGACAAACTGTTGACTACTTTGTTAATAAATTAGCGCCTGAAGGAACAATTTGCACCAATCGTCGCTCAGGCAGACCGAGAGTCAGTTTATTTCTCAATAAGCTAAGTAAAACAAAACTTCTTCGAAGTTAATTTTTTAAATGATTTCAAAAATTAACTTCGAAGAAATTCGGACAATAACACCATCTCGGTTTTATGACCAGGAGCGGGAAACAACAATAAGCTGTTTACCATTTACTGTCGATAAGTATTTTGCGGTGAGATACAAATAATGAAACCTAGTAAAATTATTTGTAAAAATGTTTTGTTTGTAATTTCAATTAAATTGCAGGCAGCCAAATATTTTTGAGCGGTATTGTGTATCGTATCATATAATCAAAATCATATCTTATGCATAATAATAAAGTGTAAACAAGTAATAAGCCCAGAAATTTCTCAAAGGCTGGAAATACTTTGCAATTCCTCTCGTGTTGCAGATGTCTACGGGTGGCATTGAAACTGATTGCTTTCGACCTGGCGACACGTTTGCTCATGTCTTCCTATATTATAAAAAGTTAACTGGAAAAGAACTATCTACCCGTGGAGACGAGCTAAACTAAAAGTAACACAAGCAAACTTCACATATAGTTCATCAATGTAGTACATTTTATTATTAATTTGGCAAATATTATAATAATCTTTAAATTTTAGTATAAATAAAGACATAAAATTGAAATATACAAACAACAGTAGAAGTGCACGCCGTAATCATATATTTTCAATCATAAAATAAGTATAAATTCATTTTTATCTTCATAAAGTAAGGTGTAAAAATAACTTTACACACGACTATATTTCTATGTCGATTGTTATTTGTGTTATTCCCGTTGTTGATGTTCAAAGATTGCAAACTATATAGTCACGTCGATGTCAAATTTCGATCTATTTCTTCGGAAAATCGGCTGATTGCTTTAGAACAAAACAGCAGTTTTTTACGAGTATGGTGCCTACTTCTAAGAATGAGCCCGGCCATTCGCATCCAAATTAAAAAGTTACTCCTGTAAAAGAATCGACAAGGAAAACATCCAACTCTCTCTATCTCTAACCACTGAGGCTAACGACGATCAATATGCTTAAATGATAATGCTTTTATACCTTGTCGTCTAAACAAAATCTTTTCACTTTGTTTAACGTGACGTGTATGCAATGGAAATAGACGTTCTTTACCGTCCCTGACCTAGTACCCTTGCCATAGAGCTGTCAAGTTCATGCCTACGCCTATTCGTCATCAAGACAATTCTACAAATATTAAACTCTAATTACATGGCAATAGAGTCTAAATGTTGTATAAACTTACATTAAGAGGTCAACATTTTTAAGGTGTTCAATTCTGACACATATTTATAATAGACTGTCAGTCCGCTACAAAGAAATGTAATGAAAATATAATGTTTTTTCTCTATTGTGAGTTTGCATATTTTTTTGCATGCCATATATGTATGTGTACTATTTATCCTGATACGACAACCGATTCCCCAATCTCCGAAAGCGGTAGTTTCGCCACTGAGTCAACTAGATCGTAGTATGGATATTGTATATAAATAAAGTTTTTGATGATCGTTTTAATGATCAGAAAATGCATGATTACCGAAGCCCAAGAAAGCGTTTCTTATATTATTATTATTTATAATCACATTTCTACGTCATATGTATGCATTATAGGCGTTGATATGTTAATTTCCGAAACCGCCCAACCAATTGCAATGAAACTTTTTGATGTTTTTTGAGACTTTGTGTATATGGTTGATTTCAGTTTTTTTAAATATATTTAGCTATAGATTTAGATTGCTTTGACACATTCACTACACAAAAAACTACACAGATCGCTATTCATTCGCAGTGCAAGTTAAAAGTGAGGCGGTTATCTTGTTATGGATACTGCTTCCTTCTCCTGCGTTGTTGCATCATTCTGTCACCTGTCGGTCACTTTGTGAACCTCCAGAAACACTTATACCTCTAACCAACTTCACCATCTTAACCATCACACAGTTTTTCGAGATTTTCTGTAACTTTTGGTTGTTATTTGAATCACTCTCGCATATCGGATCACAAATTGGTTTTTATCGCTCGGATAGATGCTCCGAGTTCTTTATAGCAGTATTACAATCCATGCCTGACAATAACTATTCGTATCCTTTCCTAATCTAATATCCTTTCCTTATACTTTAATCCACTTTTATTCGACAATTTTATTCGATCTAAATCTAGTTCCTTCAATTGTCTTTATGTCTCTAGCTTTTCATTTTATTTAAATTGGTCTGTAAACTGTGTTCATGATATTTCTCTTCTCCTTCTTCCTTCAACTTTTGGCTTTATGATAGGTAAAATAAAACGGTCATGATAGTTAAATGCCTAATCGTAGTTTACACCTCATTTTCTCAATGTGCTATAAGATTTGTCGTTTCTCTTTAAGCCTATTCAATATTTCGTCGTTGGTTACTTTTTGAATTCTGCATTTGTTTGAGGAATAAATAAATGTTAATTAAGAAATAAATCATTTCATATTTGAGAAATGCAAATGCAAAAAATATTATAAAATTTAGTTACCAAACTAAACACACGCGACTTCATACCCACCTAATACGGACCTGTGCTGTTGTGACCTTGTGGGAATGAATCATCCCCATCACTGAAAAAAGAAAATCGAACTTAAAGCCATACGGACTAATACGTCTTGTCACACTATTTTGAATTGGTCATCATTACTAGCCCCGGCAGATTTGACCGTTATCTAAATGGATATATACCCAATTCAGGGCATAAATCTGTATTAAGGGCTGATGTAAAGGGGTCTTGGGACAAATTGGATATGTAAGAATGAATAATTTATGCACAAAGAATATTCTATTTATAAGGAAAGTGTAAGTTATTGCAAAAGACAAATAGTAAATAATATTATTTAAAGTCCAAAAAAAACGTATATATTTTTGATAAGCAAAGATATTTGAAGTCAATCTAGTGTATAAAAGTAATAAGTAACATGTGATATTGAATAAAGTGATGGACGCTCGGGTCGAGACTTGTTTTGAAATTCTTTACATGACAACTGTGTCAAAACCTAAGAAGTTATTACCTCATTTTTTTGTGATCCGGGACACCACGACTAACACGTTTTTGTGGCCCATATGAAAAAAGGTTAAGTACCACTGGTTTAGACTTTTGGCTTTTAATGTTAAATCATATTTGAAGTGGGAAAATAATAATTTTGGAAATGAAAGTAGACTCTAGGAAAGACGGTAGTTTTCATAGAGTCTACTACACCTGAGAATGCCTTGTGTCTAGGCGAAACGCGTTATTTGTAGTGAAAAGTTATATTGTGTGTTTGACGTTGTCAACGTTGGTAACCACGGTAAGGTGAAGGAGGAATTCCTGCCTGTCACTTCTCTATACATTGTGAGTAAATCTCTACATTTCTTTTCAAACACACAAAATTATTTATTTTATGTGTGTTCGCGGATCTTAGCAAAGTAATTTTAACTGACCATCTTTATAGTGGATTTCCGCAAAGTAACGCCTATCTCTATAAAAAATTTTCTTTATTTAAACTTAAAAATTTCATTTTAAACGCTAACACAATGTCTATAAAAGCGATATTTCTTTAGCCAATAGCTTCCAACGTATTGCAGTGGCTGGTTGCACCCCTGTGACCTATATACGCGTGCCATCGACCCGGCCGTCCCGGGAGCAGGAACAGGACACAGCCTCCGTACTCCACCCGGTGACCCACTGAGCTAATAACTAGATGAAATCGCTTCGTGCACTCGTGCAACCGTTCAGCTATTAACGTCCTTTGTGAGGCCTGCACTGATATTGAAAATGTAATAAAGTTGTAGTGAGACACTACACCCTATGATACACCCACCATACAAAACGAATTTCCAATATATAATTTTATATTTTTATTTAATTTTTTCTCCCCACCCACCCATGTACTTGCACTTTAGACCATTTTCTGTTTAAGTGCGACCCCTGTAGGCCCGACGAGGGATTTTGCAGTATCTGAAGAATCTTAAGGTTTGGATATAATTTCCTTTGCCTCAAGCCCTATCCGAACATTTACCCCCATCTCTTACAATCACAGTGAGTGAGACTTTTCAGCTGAAAGTTCAGTGGTTTAAATCCTTGTCAAAATTATAATTTGTACGAAAATAATATATGTATTGTGTCACGAAGACTCTGCATCCGAATACTCCTCTAACCGAATCGAGCCCGCGACCATTGACGCCAAAGCCGGTATTTCGCCACTAAGCATCAATTCAAGCCGCGATGACCTTAGTAATGAAAACCAACTTTAAATCACGTCCGTGTCCGTAAAGCTTTTTCCCGAGGTCAAGGGCGTATGATTCACCGTACCTACTTAAGTCTATACGGTAAACGGTATTCCCGGAGCGTATATAAATGAAAATATAAAGTCACTCGTCGATCTGTCTACGGGGAAAATCATTTTATTATGTTTCCACGAATACTCCTCATATAAGTAAAAATTATTGTGAAAAGTAAGTATAGGTAATAGTGGTATGACCATGGCAGCACGAACATGCTATGTCGACTAGGGGAAGAACACACCCTCACAGAATATTGGTGTTAAGGGCTAGCATTTCACTGTTACCGCGTTTGGTATGGTGGGTATAATCATCCGTAAGCCCAATTACTTTCCACTTCATCTATTGCTTTGGCTTCGCTTACAATCTGTACGTCGTGAGTTCGAATCCTACATTGGACTATTGATGTGGATCATCTCCTAGCACAAGCATTATAAGCATAGTTGGATTGCTTATCAGAATTCTAATTATATTTAAAAACATGACCAGTCTTCTATTAAAGATTTAAAAAAATATATCCTCACCCTAAGGTAGGCAAAAGGCATTCGTAGTGATCACAGTTCTTTTGATTGCTTACCATCTTTTTCATGAAAAAAAAATACAACGTTCAGTGAGATAATTCGAAAGTATTACAATATTAAATATTATGCTAGAGGATTATTTTAAAATTTATTTAATGTCATGAAAATGCCTATATGTTGTCTACCATACTTGCGCAAAACTCACTTCTGAATAATTCTTGTGTAATTTATAAGAGCCGTAATTTATAAGATTTTTTGATTTTTACTTTTGTTATTTTATGTATCTGCAATCCAGCACATGAACTATAACTATGTCAAAACTCATACTCCTCCCTAAACGTAATGTTCTTAAAAAGAGGGTACAATTTTTTTTCACGTACTCACATACTAATTAAATAGTGGCAAGCTATATACAAAACATTCGAGTAGTTAGTTATCTTTACATTTAGCCTAACCCTCTCTTTAGCGCTAAAAATAACTAGACAATCCACCTTTGTGACCTCTTTGCGTATGAAGCGACCTTAGCGTCCCTTTTAGGGTCCCCTTTCATTTTTCTATTAGCAGCGTGTTTCATTAAGTGTTTACAATGAAGTAACATGCAACGCTATTCCGTATAATAGGAATGACGCACCTGGACCACGCTAAAATAATGCACCCTACTGTTAAATATATAGACATTTATATCACTCCTTTACAATTTATATGTAGTAACTAAAATACTTTTGATTTAGCACATTTATCAAGAGATATAGGTCCAAAATATCACAATAGATTTAAAAAAAACATATGCATTTGACACGCTGTAGAAGTGAAATTTTCACAAAACTAAGCACCGCACAAAGAAGAATCCGAGATAATAGGAAAAACTATATAACGTATTCTATCTCATTTTCTCGTAGGCTAAATTCTGTTAGATGTATATGTTTGTCTCTTTTCAATGTCGCTTTTTCGTATCATCGAGTTTCAAATGATAACGGTGCTAAAAAAGTTTTCATAATAAAAAATATTTTTTTTTATATGAAAATGAAAGTTGACAAGAATTTCGCTTACGATATGAAGTCGAAAATTCGAATCTTCAGATAGAATATATGTGAATAATATTTTCCCAGTACAGGTCCTATGAATTAAATTTAGTATTAAATAGTAATAAAACGTTAAAGACTTGAATGAACAGAAATAATTTGTATTAAAACTTAAATAAAATAATAATCATTGCCTAAACGGAAATATAATTAAATTATATTAGCTTTAGTTTTTTAATGTACCATGGCACTAAAAACCAACACTGGTTTATCACTCATGGACATTTTGCGTTCCTCTTAACCCTTTGCACTCGAAGTTTTTAAACCGCGATTTTCTGCTATTATCGAGAACATAATAATCCGCGAGCCGCGACCGTCATTCGTCACCAAAAGCGAAATATTCTATAAATAGGTTTTACGATTTGTTTTTGTCCTTATATGTTAAAAACTGAAAATTATTTGCATTGTCTCCGTATTGGAGCCCTCGAGTTTGAAGACAAATTTTAAATGGCTCCGCTCCGGAGCCCTCGAGTGCAAAGGGTTAATATAACGTAGAATTTATACACTCATGGACGGTGTATAAGTTCAACGTTCGGGCAAGGGTCCTTCCTATTTCTAATGGGATGTAGGTACCACGCTTGACCAAAGCAGATTGGCGGGGCACCCAAACTCAAAATACATACATACATATCGTCACGCCTTTTTTCCGTAGAAAGCAGAGACCTAAGATCTCCATCTGTTACGATGTCGGCATACTTTCCTTGCTTCCTCCACACTCATCACTATCCTTGCAAGCTTGCAAGCTTGCCGGTAAATGTTACTCTTGACCTGGCCTTTTCTAAAAACTTCGACTGTTTAGTCAAGGTATGTTTTCCTTGGTCTTGAAAAAAAAAAGGTGTCATACCATTTTTTTTTCAATATATAACATTAAAACCTTAATAATAATAATAACTACACGCGAGGCAATGATAGTTGATATTAGTGTTCCGCATGACGAGAATCTTATTAAAGCGGAAAAAGATAAACAAATAAAATACATAGACCTCGCGCATGAGATTTCCGCCATGTGGCACGTTGATTCAACTGTCATTGTACCCATAGTGGTCTCTGTGAATGGACTTATCGGTAAAAATTTGGACGCCCATCTGTCCAAGTTAGGTTTAGGTAAGTGGGTTAAATTCAAAATTCAAAAAGCAGCCATATTGTGCACGGCTAGGATCGTGAGAAGGTTCCTTTCCTTGGAAGCATAATCCTTCGTGTGCTTGGTTTATCCCGCCACGAAGGATTAATAACCCTAATGATAATATTATTTTTATAGATTTTTTTTTTATATTAATAATATTGTTATTAAGAGAAAAGTATGTAAATAAAAGATAATAATATTATAATATATAAATGATTAAATAAAACAAGAAGAAAATAATTTTAATCTAACAAGTGTCATAAAATGGTTCTTGCTCAGCATATGCCGGGCGTTCTATTGGAGCACCTGGCGCTGGTTATCAGCAAGAACCAACGTGTTCAGATCGCGGACCACAGTGACGACATTTATACTGACACACACACACACACATATATTCATATATATACTACTATTCATACTCATATATACACATACACATATAATACAATAAAATTAAATACAACTAAGTCATGTTATAAAGTCATGTATACTGTTAGAACACTAAGAAATTTTATTTGCCATGCCAAATTGTTACGACACAGTAACTAACGTAAAGTATATACGTTATATTTGTTATGGAAGAGATGAGAAACTAGCACAGCTCACCTGATGATAATTAATGGAGTCAGGCGTTACTTTGCGGAAATCCATCACTATGTGGATAGTCAAAAGTTTTACTTAGCTAAGATCCGCGACAAACAAAACAATAACAGAAAACTGATAATGTGTGTTTTTTCCGCTGGATGTAGTGGATTTATTAGGAACTTAAACCAAAAACTTACTGAAAATCGGCCATCAATTGTGAAAAGATGAAAAAGTGGTAATGTGTGTTTGGTGTTGTGTATAGTGGTTGGTGGGTGGAAAATTGATGGCCGATTTTCGGTAAGTTTTTGGTTTAAGTTCCTAATAAATCCACTTCATCCAGCGCAAAAAACATACATTATCAATTTTCTGTTATTGTTTTGTTTGTCGTGGATCTTAGCTAAGTAATTAAACTTTTGACTATCCACACCTGATGATAAATAATTATCGCCGTCAATGGATTATTGTACACTAGGAGCACATAAATGAGTACTGCCTACCATAGAGCGAGAATGTGATTAATGGGAGGGAAGAAGGATTTAATAAGACATCCATCCATATATCTGTAATCACCGAACGAAACACGGTAACTAAGTAAAATGCTACCTCTTAAAGTCGATTTTCTGTAAGAATATGGTACTTCCATTGTCAAAGGTCCATTCGGGCTTTCATGTCTCTAGCATCATGAATATTGTGATAAAACTATGATAATTGCTCTACCATAATAAATATAGTTTTTTTAATCACTTATTATATATTAAGATTCTGTAAGATCAAGGATTGGAGAATTCCTCACCTATCAGACCCAATTAACTATATAATACTATATAGAAATTATAGAATAGAAAATCGCATCTGTTAGCTACAGCTTTAAACAAACTTTTTACAAAACGGAATCCCACGTTTCAAGGTTCATTAAAATGTTTTCAGTAGGCCTGTCTACGGACCAACATAGGAAGTTGCAGACAAAGGAACAACCCGATTGCATAGCAACGGCCCGTGCACTCGGTTATTTTCGTAACTCTTCGGGAGGCTGTCGTGATCCAGACCGCATCCCGGCCGGTTACCGGGTCATTGGGACACCGCACACGCGCCGGGAATATATCCCTGTGTTACTATAGAGGTATTATAAAGTTCACCTTACGCTTGTATGGAATAGGGAGTATTTTGTTAAACACATGCATTATGAGAAAGCAATATGAAATAGGTATTGAACGCTCGCTTCTTTGTTTTCTTTATTGATGTGGTATAATCAATTATCACACTGTTTAACAAAAATATCGCAGCCTACGTAAATATTTGACTTCTCGTTTTGCTATAAGGATTAGGAAATACAAGCTCGTGGGATTCACTAAAGACGAATTTAATATTCCTAATTTGTTGAAAAATGACGGCGACGCGGTTCGCCACCCGTCACGTCCTGATTCTGACGAGGGCGAAAAGCGACTAGTGGAGAGCCGTTTCGCTGCGATGATTGGTAGACGACGGAGCTCTGTGGTGTCTGCCAACCCCTGCGGCGGATAGGCGTGAGTATATAATAATAATATAAAAATACAGATCGATAGATTCCCCTTGTCTTTCACAATGCAGTATAAAGACATAGAGCATTTCCTTTAATTCTATGCCATCCAAAATTTCACAAATTTACGTTTCATAGTCAAACTTTGTTTTTACGTCTGAGTCATAACACGTCTATTACAATAAAAAATAATGTTTATACAGTAAATCCTCTTCAGTAGCGGTCTAAGCCGTAGTCCCAATTTCCGCCGTAGAGCCCATGGTCCTTGCCCTTCCTCTCCCACTTTCTGAGTCTGAAGGGCAAATGTTGGGCCTCCGGAACTCAGCCGCTCACCGTGCGAAGCGCGGTAGCTAAGCTACCACTCAGACGCCGGTTTTCTGCGGGAGTGTGGTACTTCACCGGGCGAACTGGCCCATTCATGCTACAGACAAATATTAAACCATTCTTGACATAGTATTCGTCTGCACCGTGGCTCTATGTCTAAAAATTCTCTCTGACAATAATGTTAAAAAACGTCATTAAATATACTCTCTTTCATCCCACACATACTCGCACACGCTAACATATTACAGACACATGCAAACACACAACATATTACATATACATATATAAAATGTTCTTAATTAACCGACGTGACCAACGAATTTGTATATATTTTATAAGTTATCATAATTATAATGTAAGTTCGTATATTTGGCTCCAGAAGTTTTCAATAATTTATATAAATGTTAGCATATGATATGGTGTGGATAAATTAAATTAGATAGTGTAGAAATATAATTAAAAAAATACCTTAGCATAGTTTTAGTAACATAAATGTATCTGATATAATCTATAATCTGTATATATAATCTGATGGGTGTATTTGAAAATGTATTCTATTTATTAAACATTCTTTCAGGAAATATGCTGGTAACACCGCCTTGGCAAGGACGCGAAAAGACTGCTCACGTCCCGAATTACTCCATTATTCAACAAGCTGGACGTCGTCGTCAAACATAAGTGAATCATTATCAAACACGAGGGGGCGCCTGCACAACATTTCCTGTTCCGGAAATCGGGGCGGTTGTAGTTTGGCGCGTCGCCAAATGGATGTGCCGATTGAAAGTTGCGTCACATCGCTCCGATCAAATCATTCGGTGAAAACAATAACGCTCCTCACCATAGGGATCAGAAATAGACCACTAAGTGTGTCGCTGCTCGACATGCACGTATCTTACTAGTTAAGATGAATCATTTCAACTGATAGCGCAAAATAGTGATAGTGGCATAGTAGCACGAATCGGCGGCCTCGACTGGATACCACATCGCTACAGAATTTTTTTTTTAAAAAGAAAACTTGCAATATTTCAAATATTACTAGAATTCTTGTAAATAATTCTATCTAAACTTATAATGCTTGTGCTACGAAATTAAAAACTAAGAAAAGAAAAATTCCTTATCTTTTACTCTATTCTAATCCTTACCCTAAGGTAGACAACATATTACTGTTGTGTATTACCGAGGTTCAAGAGCGGCAATGTTGATTATCATCAGGTGACGACCCACTTGCTCGTTTGCATATCTATTTCATAAAAACATGAAAACCAAACTCTTCACAAATGAATTATTTTATATTATGTTATAATTATGTTGGAAAAAATCTGTCGTTGTAGCGCATCTAATATGTATTCGATTAAAGTTTTATTTATGTACTAATTGCGTGCCTAACGGGATTTCCCAATTGTTTCCCCTATAAGAAATAGCAAGAAAATAAAGTTTTGTGAAAATTATTTATTTATTTACATTTATGATATTAAAATACGATAAAGCCATTTAGTATAAAAAAATATATAGATACATAAATATAACATAAGGATTAAGACAGTGAAAGGTAATGATTTTTAAGTTGATTTTTAAACGAAGTGATTAACAGACTATAGCGGATTTCGTGCTTCATAATATATACTTTATATTACATTTTTTAATGTTAATAGAAAGAATAAATAATCAATAGAAAGAAGAAGTAATATTATAAAGTGTTTTAACAGTTTAAAGTGTTCTTTCAGGAGAAACGGTATTTTATGATGACTTCGCTACTATTGTAAATAGATAATATATTACATATATAGAACTTTACACATCTAATTAATAACAGGTATAACTATATGGGTACCAATCCCAGCAGTTGTTATTTACTACAGAGACTAATTGCCATTTACATGCCAACTTTATATTATAATAGTTTTACAACTACGCGCACCACTTGACAAGGAAATTCTTTGGCGTTCTCTCAAACAGTTTTTATAATGTAAAAGTAAACACCATGCTAAATACAGAAACCGATGTCACGTGACTTGAGTCTACTTTTTCTTTTTTCAAAGCATGTGCGGTTCTTCAATAACTTCGACATCGAATAGAATTGTGTCGAGTTATATTGTATTCAGACCCTTTGCTCGTAGAATTATGTTTTCTCTATGCATATGATAAAATTCTAACAGAATCGTTTAATTTATCAATACAACTTTTACTACGTTAACAGTACACTGCTACTATAAGACTTGTTTTTTTTATGGGATAGGAGGGCAAACGAGCAAGAGTGTCGCCTGATGGAAAGCAATCAATGCCGCCCATAGAAATAGGCTTATTACGGTATTGTCATTATAAGCCTCTCACTACTTATAACCCTTTCAGTGAATGTCCGTGTATGAAGCTAAAATTAAAACATATTGGCCATCAAACTAAGAAACACATGCGATGCTTACAAATATCAGAAATATTTGTATTATAGAATGAATGAAACAATAACATCCACGTCGTATTGTGGACGGATAAAACCTGCCGACCAAATCGAAGTACAACAGAGAATAAATCTTAAAGTTACGCGCGCGTGCAGACGTCAGAGAGAATTCTAACAGACAAAAATATCTTTGACGTCGCTCATTCAGCGTTCCACAGACGCGCAGCGCAATTTATTGCCAGCGAACCGTTGCTATAGACAACGGGACAGCCACGTTTATGCTACAGACAAATATGCCATTCTTGACAAAGTATTCGTCTGCA
>JASFAT010004272.1:0-182501 GCA_031353405.1 Baronia brevicornis
GACTATTTTTACCAAAAAATAAAAACAAATCGAAATTTGCTTTATGAACCCTGAAAATTCAGTAACTGTCGATTTCAAATGTACTTGGTTTTTCACGTTGTACATAAATGTTGTATATGAATCTAAATTAGTTTTCAGGTTCTATGTAATAAAATATCACAAATAACTTGAAAAATCACATATAACATGAAAACTCTGTTTTTTATCAAATATTACAATTTAAGGTTTTAACGAAATTGTATTACACAAACTTCTTCAAATAATCTCAATTTTTAACAAAATTATAGTATTTAGTTTAAGATTAAAAAGAGGAAGCTCTTTAGAAAAAAATGTCAATACTAACACATTTATCATCATCTTCTTCCGATGATGATGATGATGACGATGAAGATGATGAATCATCGCATTTATTTTTCTTTTCCCATTATTTAAATCTGATGTTTGTTGATGATAAGATGTAAATAAAACGTACCGTATGCTTGGTAGTAAACCATTGAAACCTGTTTTCTATAAGTGTAAAGGACACTGAAATAGAAAACAGGTTTTTTTTTATTTTTATTGATTCGATATATTACTAATATAAGCTATTTAGCATAATTAATTAATAAGACTAGATACTAAAAATACCTATAATATTTCCAGAAAGAAAAGCCATCATTCCGGATGCGATGATAAGAATGATGACAATAGTCATGAGGTACGTATCAACAACTAATAATAATTAAAGTGACGATAAAAAGTTTTAGTATACTTTTTTATATATCTTTCTAGTGAAGTATAAATATTTGTAGAGTTTATACTAATGAATTCTAAAGATTCTGAAGTGATTGATAACATTAAAGCGTTTCGTAATAATTTTGAATTTGTTTCTAAAAATAAGAGTTACTGTTAAAGTTTCGAAAAAGTGTTTGTTTTTAAAGTAATTAAAGATGATGGAAAAAATATCCAAATATCTAGTCTCAGTTCTTCGTGTTTCTAGTTCTCATATATAAAGACTGAGTGTGAGAGTAGACTAATCTATAACACATTAAGCTTGTATTGAGGAGTGAGAACATAGGGAAGTTTTAAAAACTTGTGTTTCAAAAAGCAACAAATATCAAGTTGTTCAGATATGACATATTATAGGATATAAATTTATGTAGTTTAATTATTTGCGCAAATAGTGAAGGTAATCTATGCTGCGAAAGTTTGATGTGATATAAAAACAAAGCATTAAATTATTTACATATATATATGTCAATAATTTAATGCTTTGTTTTTATGTGATAGTATGGGGATCTGGATTAATTTCTTTGATATGCATGAAAAGAGGAAAAAACCTGTTGTCATTTATTTAGACAAAGGGATGGTTAAACTATTGTTTATCCTAATGTGTTTATTTGACACAGTTTGCGATGTCAATAAAGGTTATCTTAGATATTGTTAATGTGGGACAGTTCAAAGGTGTTATACAATACTACTCGTGATCGATAAAAACTATATTCGGGATTCGTGTATTAGTTATGACGTAATACATAAAAATGACTTATTAAAAACAGTTGTAGAATTTTAATTAACTTTTTATGAAAAATACTCGATGTCATGGAATTGCTACAACATATTATTTTATTTTTTCTTATTTATATATTATAAATTTCTGTCCAAAAATTATCTGCTTATATTTAATATAAATTTAAATCTCTGTTATATAATAATTCTATATTTTAAATAAGTTTGACTAGAAAATAAATTACCGCAAGTATTAAAATTTTACTTTTATAGAAAGGCAATTAAAATATTATTATTTGGTTGTATGCCATTAGGGTTTTTAGAGATGAATCATAGGAAAAGACTAATGCTTATCTTTATAAGGGTATTGACAGTATATTTTTAAATACTATAATAGAACTTGTAATAATCTATAACTTTTAGTTTCGTTTTATCTACAAAGTTACATTTAAGTGAATAAAAATTAAATCATATCTTTTCCAGAGTAACGAAAGAAAGAAAAATAAATGCGATGATTCATCATCTTCATCGTCATCATCATCATCATCGGAAGAAGATGATGATAAATGTGTTAGTATTGACATTTTTTTTCTAAGAGCTTCCTCTTTTTAATCTTAAACTAAATACTATAATTTTGTTAAAAATTGAGATTATTTGAAGAAGTTTGTGTAATACAATTTCGTTAAAACCTTAAATTGTAATATTTGATAAAAAACAGAGTTTTCATGTTATATGTGATTTTTTCAAGTTATTTGTGATATTTTATTACATAGAACCTGAAAACTAATTTAGATTCATATACAACATTTATGTACAACGTGAAAAACCAAGTACATTTGAAATCGACAGTTACTGAATTTTCAGGGTTCATAAAGCAAATTTCAAGTTTGTTTTTTATTTTTTGGTAAAAATAGTCACAAGTCACAAGACGCCGTCTCGTCTAGACTCTTCCTTACAGCAAGACCTTTTTTTTATACCTTTTATATTTTAGACTTAGACCTAGAAACTTTTTGTTTGTGTCATTATTAAGTATGATGAAATAATAAAACATAAACTCCTTTGCAAAAAAACGGGTACCTTACAGTCATTCGCTTTTCTATGGTTAATATGTTTAGTATATTTTTAAATTGGATGACTAGAAATTTCTTTTTTTTAACTAACTTACTTCCTACTTAACTTAAATCCTAGAATTGGTGTTTTAGTCAATGCAAACAGAAATCCATGTGAAAATGGACATTTTTATGGGTATAGTGAAATTAAGGCTACGAGTATTTTATGTACTTTAATAAAGAAAGACATTAAAAAAATTAAAATTAATAGCGAGTATGACGTCCTCTTGCAGCAATTATGGCATGTAACCGTCTTGGCATGCTTTCCACCAGGATTTTAATGGTGTCCTGTGAAATGTGTAAAATGTGAGATCAGACGTTTAAGCTCCCTGATGTTTTGTGGATGTGGTCGGACAGATTGTACTCGCCTTTTTGAGGAGGTTCCAGACGTGCTCAATGGGGTTAAGGTAGAGGCTCCACGCTCTTACAATTACTGTCAGAGCGGGTTGTGCATGTTGATAAAGGATTTCTGTTATGTACCTTTGCGCATTTAGTGAGCCTTTTCAATGAATACTATCTCGGTACGATAGCTGTAATTTACGCCCGCTTAAAACATAACCTCCTCCATAGGGGGTGACATATTCAAAACACAGGTCAGCATAGCGTTCCCCTGGTCTTTGCAACACTCGCCGACGTCAGTCCTCACTACGCAAACAAATTCGAGCCTCATCGGAGAAGAGTACGCTACCTCAGTTACCTAGTGTCCACGATATACGTGACACGGTAATTTCTAACGAATATCAATCGAGCAATTCGGTGCTCATGGAATAACTCGGGGGCCCGTGCTGGTCGTCGACTACGTATATCAGCCACTAAAAGCCTCCTCCTCACAATCCATAGGCTAACTTGTGCTTGTCCTAAGCTTGTGCTCCTTGAACCTCTTTAAGGTTTCTTTTGAGGTCTATGTAATTGCATAAGTCTATGGCCTATTTTCGATTCCTCAGCGCCAGCGCCACTAAAAAGTGGTCGTCTCATGGCTGTGTTCTGTTCCAGGTTGTCTTCCGGAACCTTGCCTTCTCTAAACGGAACCTGTCTCTTGGTATCGAGTCCAGGTTTGGACGGTTGAAAGGCTCACGTTTAACCCCTTTGAGACGTAACATAGGTTACACCCCTCTTCCATCAGCGCTATAATTTTACTTGCTCTTATTACTCTACCATTACAATAGACACAAAGATATCTGTTATAAGTTACAATAAGGCAGGATGATGCGATAAACATAAATTATTCTACTAAAAATAACAAGAATTTATTTTTAAGTTGCCTGATAACCTTCTAATAACAAACCCGCGAAAAATAAGTAAAAGGTCACAAACTAAAAAAGGAATAAGTTTTTTAAAAAAACAAAAGCTTAGAAATTTAGAATTAACTTTTTTCATACCCAAACTCTTTATTAAGTGCCAGTAACATAGTTTGTCACCGTCCGTTGCCCGGTTTTTCGCAAAGGAGTGTGTGTATATTGTTATGCATTCTAGTGGATATGCTGTAATTTTATTCAAATCAATTGCGTAATATTTACTTATCATTACCAACGTCTTGCTGAATTACAATGATGTTTATAAAATTAGCTAACATCATATAGTAAAAATTATGATATAATTAATCATCATTTTGTAATAATGATAATGTCTTTTCAGAGTAACGAGAGAAAGAGGAGTAAATGTAATGATTCGTTTTTCGTTCGTATTCAAATCAATTGCGTAATATTTACTTGTCATTACCAACGTCTTGCTGAATTAGAATGATGTTTATAAAATTAGCTAACATGATATTGTTAAAATTATGATATAATCAGTCATCATATTGTAATGATGATAATGTCTTTTCAGAGTAACGAGAGAAAGAGGAGTAAATGTAATGATTCGTCATCTTCTTCATCGTCATCTTCGTCATCAGAAGAAAGTGATGCTAAATGTGTTAGTATTAATCCCATAGTTTTTGTTGTTTAATTTCACTAAAATTTTGTTTTATTTATTTTAAATTGTACCTTTCCAGAACTTACATATAGCATCGTATGTTAGTGTTGGGACATGATTATAAATTTGAAACACGATTTTAAATTACCGAATCATCAGTGTTGATGATTCTAAATATTTTTACGCGTTAATAAAACTGCGTTACTTACAGAATATTTTTTCCCATCACTACTTACTTACAGACTTCTATACATATACAATTACATCGTAGTTATTTTGTTTTAAATCTGTATTATTTTTTTAATTTTCTGATGTAAATATTAATGTAAAGTAAGTAGGATATCGACCTAAATTCAATGATCGCGGGTTTCCACATCAGGATAAATAAATCATGCGTATAGCCTACAAGCGTTAAATCCGAGTGTGGATGTCTTGCCAATTTTCTTCGTCGAGCATCACACTCGTTTCGTTCGGGTTAATGTTATTTTTTTAGGAAATCGGAAGTATCAAGATCTAATTTTTGCATTGCTTTATATTGTTTTAATATGATGGTAATCATTGAAATAAAATAATATTTTCGTAGTAACCAAAAACTTCCTACAGATTTTTTTAACCTACTCATAGGACTGAGTGTATAGTACAGCGTGGAACACTCCAATTTATTTGGAGAATGTTCGTGTTGCGGCGGGTTTCTTCAAGCGAGCATCAATTGCGGCTCTAATGAGCAATAATGATGAAACTGTTCCACCAACTTTTTCTCCGTTATTTTTTCCCGTTTAATAGATATTGAAGAGGTGTAAGGTCTGGCAGGTTAATATTTTTATTGCCTCTTTAATAATAATACGGAGCGAATGTTTGTTAATATGAATAACATTTAAAATGGACATACGTATATTTAATAAGCAAAGTATTTTCCTCTTGTGTTCTCTTAAGAATATTTGTAAGATGGATCTATATGACAAGTGTCGATTAATGTCCAGATATGAGAAGGAGCAATATCAATAATATATTAATATGTCAATTGGGGAGCTAATGGGGGGTGGCGTAGTGTGTGATTAAAAGGATATTGCCAACGATATTTGAACACTAACTAAACATAGATACATTTTTGATTCGATGACTGTGCTGAGTTGCACTTTACGATTTCGCCATCATATGTATGCCACCATATTGAGGTCGTCCATCACAAATCATATGATGTACGGAAGACAACCGAAAAGTGTCTTTTCTTTTCGGTTGTCTTCCGTAGAGTCTACTATACCTGAAGATGCCTCGTGTTGGGGCGAAACACGTGTCGTTTACAAGATGGAAAAGGCATAGTGTGTGTTTGGTGTTGTGTATAGTGGTTGGTGGGTGGAGAATTGATGGCCGATTTTCGGTAAGTTTTTGGTTTAAGTTCCAAATAAATCCACTAAACCCAACGGAAAAACACACATTATTAATTTTCTGTTATTGTTTTGCTTGTCGCGGATCTTAGCTAAGTAAAACTTTTGACTGTCCATATAGTGATGGATTTCCGCAAAGTAACGCCTGACTCCATTAATAATTGTTCTGCAAGGCTGTGTGCTTTCACCTACTTTGTTTCTTCTGCATATCAACGATATGTTACAAATTAGTAGCATACGCTGTTATGCAGATGACACCACGGGTGATGCCTTATACTCCGGCCGTGCTAACATTTCTCGGGCACATGCCGATGAGTGTCGGAACAAATTTGTGTCTGAAGTACAGACCTCATTAGACCAGGTCTCGAAACCTAATCGAATTCAACCCCAAAAAGACACAAGTTTGCACGTTTTCTACCAAAAAAATTCCCTTTGTCGTATCTCCTCGCTTTGAAGACATTCCTCTTAAGCTTAAGCCGTATATCGGAATCCTTGGCGTTGACATATTGCATGACGTCCAGTTTCGCGGCCATCTGGAAGAAAAGGCCAAGCTGGCCTCGAAAAAGCTGGGTGTGCTCAGTAGAGCGAGACAGTATTTCACATCTGGCCATTGCCTCCAATTGTACAAGGCACAAGTCAGGCCACACATGGAATACTGTTCTCACCTCTGGGCCGGGGCTCCCCAGTATCAACTTCTTCCATTTGATCGCATTCAAAGTCGTGCGATCCGAATCGTCGATGACCAAGATCTCACCGATCGGCTTGATTCTCTAGCGCTGCGCAGAGATGTCTCATGTCTCAGCATTTTTTACCGCTTCTATCATGGGGAGTGCTCCGAGGAATTGTTTGGAATAATTCCTGCCGCCAAATTCCACAATCGCACAACTCGCCGTAAAGATAGCCTATATATACCTAAAAGGCCGGCAACGCTTCCGCGATTCCTGCGGTGTCGCGGTTGTCCATGCGCGGCGTTGATTGCTTTCCATCAGGCGACACGCTTGCTCGTTTGCCCTCCTATTCTATAAGAAAAAACAATAAGATATGACCGGAATTTTCTATCAAAATATAGCTGTTCGTCGTATAGTATTGAACATTTTTAACATAATTTTAATCTTCTTTAATTTTTTGGTTATACTCAGCTAACGCACTTGTTTTAGTTAAATGTTTGAAATTATAGCCAGACATCTAATATAGTTTTTTCCCTTGTGAGTATGAACATTTCTAGTAATGTAATAAAATGATAGAAAAAACTTAAAAAACCCTTTATTATTATATAAATATAATAACAATTTTGTATTTCTATAACCGTGAATAGGTATATTTTTCAGAACTTCTATAAATTTGTAATTAAATTATTAAAAAAAAAACTAATTTAACTAATCATTTGTTCAAAGGGCCGCGGAAAAAATAAAGATTCCTCCTCGTCTTCGTCCTCTTCATCTTCCTCGTCCGAAGAAGATAAATGTGATAATAAATGCGATGACAACGACAAAGAAAAATCTCATGTAATTATAAAATTATATATTCCTATTTTTTCTTTAATTTACATTTTAGTATCGATATAAATGATTTATTTATATTTTTAAATGATATGTTAGTTTTCTCGTACAAAAAACAATAAAGTTTAATTGAAAAACAACGACGTTTGTTCTGCGACTATTAATTTTGAAAGCGACTATTTTACGTTAAAAAGTTATCCTTAAAAATAAAAATATATTACCGTAAGCAAAACGACCAGTTAACGCGATGACATCCCTTGGCATGAGTCCACATTCAAATTGTTCACAGATTTGTAATTTTATGGAACAATATTTATAATTTTATATGAAAAAAAGATGTGTTAAAAATGATATTTTGTTAAACGAAAGTTATTGCTTTTGAGATACACATCTAACTTTTTTTTATACTTAAGCGAAAACCCCCTATATATAATTCTTTAAATTTGAATTAATCTTCTTTAAAACTTTTTGTCTTTCAGCACAAGAAGGGGACACATTTCAAGAACAAACACAGTAATTAAAATGGTGGTACAGAAGCAATGCTTTATAAAATAAGGGGCAAGTGATTGATGAAATTTGTTTTTTTGTTAATAAAATAAAATATATAAGATAAATAGATTTATTTATTTATTAATGTTTTATATCTAACAATTCGTACGTATTTTAATCCTGTCCAACGCTACTTTGTTGTGCATGTGAAAAGCCTTCATACGAGTTAATTAATCCATAAATTGTATACAATGCAGATTTCCATGTCGGATTCGTTTAATTTTATAACGCGATTACGATTAAAATTTGTTTTGCGATTTAATAAAATCCAATTGTAACCGTTTCAATGTTAATATTCGTGTATAAAAAAGTTTACTTCGTATAAAATATTTTGAGTTAAATAGTAAAAGAAAGAATATATTAATTTTAAAAATCTATTACGTAAACCGATATTAAATGTAGAAATGGGGCAGTTGTTAAAGATAACCATTTCTTAATAGTTCTTTATATATTTACAACTTTTGGCGAAGCTACCTCTTTAGAAGTCGAAGGTCACGAGTTCGATACCCACATCTGTATAATATGTATGGGCCTACAGGTATTTATTTTGAGTTAGGAGTTCCGCCAATCCACCTTGGACAAGCGTGGTGTTTGTTCCCCAAACACTGGAAATCGGGGAGGTGCGTGCCCAGTGGTAGAACATATATGCTGTGAAAATAAACGAAAAAGGAGATAATGATGTTAGAATGGGATGCAAGGGAGCATACTTGAACCTTCTGCTCCAACTGTCAACCTCACCTGCACGCGGAGCATCCTGCCACAAACCAACGAGGTAATGACGACCGATCGATGGCGGTATAACCATCGCACAAAATGCCAGGCCAAAGTAACTCAGGCCGGTAACGGGCAGCGGCGTTACCGGTGCGACGCGTCTGGCTCCGCGGTCGCCAACCCACCTGCCCAGTGTGGCGACTACGGGCAAACACCCCATGGAGCACACCAAAAAACCACGGCCCCCAGTTCCCGGTTGCCCCATTATTCCTGGCCAAGGTAGCGGTCATGGTTACGATGGGGTGGGGGGTGCGAAGAATCCCCGGGAGAGGTTAGGCTACCGACACAAACTGGACCTGGCGACGTACAATGGACGAAGTCTGCGGCACGACGAGCACGTACACGAACTCGTGGTAGAGCTGGAAAAGATAAGATGGCACATTGTTGGACTAAGCGAAGTCCGTAGACAGGGGGAGGACACGCTGGTCCTGCAATCTGGCCATCTGCTCTACTACCGAGAGGGACATAGTCTTTCCCAAGGTGGCGTGGGATTCCTCGTCAACAAAGTCCTCACCGACAACATTGAAGAAATATCCAGTGTGTCGGCGAGGGTTGCGTACCTTGTACTCCGGCTATCGAATAGATATAGTCTAAAGGTAGTACAAGCACACCCACGTCAGCACACCCGGATGTGGAAGTAGAGGCTATGTATGAAGACATAGCCAAGGCCTTACATAATACCACAAAGGCCCACTTCAATGTTGTCATGGGGGACTTCAATGCCAAAGTAGGGCTGCCAACAGGAATCGAATCGATTATGGGACCACATGGTTTTGGACAGAGGAACCACAGGGGGCAAATGCTGGTCAACTTCCTGGAGAAAGAGGGGCTCTATCTGATGAATTCCTTTTTCCAAAAGAAGCCCCAAAGGAAGTGGACGTGGCGAAGCCCCGATACTGTGACAAAAAATGAGATTGACTTCATCATGTCGGACAAAAGACACGTATTCAGAGATGTCTCAGTGATCAATAGGTTTAATACCGGCAGTGATCACCGAATCGTGAGAGGCACTCGGAATATCGACTTCTAGATTGAAAGATGTCGTCTGGTGAAGTCCACGCTCCGACCGACTCTGCTCGAAACCGTAGCGGGATCTCAACGCTTCCAATTGGAACTTAAAAATCGATTCGACATACTGGAACCCACTTTCGGACGAGGACCTCAACAGCGTGGTGAAGACCTTGAGGGACGAAGGGAACAGGTTTTGTGGAAGGAAGCGTATGGGCCGAAAGTCCCAGCTTTCAGACGAGACACTACAGTTAATGGACATGCGGCGTGAAGTGACCACACATGGGGAACAGGTGGCACTCACCAAGCTTATCAGGAAATGCGTGCGGCGGGACATGCGTCGCTCTAATGTTGAAGCCATTAAAGAAGCAATAGAGTGACACAAGGGCCCTAAAGTATTTGCACAAAAGCTTGGGAGAAGCCACCTCACAAAATTAAAAACCCAGGATGGCAGAATACTCACGTCGAAGTCTGAGGTTCTCGGTGAGATCGAAGACTTCTACGGCAAACTATACGCTTCTCATGCACCACAACCTGAACCCGTTTACAATGATCCCAGAGCCACGCTTTCCCGCCACTACACCGACGAGCTGCCAGATATTGCCCTCGAGGTGATGGAGTTGGCCCTCGGATAACTTAAAAATGGAAAAGCCCTGGGCAAAGACGGGATTACTGTGGAGTTCTTAAAAGCAGGAGGTCGACCCGTGCTTAAAGAGCTCTGCAGAATATTCAATTCTGTCGTGCAGAATGGGAGAACTCCTCGGGCATGGAACAGGAGCATAGTCGTCTTATTCCACAAAAAAGGGGAAAGGACGCTACTTAGCAGGATTTCGAGGAGGATTCGGCACCATAGACCACATTCACACAGTGCGGCAAATTATACAGAAAACAAACGAGTATAATCAGCCCCTGTGCTTAGCATTTGTGGATTATGAGAAGGCCTTTGACTCCATTGAGACCTGGGCTATCGTGGAAGCCTTGCAGCGGTGCCAGGTAGATCATCGATACATCGAGGTATTGAGATGTCTTTACAATGCCGCCACGATGTCCGTTCGAGTACAGGGCAGTCAAACAAAACAAATTCAGTTGTATCGCGGTGTGAGACAGGGGGATGTCATATCCCCGAAACTGTTCACTAATGCACTGGAAGACGTTTTCAAGACGCTAGACTGGAAAGGACGAGACATAAACGTAAACGGTAAGTACACCTCACACCTGCGTTTTGCCGATCATATCGTGATCTTGGCAGAATCGCTAGAGGAACTGCAAGGGATGCTGAACAGCCTAAATGAATCCTCTCGATGAGTCGGTTTGACCATGAGCTTTGATAAAACTAAAGTCATGGTCAATGATCATCTGGATCCACAACCGACCGTCGTCAGTGGTAAAACTCTCGAAGTTGTCCAGGAGTATATCTACCTCAGGCAAGTCTTGCAATTGGGTGGAGACAACTTCGAGAAAGAAGCCGATAGAAGGATTCAGTTAGGCTGGGCAGCATTTAGGAAACTCCGTCCGGTCTTCTCGTCGCCCATACCTCAGAGCCTGAAGACGAAAGTCTTCGACCAGTGTGTCCTACCCGTACTCTCTTACGGCGCCGAAACGTGGACGCTGACAGTCCGTCTGCTTCATAAGCTCAGAGTCGCTCAGAGAGCTATGGAGAGAGCTATGCTCGGAGTTTCTCTGGTAGATATGTTTCGGAATGAACAAATCCGCCAGAGAACTAAAGTCACCGACATAGCCTTTCGAATTAGCAAACTTAAGTGGCAATGGGCTGGTCACGTCTGTCGGAGATCCGACGATCGTTGGAGCAGACGAGTGCTGGAGTGGAGACCGCGTCTCGGTAAACGTAGTGTGGGACGCCCCCCGGCTAGATGGTGCGACGATCTGCGCAGGGCGGCTGGCAGAAACTGGATGCGTGTAGCCGAAGATCGGGCTAGGTGGCGCTCCATGGGGGAGGCCTATGTCCAGCAGTGGACTGCCGCAGGCTGCTGATGATGATATTAGACTAAACAAATAATTTATTTAGAAAAGGTGTGCTGGGATCGTAACGGATGGAGATATGTGATCTCGGCCTACCCCTACGGGAAACAGGCGTGCCAATATGTATGTATTTAGAAAAGTAAGCTCGACACCAAATCGCCACTGTTCTATTATCTCACATTGCTCTGACTATGTTTTTTCTACTATTGCTTCCTCAAGACAATTACTGGATAGGGCTGAAGTTCACTGGTTGATACTATTCGGAATAAAGAAAACTGCCAAAGAACCAAAGTCACATCGATCTAGTTAGTACTCTAAGTTAGCAAAATGAAGTGGCAATGCCCTGATCACGTTTATCTGAGAACTGACAACCGTTGTAGTACACGATTGCTGTAATGGAGACTTTGTCTTGGTAAACTTAGTGAGCGTTATAACTGCGCAGGGTGACAGACACAAACTAGATGCCCGTGAAACCGAAGATCGGGCTAGGTGGCATTTGGCGGAGGCCTATGACTAGCAGTGGCTGCGGAGAAATTGATTGTCTTAAGAACTGCCAGGTTACGAAGTCAAGTTAAACAGAGCTGATTAAATATTGTAAATATGAGTATGTGCGCCAGATACTTAATGACCCCTTGGCTCAATAATGACTGTCTGACTTCGGTCACAAAGTTTCTAAGTTCACATTACAATCGAAACTCAAATTTGTTACAAAGGCATAAATTATTTTTTGGTTTTCACGGATATAAATTGTGTATGTTAATTATGGTATGAAGGCTCGTTCCGAATCCGAAGCTTCGTTCATTTTTATCACAATAAATCTTTCTATTGGATGAAGTTTCGAACGGCTTATATGTTTGAGCTTATACTTAAACTATTTAAATATATGTACATACATACATACATATGTATATCCGAAGCAAATGACCCTTTTAAGTTTTCTCAGATATCGTTGTCGTAGTCATATATATATATATATATATATATATATATATATATATATATATATATATATATATATGTATATATATATGTTAGAATTATTTTAATATTAATTCAAATATTTTGATTTTATAGATTTATTCGATTTATTTATATATCGTTACCCTTAATTATACTACTTAACTATTTTTAAACTGGAATCTTTTGAATGTTTGTTTGTAATCACAAAATATTATCACCACACGTAATTGAAGTATCGCTCTGGTAGTCAGGTATTTTAATTATGAAATGCCTCACTCTCATGCTAACACGTGTTTAAGGTATTTTTGCAGAAGGGCAAGCAAGGACAAATAACTGTATAAATAAAAATATTACAAAGTTTTATGGGCATTTAGATTGGTTCTGTAATAAATATACACATTTAATGAGTAAATTTGCTCAAAACAATAATCTCAGATCTATTGTAACTAACAAGTTGGTCAATGTTCTCATGAAAATTAGTTATATTTCTCTCCAACAAATGAAATCACTGAACCGAGCTTCTATTGCGGACTCCGCTAACAAGATTTTTATAACGTTGTATTCCGAATATTTTTCACCATTTAGTAAGTATAAAAATATAATTATTCTATAAATATATATACACAATTTGTATTAATTAGTATATAAACATATGTATATTATTTTTGTTTTATTAATGATGAATTAGCATGTTAAAATTATAAAAGAAATATCTCAAATTAAATATCTTAATTTATTACGCCTGTAAATAGAAGTGATGCAATCTACAAGAGTCGTGGAGAAGTCAATTGATATAATGGCATCAATTATTTTCAATTTGCGCGAAGCATTTGTATCACTCCTCAACAATTCCCGCTAACAGTGACAAGTATATTTTTAAAATTTTTCACCAACGCAAATTTTATTCATAGGTAAACTTGTAAAATTCATAAATAAGTAAACTTGTAAGTTTTGTTATAATTCTATGGTCTATGGCATTGACCGAAGGATATTTCTGAGTAAAAACAGTGTTAAAGACGAGACAAAAAAGAGAGAGTTATTTAAATAAAATTTTAAGTGATTGGAAATCACGGTGTGTAATTTGAGTTATTGTGAATTATTGTAAGTAACACCATTGTTATGTTACACTATGTAATATTTTGTTGAATGAGACAAATATTGGTTGGAGTTTTATTTAACAAACAAATCATTTGTGTGTTGATTATAAAGTGTACATGTTTGTGAATTGATAATGGTCTCATATCAAGTTCATTTGAGTCCGATGTTATAAATGTAAAAACATGATGCGAGTACTAACTCTTAATACTTTTATTTTTGTATATCTTTTACATTTGCTGTTGGACGCCAGGGCCGCACCTTTTTCCCGTCAAGACTTTATGACTATTTTTAGTAATCCATTTAAAGACTTTACCACAATTATTTCGCATAAGTTCGGAGGTAAAAGTGACAAATTAAAAGAAAAAGTTGAAAACGACAAACCAGACAAATCTGATGGTACAATGATATTAGCGCCAACTAACACAGCTAGTTGTAATTATGGTACAGTGAAGGACATTAATGGACTATGCCGAAAACCGTGGTGATACACTAGCTCTACTCAAATATTTCATGTACAAAGTTATTGCGCAGTTTGTTTAATATCATTCGTTAAAATGGACGTAAAGTATTTATTTGTATGGATTTTTATGTTTTGTTTACTGTCGTCTGGAAAATCAGGAGTGGTGTTTAATTTTCATGAAAAGTTGCGAATGGCTACTTCAACTACTACGGAAAAAATGAAAACTGGTCAAATTATAAGAGTCCCGGAACTTGATTGTCCCGATGGTCAGAGGCGTGATCAGTTAGGCCACTGCCGAAAAAGATTTTAAAGGTTTGTTTAAGTCTATTAGTATACTAAATTAGTTATTATATAATATTAACTATGAATGAATATATTTAGCTTCACTTTGGGCATACTTAAGGGAACCTCGAGGACAAAGAATAATTATATATTAATATAACTAAGCTTATAGCAACTGTTGCTTAATATAATATTATTTTTCACAAATGAGAGATTAATAGAACTAGTTATCTGATGTGCATATATATATATATATATATATATATATATATATATATATATATATATATATGATATATATAATGTACTGGAATTCGAACGGTTACTTCATAGATGTCTATATCTATATATTGCAGAGCTGCGGTTTGATAAGTGTTTGATAAGCCTCTTTATTATCTCTAGCAGAAAAATTTAATTTCAGGGAATAGTATGACGTATATGAATTATTTATTTGGTTATTTGCTTACAGTGGGTTAAATAAAGAAAATATTTTTAATAATTTTAAATTTGTAAATTAGTGTTTATAAGTATATTATGTAATTATATGCACATATGTGACGTACGACGATCTGCGCAGGGCGGTTGGAAAAAACTGGATGCGACCTAGTCGAAGTCGAAGGTGGTGAGCCTTGGGGGACGCCTATATTTAGCTTAGGACTTCGGGAGGGTTATGATAGTAATGATAATAAATGTGATGTAATTAAATAATGTATATGAGTTGTAATGTTACATTTCGTAATAAATGGTGTATATATGTGTTGATATTTATGAATATTTAGTAATCGTATATTTATTTTTAGATGGACAATAATCCTTATATGGTGATAATGAAGAAATGTTGAAGAAAATATTACAATAACCACATGAACATATTGAACTTATATCCGTGAAGTTAAATGTTATATCATTATTGATTCGTGGAATGAAGCATTTATCGCACTTGACTGACGACTCTTCTGGTCGTTAGGTCATAAAGTTATCTTTTAGCGTTCTTGAATTTAGTTCAAATAAGACAATAGTTCATTTAGAACGGTGATGATCGAACGATATTTCTGCAAAAATGAAGTTATCCTTTTTTATTTTCTCTTGTTTTGCTATAACAATATTAAGCTCATCTGTAAATGGAGATCTTGTTGTTGACTTGTTTGGTAAAATTCAATCATCCGTGCAAAAAGTTGGCGGTGATTTAAAAAGTGTTCTCGAGTCGAATTCCAGACGAAAAAGTCAAGATGTTACAAATGAACCAACAAAAGCTGGTGACGTTAAAACGGAGAAGCCTACAGTTGAAAAAAACGATTCAACTACGCAGACTACTGTTACAACATCAGTAAGTAAAATAAAAAATGGTACAAATGGCTCGGGGCAAGAAGGAAGAGAAACCTTTACAGCAGTATGTGCTACGGGCTTCGAACGTACTGCAGATGGAAGATGTAAACCTACTTTTTAAATAATGTTGAGAAATGTTGATATTGTGTTATAAAATAAATAAATGATTTAATCTCATTTAAGTTTTATTTAAATTATATAATGTTAATAGTATATTCAATTCTCATAAAAAAAAGATGAATAAAGGTTTTAACTTTCGGGTGTTACTGGTTTTGCTTGAAATATTAATGAAACGGGTATAATTTTTGACTTTGTATCAGTTTTATCTTCATGTATTAATGCTACAGCATCACCGGCATCATACGTTATCTTTACTTGATTTTTTGCAGAAGTTGAATCTTCTTTATGTTTCTGTGAAAAATAACCGTCATTGCTTTCACTTTGTTCTGTTTCTAATTTTGATGTACCAGATTGAGGTTTTGATTTACCACGTTCGTCATCTGAGTTTTCTTTAAAAGCGCTGTAGTTTCCATCATAAGTTGGTTCGCGAGAATTTACATTTCCTCTTTGATTTTGCGAGGTCTCGGTATAAACAGGTCTTGTTAATTGTACTCTGTCATTAAGAACAGTCTGCGGTGGATCTCTATTATTTGGAGTATACCATTCATTAAGTGGGTCTTGATTAGCTGGTGAACCTCCGTTATCTGGTATACGTCTATTATCTAATGAACCTCTATGAGCTTGTGGACCTTTATTAGCTGGTGGTCCCCTATTAGCGGGTGGTCCCCTATTAGCTGGTGGTCCCCTATTAGTTGGTGGCCCCCTATTAGATGGTGGTCCCCTATTAGCTGGAGGACCTCTATTTGATGGTGGGCCTCTGCTATCTGGTGGACCTCTATTACCTGGTGATCCATTATTATTCAATGAACCTCTGTCATCTGGCAGTCCTGGATACCAGCCATTAAAGGAAGGTGGACTTGATTCTCCCCTCATACCATGAGGAGGTCCTTGTGGTGAACGTATATCTGTAAAAAGAATAATATTAATAAATAAATGGAGTTAACAATTATTTCTGGGAAATTTAATTTATTTATTTTATTTCATATAAAATTTAATAATAATTTGCCTTGGATTTTTTTCAATATTTTTTTTTAATTGTCAAAGAGAAAACAAAATCTTATCAGTTAAAATTGTGTACTGTTTTCTCACAACATTCTTTAAAATTATGGCTCGCCACCTAGTCCGCCGCGCAAATATGATTATGATGGTGATGCTTCTCAGTCAATGTCGGCCACAGTGACTGCGCACTGCACTACTTATGAGACCTCACATAATTGATATGACCTATTAGCCACGAACTTGCGGGCACAGGTGCTACATGTGAAGACTCCATTATTATAGTTGTAAGAAATATAATGTTTGATTTGTTATACATATTCTATAATCTACAAATTAAGAGTTTCTGCCGCGTCTAGAATCAGGCCCTTGAGCCAGCGCCTACTAATAGTAGACAGTTAGCAGCATTTTAGAAATATTATATATATATTTGTATTTCAGTGCTAGACTTTTTTATAGCATTGGAATGTAAGCAACCGTTTTGCCTGATGAAAAGCAGTACAGGCCATAATAGATCTTTGTAATATATAAAGCATAGCAAAAACGTTGTCAGCCGTTGAGAAAGCTAAAGACATGTTTTTGGTGGTTTATATGTCGTATCGTTTCATCAACGAAAATAATAATAACTTTGTATATTCGTCACTCAAATTTAATTTTAGGACGAGCAACGCTAAAATAACATTATTATATGAAATTTAATTATAAAAAAAAAATATTTTTATTAGAATTAGACTTAATGCATCTATCAAGTTTAAAATTAGGGCAATTTAAAATGATTTTAGAAACTGTCTCAAGAGGAATAAATCTGTCTTTGTTCACGGTTGCAGCATGGCGATTAAGTCATATTATAAACGGGAAGGTCTTATATCTAGTAATAGACTTTTATCATTACTTATCGATAATAGATTTAATCGGATAGTACAAATAAGTGTAATTTATATATACATACATACATATACTATATATACATATACTATATATACATATACTATATATACTCTATACTCGAACAGAATGAGGAATTTTGTAAATCTATCTGTTAATGAGTTAAAATAGGAGGTAAAAGTTTGTTTGTAGTTTGAAGTTTTTTTGGTATTCATTTTTATAAACTTTTATTCGGTAGAAATTAAAAATATTTGTCCGTGAGAGTGTTAAAATGTTATTTTAAATGTAGTTAACATACATATTTCTTTTCTAATTGAATTTTGATCGTTAATAATTTAGTTCTGATTGAAAATTTGTCATATTTTATCGTTCGTTGTATTTTAGCTGAGGCTTATTAATGTCCCTTCGTGATAATTTAATGAATAATTGTGTTTGAGTTAGGCCTTGTTTGGGTTAAGACAATTGTAGCAAAAAAGGTATATTATTAACCTTGTATGATATACAAGTTCTCTATGATCACTGCATAATAATGAAAACGCTGCCATTCTAATTATATTGTCTTTTGAAGTAAAATTGAAAGAATATAAGAATGATATCTTTCATGCTTTTCTATGCCGTTGATTTATTGGATACTGATATGCGCCATACGAAAGTGGAGGGTGCGTTCTGGTATACCTAATCGATTCTGAGAAAGCGACCACTTTTCATCGTATGGAGTAAAATTTTTATTACAAAAATATGTTGTATCTAGAGTCATGATGGTAATTCTTGTCAAGAATAGGAAAAGGAAGAAGAGGAGGTGGACGTGATGCACCATTATCTATAAAAATTACCTTCTGGTGGTGGAGGTGGAGGTCCCCAATGATCATGATGAGGAGGTGGATGTGGGTCTCTCCAATGATCATGATGAGGCGGCGGAGGTGGGTTTCTCCATTGATCGTGATGTGGTGGTGGAGGTCTCCAGTCATCTTGAGGGGGTGGGGGTCTCCTATCATAATCATAAGAACTTCTTGGACGTTTGATATCATAGGTTAAAAAGGAAAATGAACTAGAAGGAAGGAAGGACATTAATCTGTCATCATAATTATTTTCTTTAGAATAAGCATAACTTAGAGGTATATCACTATGTTGATTACTTTCTGTTCGAGGTAGAGTCTGGTATTCATCCTCTAAGGGTTGTCCTCTTTGATAATAACTTTCATAATATTGTTCTTTAGCACTTGGGTAGGTAATACTAGCGTTTATTCCACGTTCTGTATTCCAGTAAGTAAGTTCTGTACCGGTGGTAGTGTCTTGATTATTTGTTTTAATCAGATCGTTCCACCAACTATTTTGCGGTGATCGTTTTTCTGATAAAAGAAATTATAGCCATTATTAGAAATTTACAAGTCTTTGTCATTACATTGTTAATATTCAACCCGCTATTAATTAGTAATAAGTGTAAAATAGAATTTAAAATTGTATATATAGTATATTATATTATTATAGTTGATTCCTAGCTTATATTTTATTATTTAATATATTATATATTTATTTATATTATAATTATAGATCATTATATTTCTAAAATATTTTATAAATTAAAATTTAAGGTTTTTTTATACGAACGTTTATAACTATTTTAAAATTGACGTGTTTAAAAGATTTTAGGGTTTTGAGTGTCATTATCCCACGAAGGTCAAACACATAAAATTCTTGACTTGATTTAATTATACAGACACACACACATACACATATTTATACGGCCGAGACCAGTATTAGTAGTATTAGTCTTGTTATTATTAGAACCTACACTATTATATTCCACAATTTTACCACAATTAATATTTTATATAAGAAAGTTTACTGTTCCAATAGCGAAAACAAGGAATTTGCTGAAATTCATTTAATTACCAATGCTAAATAGAATTGAAATTATATTAAATGAGTCTTTTTTCACCTTTGGTGAATTAGATTCTTAATGAACACCGTTTTTAGTGAAAGTGGTTATCTGTTAAAGTCTGTTAAGTAAGTCTGTAAAAAGGAAACTCAGAGTGTTCCATTTTTTCCTATAAACTATATATAATAAGTACTTATCTTGCATTTTTATATACTCATAGCAATATACTCAAAATAGATAAATAACCTGTAATTATTAAAAAAATCATTCGATTATATGTACATATCTGTTAGAGTATTGATCTTAGTTACTAAACTTATGAGTATTTGTATTAGGGATAAAAACTGCAGAACTGATTGTATTTCTTGATTCATATTTAAGGAGAAGATTTCAAGAAAGTGTAATTATACAATCGGTAAAAAAAATATACTCTTCTTGTATTGGTTTTCATAATAAACTTGAATTTGTATTTTCGACTTAAACCTTCTAAAAGTTAAACTCTTTTAGATGTCAAAATTAAAAATAATAAATTATATTCAATAATTACCTCGTACGTTTCCATCACCAGAAATGTTCGTGAAATAATTGAGATATACGTGAAGTAAAATTAGATTCACGGAAAATTTGAAGGACATTTTTACTAAATGTTCACTGACAACTAATCACAAAATGAAACAGAACATGCAAGATTGGCAAGTTATGCTCAAATAACTGATTTTTCCATCTCCCATCTGCACATATATTATAACCGGTTTAAGTACACACGTGAATCATATTGATGCTAATTCTCGCGAGCAAAAAATTACACTAATGTCTTATATTTATGTCCATGATACAAATTTAGAATTATAAATCCGCTTGACGATATTGATCGATTTTTGTATATTTAGTTTATAAAAGAAGCTAAAGCCCACAAGGGTCATCTGAAGGTTAGCAATCGCCACTACCTATGGACACCTGTATATTTGTATATACCAAGGACATTGCCTGCCTTTGAGAAAAATGTCGGATGATGAGACTACTATTCACAGACTATTCCGGAGTCTTTCTTTTGTTATAGTATATTAACTACTTCTTCAGGTAAGTCAGCTCACTGATGCTGTATATAAACTTTTTGCATGACTTAACTGCAGTATCAAAATAAATAAACACAAATTTTTTCATTATCAATAGCACAAAGTAGTTAATTAAAGAGTAGAATGTTTACATGGTGCCGGAACTAATGACTAGTCATTGTTTAAAATAATATTATTGGCAGTCCAATCTTCAATGCCAATGTACGTCACTGCAGGTTCATAACTATGAAATATTTAAGGCTAAAGTTCAATTATGTTTTTTGTCATCTTTAATTTGTACATACATATTCTATTTCAAATTGCATTGTTAATACTGTTATAAATATGTAAGTTTTTATGATACCCTTCCTAGACGGAGAGAAGATATGTCTAGGGTGACTGGTCTAACTACATGCGTGAAGCCGAAGATCGGGCGGAATCCCAGCGCTTCTTAGGGGAAATCTTAACTCCAGCAGTGAATTTTTCACAGACGATATACAATATTTATTAACTTGTAATTATAAAAAGGGATCTAAATAATAATAAAATACAATTGACTTAAAATTTTCTTAATCATATAAGTGACAAATTCGATACAATAAATTGATTTAACTTTAAAGTGAAAAATGTAATTTATTAGATTGTCCATGTTTGGTATCCACGTTTTGTGTACAGATTGAATCTAAGTTGGCTGGCATAAAGTGAAATGTAAAAGCCACTCACCTAATGCTGAAAGCGGCGACAATCTCATTCCGCGCGACAAATTGAGAACACCTTCCGGCGTCAGGGCCGCACCGCACCGCACCGCACAGGCCGCACTTTCTGGTAAATAGCTATTTATTGTGGCGGAGAGCGAGACACCTGTCTCTAATGCGGGAGACTGGGCAAAAGTGGTCAATATTTATTTGCAGGCACGGGCATACGTATGTAAATGGGGAGAAATAAATCCTTATTTTTTTTTATGGTATAGAGGGTAAACGAGCAGGCGTGTCACCAATCACAAGTCACAATAGACAGCAATCAGCGCCGCCCATAGACATCCGCAGTGCGGAAGCGTTGCTGACCTTTAAGGAAAGTGACATTATGGGAGTGGGAGTGGGAAGGGGAACGGGAGTGAGAGGGGGAACGGGAGTGGGAGGGGGAACGGGAGTGGGAGGGGGAGCGGGAGTGGGAGGGGGAACTGGCGTGGGAGGGGGAACGGGAGTTGGAGGGGGAACGGAAGTGGGAGGGGAAGGTCTTGGGCCTCCGGAACTCAGACTGCTCACCGGACGAAGCGCGGTAGCTAAACTACCACTCAGACGCCGGTTTTCTGCGGGATAATATATATATTACTTCCACATAAATTTATTTTTTATTATCACAATAATGCTATGATTATTTATTAAACCATTTACGTTTCATTGTTATATTTTTCATTAGTAAGTTAACATTAAAGAGAATAAATTTGCAACGAATCTTCGCAGGTATCCTTTTTTGGTTTCTTTTTTTCTATTTATGATACAGGAAGGAAGAAGAAAGAAAAAATTATAACCAATTAAAAAATAAATAGTTTTTAATAAAAACCGATAACAACAGACCCTAAGAACCCTCTTTCCTCATTGCTGCACACCAAAACCTCACTTGAAACCGCACTGTCACTTACTCAGACAGCCTTATAGCCCTTGTGTATTTCAAACTAAATTATTTAGAATATATCTTAGATTTCATTTGTAGCTAGCTTCCATTGTCTGATTATTAATATGAATTTCAAAGGAAGTAAGTAATTTGTTTACCTTCGTAAAAAATAATGCTAATGAAGCTTAGTATATGTTTTTTCGACACAAAAACCATTTTTATTGTTGTTTAAATATAAGAAATGTAAAAGGAAGTATTCACCTAGCTAATTCGACCACGGCAATAATAAATTGCAGAAGTGTCACCTGCTTAAAATATATGTATATATATTATATGTGTACCTATGTGTATTTAAGTTCTTTTAAGTGTGTGCGTAAAGTCAGAAGGCATTTTTGATATCTTAGACACATTTTAAATATTTAACAAATTTTAGTGTCTACCCGGATGGAACTCAAATCGTCGTACCAGAAAAGAAATACACGAATTGAAAAAAAGAAAAAATTCCGAGAAAAATTCAGTGTAATAAATCTTTGCAGAAATCATCAATCAATTTAAATGTTCCAATAGTTATAGCTATCCAATAGTTAAAACCAGTTTAGAGCAATTATTTTAAAAAACAATATGTACGTTATATGTAAGAAAAATAGTGTTCGTTTTTGCTTCTATTGCATATATTGACGTGTTATGAGATGCTAACAAAATGAGTACACATTTTTTTTCAGCTCAGTCATATACAGCTTTTCTAGAAATATTCATTATTCACACTTGAGTGCACTTATGTTTGTTATTGTCCATTTTGATGAGTCAAAAATTAAATCAGAATGTTTTGTCAACACTTAAAGCAAATTCATTTCATCTTGAATGACAATTAAAATGAGATATGTAACGTCACCCGCACGAGATGTCAGGTTGGCAATCTTTTGATTTTGAAGGAGGATTTTGGTTCAAGAACAGGACTATCGCAGGCTAATGATAATGTATATTACTTTTAAAGTATAATATTATTAATTCAAATTATATGTGGTAATAATAAGTAACTACTTTACATCTGCTTTTTAGTTAGTATGTTAATATAAAATAGATTTTTCGTCAACAAATACTTAAATTGAAATCAAGATTAAACTTTTAACCGTACCTATGAATTGTCTTTAATATGGTCTTTTTCACATAAAAATTATTATATTAAAATTAACTAAATTATATTTTTTATGATCATAGCAATTTCTTTCATTATTGCATATTTGTATATAAATCAGTTCAGGCGAAATGTTAAATTTTTATTTGTCAAAGAATTAAGTAACTTTAATAGAACAGAACTAGTAATACAGCTATTTTAATATTACAATATCCGGGGAGAACGTTGAATTTATGTTTATTACAATATGAATACATATATTTAAGACAAAGAGTAATGCAATGTAAAATGGGTGAAGTTGAAAAATATATGTTTTATTAATAATATACATTTAGATTTTAATATACATATTAATTATTTATATTATATCTATTTTATATATTATATATATACATATTTTTATATGTATATTTTTTATTATATATTCAAGCCTATCCCCCGCAGGGGGAGAGCTCCATCCGCTACCATTCATAGCAGCGAAACGGCTCTCCATTAGTCGCTTTTCGCCCTCGTGGGAATCAGGACGTGACGGGTGGCGAACCACGTCGCTGTCATTTTCAAGAAATTAGGTATATTAAATTCGTCTTAGTACATCTCTCGAGCCACACGAGAGGTCTGCCCTAGGAGGGAAGCCCCAGCAGAGCCCTGCATACTGAGGTAAGGTACCATAGTACCCGGGGAGCCCGACGCAGGGACTGATTGGCGGAGAGGAAGGGAAAGGATGGAGAAGAAAGGAAAGGACAGGAAAGAAGGAAATGCGGATTTGAGGGGTTATCAGACTCGGAATAAATATTTATAAATCCATACATATATGTATTCCGATGCGGGGATCGGACCCGCGACCATTGACTCCGCGATTGGAGGGCCGCAGTTTTTTGCTAAGATCTGTGCAAATTTGGATCAAGTTACGGCCTGCGATGTTTCCACGTGTATATGACATAGGGCATTCAAGAAAAGAGCGTATGTGTTCGTTAAAGAACGGCAACGCTTCTGTGACGCCTCCGGTGTTGCGGATGTTTATGGACAGCGATGATCGCTTACCACCAGGTGATCCTCATGCTTATTTGTCTGCTGTGCTATAAAAATAAACTGAAGTTCCATTTAAATGATGACTTAAACATTTAACTTGAGTTTTTCTTCTCTTCTTATAGTGCCTCTCTGATTAATGAGAGCTTTATTATATCTTCGCATTTTATTTTATCTTCGCTTCGAATCCATATGTAAATAACTACCAAAGGAGTCTGAGTAGCTTACCTTAACTATTACACTGGGCTGGCAGACCATCGGACTCGTTTCAGACATCAGACAGACATCGGGTGTTGGTTATGTTATGATGAAACTTGCGAGCATTAAAAAAGTGTTTTCCCAGACAATATACGTACAAAAAATCCTCTTTCGTTGACTTCAAGAATCAACATAGTGATAAAAATATATTTATAGATAGAAGTAGTTTTATTCTGACTTTTTATTATTATTAATTATAACTATTTTATGTATATTTTAGATATTGTATTACAAATATTCTTTTATCTTCCTTAAATATTGAAGGGAGCAGGGGTACCTGAATATAAACATTTGTAGGAATAGAGGGAATTAGATTTTCAGAACAGGAAAAAGCGAAACAGCTACAAATATAATATTTAAACAACTGATTCAAGAGTAAACTGTTCTCTCAGTATGTAAACAGTGCGTCGCTAATGTTATTACGTTTTCTATTGGAAATGCTTTTGATTTATTATATTTCCTTTGTTTGTGAAACGTTACAAATACAAGTTATGTCATTATATTAATGTTAATTTTATAACCAATTATCTTCAGTTGATGACCTAATTGATTTAGTGGAGAAGTTATCGTTGAAATCAATGAACGCGGGTTCATTTCCTGCATTCGAATATGTATAGCTTTCAAATGTTTATTGTGAGTATGGGTATCCCACCAATCTATCTTGGATTAGGGTCTCAGTCCATTTCCTCCAGAATTTGGAGGGTTTCTGCCCAATTGTGGACTACATATGAGCTGTGAAAAGGAAGGAATTTCAATTTTCTAGTAAACATTTATAATTATTTATAAATTGATTCGGATTTTACTTTTAAAATATTTTAATCTGAAATAATGCTTAAAACTTCAAAGCGCATTCGGAGTGAATTTGTTGCAAATTTACAAATATTAATTAAACGTATGTAGATACTTTTTGTATGTAGATACTTAATTCTTTAACAATTTTTTTTTATCTCACGTAGATTTACTATTTAGAATCTTATCTATAAATATAATTTTTAAAATAAGTTATTTTTCCATAATACATTTAACGAGAAACGAACTTTTAGTGTAGTTTTTGATAGTGGTAGAGTCACGCTGCAGACGAATACTTTGTCAAGAATGGCATAATATTTGTCTGTAGTATGAATGGGCCGGCTCGCCCGGGGAAGTACCACACTCCCACAGAAAACGGACGTTTGAGTGGTAGCTTAGCTACCGCACTTCATACGGTGGCAAGGTACGCTTAGTATGGTAAGGTCGGCAATGCTTCCGCACTGCCTATGGCGCTGCGGATGTCTATGGGCGGCGTTGATTACTTTCCATCAGGTGACATGCCTGCCTTTTCCGCGCCTTCCTATCCCATAAAAAAATAACCTTCCATAATTATAAGTACACTTATCGGTTTGTTTTAATTTGTTAGCCATTTACTTGTGGTGGCGTAAAATAACTCGAAACGAAATGTAATGCGCCTGTTTTAGTAATCCTTAGATTATTCCTGTGATTACACAATTATCTCTATATGATAGTTAAACATAAACGACTATATTCGTACCTTTGATGTCGCGAACAGGTGCAAAAGATAAAAGCGATTGTGTTACACCAGTATACATACAGTTGAAATACTTGGTATTTCATTTTTCAAACTTTCGTTGGAATTAGATTTATAAATTAAATTAATTAATTAGTATTTTGAATACGTTATGGAAATATATTATTTCGAATCAATTACCTCAAAGGATAAGCCTGTATGTATAGTTAGTTATGTTTCTTATATTTCGGGAATATGTTTACAAATACAGAGATACTGTAAAAGGATATAAATATATAATATTATAATTTTTTCATAACGATATTCAAAATTATGTTATTAAAGCAAACCTTTGGATTTTTATATTTTGTTGTCTATTTTAGTGATTTTTTTATAAAACATCTCTTATTAATAAATCCTTTCATATTCATGCAAACAAATTTTAATAACATTATTAAGATATATAGTTACAATCATATGTAACTCGAGTGTACTTTTCGGCGTAGAAAGGGGTGGCCCTTTCTACGCCGAAAAGTACAAGCTGTTTCATTCTTTGAATATCGTACGAGGCGACCAACAGGAGTTATTACCAATAAATACCAATAGATTTCCATCCATTCTGGGATCGCTAATGGGATCATCAAACGAGGGGACGATGACACCCCTTGTTCTTGAGGGAGACTAATGTCCGGATGTGGATTGTGTTGACTTTTACTATTGATGATGACGATAACGCTCGAGCAAATAAGCCAAAGTTCAAGGGCCTAGGCTTGATCTGCTATCATTGATCTTTATTAAATTACTTGTGTTACTTCAACTACAAAGGCTCTATTTCAATTACAAAGTTTTAGAATTCGGAGTTAAACTGTAGAATATGTAATTATAATATAAATATGTGATATTCAAATAGAAATGTTATTCAAATAATGTAAAACTGTTATCATAATCTTACCTGTAATTCAAGGAGACTACAGAGATGTACCTAATTTAAATAAAAAAATCTGAAATAATACCGATATGACTACGTTAAAAATATGTTTTAGTATGAAATGCTAATTATCCAAAAAATTAAATTTGCCTAGATTTATCTTTGAACTTTAACTAGGTACTATGGTTTTTTTAATGGGTTTTGTCGGAGGTTTGGGAAGTTAGCTAATCTGGAATACAGCATCGTGGTAGATAATACTTCATGAGTTTATGAGTTAGTACAAACATTAGTGTTACTTTGACGTTATATTTTTATAGGTACTAGTTCTTTTAATTCTTACAATTCTTTGATCATTTTTAAAATTATACTATAATATAAATATATAGTAATATCAAGTATTGTAATAAAAAGGTGCTACTGTTTAATAAAATAAAGTTAAATAACTGTATTACCAAATGGTAATACATGATAATCCGCGCAGATAAATGAACACATGCGGACATTTTATTTATTTCATGTCAAAAGGGAGAAGTTTGGTTTTATTACACAAATATATTGCCACTGATTATTTATTGGTACAATTCAATAGTTTCAAATATAAACTGGGGCGTTTCCGATAAATTTTCATTTTCACTTATATTTTATTTTTGAACATACTGTAACCTTCACCCACTGTCCTCTACATTTAGTCCTTTACATTTAGTTAGAAAATAATCCTAACTTTTAAGTAATTAGTGAAATATAATCAATTATTTATTATCGACCAAGAAAATGATATTGATCTTTCCAAGATTATATTTTTAAGCCATATTATAGTCTCAATTAGAACAACTGAATTCTTATTATAATTCTTAGAATAACTGAGATGAACTGAATTTAAGAAACTCCTAAAAGAATTTTAGGCGTTTTATTAAATATTCACCTAAGTGACCAGTCAGAGACCTAAAAGTGACATAGAGCTTATTGGTTAATTATTATAATATCCATTTTATTTACGTTTAGAATTTGCAAGTTATTTTGATCCTCTATATAACATTTTTTATAAGATGTCATAGCTTATCGAGAATTCAGGTGGGAAAATCCAGAAGGGAAGCAAGTCATAGAGATCCTCTATTATAGCATTCACTATAGGATCACATGGTTTAATTCCAGAATGCAAGCAATTCATAAAAATCCTCTATAATAGCCTATAGGATCACATTGTTACACACATATCACTTGTAAAAAGCTCACAATATTACAACTCACGATACAAGGGGTTCGTTTTATCATCTGATATCGTCTGAAAAAATGATAAAAGTGGGTAACTCCGTCCATCGCTACCCATCGGTAGCCGCCATCCAAAGTGATAGTAAAAGTGTCATTATTTATGTATAAAATATTTTATATTTTTTGGTATAGCATTATAATTATTAACTTATATCAAATTCTTTTTAGGTAGAGGTAACACTTCAAAGCTTTTTTGGTAAGGAATTTCAAGTAAAGGCAAAGATAGGGCTGGACGGCGCATTTTGAGAGAGTCCTATCCGTAGCAGCAGATAATGATGAATTTATAAATCTATATTGTTGGCATAAATAATTATTATATCAACAATATTTTAAAGGTTTATAAGAAAGGGCAACGGTCTTACTTTGTTTGTGATGTCAAATAATTAAAAGTTGGATAAAGTTCGGAATCAATATATTCATTAGCTTCTCTTAAATTATAATAGAATAATTTGTGAAGATGCTAAAAGACCTGATGACATCAAGTATTGTTTTTTGGAAGAAGGGGAAAAATATAACGTTATTTGATGGACAATTTATACAAATGTATTGGATAAAAGTTTCAGAGTGGACATGGATTAATAGCGAAGTTTCATGTCACAAGTAAACAAAGTGATCTATTTAGATATGTAGCGGTGTTGTTACGGCGGCGGACTAACACAAATTGGTCAATTAAACGGGCACCGTGTTCACAATATCGCTTCGTTAACAAATGGACCGCTCACCGACCGACCGACTCACGTATACAAGTATCACGATCTAAAATACCTTGCGTGCTGTCACAGCGAAAATAATACAAAAAAAAAAACTTTTATACTATCTTTTTTTCTTCCACTGGCACTATAGCCCTGGATAAGTTGTGGCCTCTATTTTTGACATCATGGTTTCATAGCCCAGGTCTTTTAATACACTCATTCCACCTCTTCTTCGATCTTCCGCGAGGCCTTTTCTGTTCCGGATTCCATTCGGGTATCGTCCTGGGCGTTCTGGAGATGTCCATCCGTTCCACATGACCCGTCCAATGTAATCGGTGTGCTTTGCAGAATCGCACAATGGTTTCATAACCGAGAATTAGATTCAACTCGTGGTTCTTTTATATTATATTTATTATAATATTTAGTAAGTTAGTTGGCTAAGTTCTCGCTGTTTGTCAATAGATGGCTCCAGCAATAAGTGTTGGCCATATTTTGACATATCCAAAACATCTAAGTCTAAGCTTGGTTCACAGATTAGACATATGATAAACAAACCGTTCTGACACGTTAGTGATTTAATTGTGGGGTCATATACTTTTAGTTGTGTGGAAATGACTGATTTTGTGCCAAATAAGTTTACAAAAATGCTGTTCTAAGTGAAACAACGTGCCACAATTGGTTCCGTCGCTTTAAAGACGACTATCCATGCGAAGGAAGGCAAAAAACATTGGAAAACGCTGAGGAGAAATTGCTCGATGATGATCCATGCCAAACGTAAGAACAGCTTGCTTTTGGTAGGTATAGCACTCAAAGTATTAACACAATATAAAAATAAATGTTTATTGTATAATCATTTTAATTGTAAGCAGTTATTATAAAATTTCACACTTAACCCTTATCTAAAATACAAATAATAGTAAGTAAAATCTTTTCTAATGACACATGATAGCACTATGTAAGAAGATAAGATAAATTATCTAAATATCAGTAGCGATAAGTTTATAAAAGATGAACCTGTATTAAGAGTAAGTGAACAGGGATATTTATAATGCAATAGGCGACAAAGATTACTGTTCACGTCTCCGTACTGAGATTACACCTCGGACAACGTTTAACTGTAAGTTATGACCGTCTTAGTGCTGCTCAATCTTGTTGGCGTCTATGAGAAAATACTACTGCCGCGACGTTGCGAGGGTCTGGGGTTGAGGACATTTCACAGGGAGGAGGCGTATGAAGCAATAAATTTTATTAAAGATTACTTTTAGAAACGATTTGCTTTCTGGGTGAAATATAAAAATATTTTTACAGATTAATTGTTGAATGTATATTATCCACAAATATATATGTCATACATATAAAGTTTAAAGTAAAAAATTAAAGTGTTAGCATTGTTGTTCTGAAAAGAATTTATGGGACCTTTTTTGGGACTGTATTTATTTGGATTCATTAAGGAAGGAGTAATAAAGTACTTTGATTGAATGTGTCTATTTAGATTTAACCAACTTAATGGTTTATTCGTCATATAGTTAGTCATAATTAAGTTAGTCACTCAAAAGTAAAGATGCAGTAAATTAAATCGCACACACTCACAAACACACACACACACACACACACACACACACACACACACACACATACACATCTACTCACAAAATTAGATTCTCAACTTAATTTTTTTTCATTTTTTTTTTTATATTTGATATGTCTTCTAGTTTGTAAAAGTAATATATTTAAGCCCAAACTGTGTAATCCTATTTTGGTTTTTATTGCTTGTTATATTATTTTTAAGTAAGAAATTGTGTAATGAAACTGTTGGATTATCTGATAAATAAATAAATAAATAATCTATTGACATACAGTCATAATCTATAAACAGTTAAATTATGAAATTATTTACCAATAAACAGGTCTTCACATTTCTCGGAGGCTGGCAAAACTTCCGCAATGCCTATAGCACTGCGGATGTCTATGAGCGGTGTTGATTGCTTTCGATCGGGTAGAGTTCCATCAGGTTTCCATTCCAAAAGTAAAATATCGTTAATAAAAAGATAAATAAATTTAAAAAGTACCGATCAATACCGTTTTATCAAATCATCGAATCGACATTATTTATTGTTTACTATGTAAAGTGAATAATTTTAATAACATCCTTAAATTTCAATTATTGCATTGAAATTTAAGGAAGTTATTAAAAATTATTCATAAATATACATCAAATTAGAAAACGTCATCAATATTATACGTGACCAAAGTCATACTTCAATAGTTCTGACTTGTATTTTTGAATTATGTTTGTATTTATTATGAATTATATTAAAAATTCATACACTTTTTTTAAATAAGTTAGATATAAAATGAACGACTAGAGTTATTGAGCTTTTACCTTCCAAGATTACACTTCTAGCCACAAATAAGTATGAGTTATGATACCTTTAGCGGCGCTAAAACTATATGGTGTTTACGAGAAAATACTGCAGTGGCGGCACTAAAGGAATACAAAAATATAAAATTGAAGTTGAATCAAAACCTAATCTTAATTCCATTGAAAACCAAGAGAAGTCGAATTACTAGAATGCTAAGCTATTAGTTTTTTATATCTCATAGAGTATCTTATTTTTTATATATCTTCTCTTCTTCTCTTCGTCTTATTTTATTCAGGCATTTTTAGAACAAACTTTTTACGTAAAATAAAATAATACGATTTTTGTATACATACATTTCAAAACAGCTATGCATATCACAAATGTAAAAAACTGAATTTTTCACATACATTAAAACGATATTTGATAAGTTTTATTATGTTTATTCAGCTAAAATCCGCGACAAGCAAAAACAATAACAGAAAATTAACAATGTGTGTTTTTTCTGTTGGGTTAAGTGGATTTATTTGGAACTTAAACCACAAACTTACCGAAAGTCGGCCATCAATTCTCCACCCACCAACCACTATACACAACACCAAACACACATTATTACTTTTCCATCTTGTAAACGACACGTGTATAGTATACTCTACGGTACTAGTATACTCCACTTAACCCAACAGAAAAAACACACATTGTTAATTTTCTGTTATTGTTTTTGCTTGTCGCGGATCTTAGATAAGTAAAACTTTTGACTGTCCATATAGTGATGGATTTCCGCAAAGTAACGCCTGACTCCATTAATAATATTAATAATGTTTATTCATTTTGAGTGTACTGCGTTGGCTATTTTTGGATGTTTATAAATTCATAAATATTTAAACGTATACATTATATTATAATATAGATATATCGTGGTGGTGTCTCTCGTATATATGTATTGTGTGTAACGTAACAAAATATTTTGTGAACTGTCTTATTTGTTTATTATGATTTAGTTCACCATAGTAGTTACCATTGAAGCATTACTAACGGCTTTCCTAATGTGTGTTTGATCCCTTAAACGGGGTTCTTGTTAGGGTTTTGTCAGATCACGGAGTCAACAATGCTATATAATACTATATTTGAAAAATAGCTTTTTATGTTTCTATAAAAACTATTGCAGTTTCATTTAATTTTTAATTTTCTTATTTATTCAGCATAAGAGATTAAAATAATTTTTGTAGAGGTCAGTCTATTAACGATAAGTTAACCATTTAATCTGTTTTCTCCTAGTCTACCAAAATGCCGTGGTTCTTCTAAAAGAAATAGCAAAAGAAACTCCGCAGGTACAAGTAACCTCTTAGGTATATATTTTTTTTCCAGTAATAATACAGTAGGTAATTGATAAATTGTTCACTTCGTATTTTAATAAACACGCTTGTAAGTAATGCTTTTCATCTCCTGCCGTCGACTGAACAAATTGCGTTAGTATAAGGTAGAAGGCGTCAAAATTAAATTTATCAACTGTTTATTAGATGGAGGCAGGTTGACAATAAATAATTGTTGATATATTATGTTAAATCATGGAAGCAAAATCTAATCTAATAGAATTTTTGGACGATCTCAATATTTAAGTACTTTATTCAAAAATTGTTTATTAAGCCAAATATTATTTTTTATGTTATTTTTTTAAATCATTTAATCATAATTATGTACATTTTTCTAATGAAGTTCCTGTGTTAAGAAACAATAGAATTAGGATTTCTTTTTTAGGTATTATAGAAGTAGGCAATTATGTCCTTAATCATAAATGTGGACAGTCAGAATTTTTACATGGCTAAGATCCGCGATAGATAAGCAAATAAGAGGAAGTGGATTTAATTAAAAAATAATAAATAAATAAAGAAGGAGATGAATGAAGATGGAGAAAGAAGAATCGAGAAGAAAGAAAACGAAAAAAATTTTTTTAAGTAAAATCTCTAGCACTATTATAAGCATACAACATAAAGATAACATAATGTTAATAAAGTGCTGATAAAATAAAGATAAAAAAAATAATAAATAGTAGATTTACTTTAATTTATAAAGTGATTTAATAAAGTTGGAAACATATCGTTGTCTTTAATTCAGGAACTTACGGCACAAACGCGATTCTCTACAAAGTTCGAGGCAACACAACTGCTTGCTTAACAAACTGAAGTTTTCACTAAATATTTACAAGTTTGCAACAAATGCACTTCAAATTAATTCACAAGTTTCATACTTCCACAGCCTATATAAATATAAATAATACTTCTACATCAATTCTTTATAAATTCGAAGTCGATCGCTGAAACGTCTATGTAGTATTTTTTTTTGGATTATATTAATATGTATTTTAATGTTTATTGACTTGTGATGTTTTTACAAAGAATAACACGACACAAGCAACCGGATCACTAAATTGTAAAAAAAAAGTATTATATATAAATATGAATTCTTAGACGACCGATTGGCTCAGTGGCGGGGCTCTCCGACCGCGAAGTCAATGGTCGCGGGTTCGATTCCCGCATCGGAATAAATATTTATATGGATTTATAAATGTTTATTCCGAGTCTGGTAACCCTCCCAATCCGCATTTCCTTTCCCGCTTTTTCCTTTCCTCTCTATCCTTTCCCTTCTTCTCCGCCAATCTACGGTCTGCCGTGCCAATGGATGCGTGGCTAGGGGCGAGCCTAGTCGTAATCGTGCCGATCGTCCCGGGGTCGGGCTCCCCCGGGGACTATGGTGCCTTACCTCAGCAGAGCCCTGCTGCTGGGGCTGACCTCCATCCTCCCTTGCGGCTCATGGGATTCACTAAGACGAATTTAATATACCTAATTTGTCGAAAATGACGGCGACGTGGTTCGCCACCAGTCATGTCCTGACGACGAGTGCGAAAAACGACCAATGACGAGCCGTTTCGCTGCGATGAATGGCAGCGGATGGAGCTCTGTGGTCAACCCCTGCGGGGGATAGGCGTGAATATATATAAAAAAAAAACAATTCTTATAAAAAATTACCACTGCCACTGGACATCTGCAAAAGATGTGTTGCTCTGTGTAAAAAGAAGTAAAGGAAGAGCAGTTGGGCCTTAAAATCCCTACAGACAACTCTGAACGAAACATTTCTCTTCGTATCGAGTTCACTTTCTTTGGACGGTTGAACGACTCACGTTTAATCGCTGTGAGACGTTACATCGGTTACACCCCTCTTCCAGCAACACTATAAATTTATTAACTCTTATTGCTTTTTCTGCCATTACAATAGACTTGTCTTGGGACTTTAAGTCCCAATAAGACAGAATTTTGCGACAAACATAAATTATTCTACTAAAAGTTACAAGAACATAGTTTTAGTTGCTTGATTACCTTCTAACAACAAACTCACGAAAAGTAAGTTAATTCACAAACTTTAAAACGGATTATTTTTTAAAAAAAAACAAGTTTTGTATTTGGAATTAATGTGTTTTCATACCCAGACTTTTTATCAAGTGCCAGTGACATAATTTGGCTATTAAAACCTTTTTAGAACTAAACTTTTACCCATAATGTAGAAAATTCAAAACCGCAATTTTTTTGTAACTATAGCTAAAACTCATGAATGATAAAAAAACTAGACAAAAATGATATTCTAAAAAACTAGAACTTTCGACCTTATTGGTTCAGTGGCGAAGATACCGCTTTCGGGATCAATAGCCTACAGGTATTTATTCCGCGTCTGGATGCCCCACAAATCTGCCATGGACAAGCGTTTTAGTAATGGGGTGGTCCTTTGCACTTTAAACTGTACTCTATATTTATTCATTAAAATGTTTTGTTGTATTTTTCAATTTAATTACAATTTTAATTGAACAGAGATATTCGACAAATAATTCTAATTACTATTACTTTTACTCTTCTATAATTAATCAAAATGCTTTGGGTGATATTTGTATTAAAACACGAGAAACTGCCTTTCTTTCTTATACACTACACATAAGAAACATTCAATATTTTTTCAGCCAAGGAAAAATCATGTAATAAATAACGTAAAATTATTTTTCACAGAGAGCGAGAAACAAAATTGTTTAACTGATTGCGAGGTGTCTGTTATTTTGAGTAACATTTTATCTGGAGCTTGTTATTAATTTGTTTCTGTATAATTAATTTTTCTCTTTAATTTTTGTCATCATCATCATATATATAGCCGTAACAGTTTAACATTGGAAATTGGCCTCTGTCAAAATTGTGGGATATTGTCGTAACCGTTACGTTTGTGGATGGACTGGGGTCGCGTATTGAAATAGTTTCAGCATAAAATAGAACGAGATTACTATGGCAGCAAATATCAATAAAAAAAAAACTAATAATTTAAGTTTGAAATTAATTTTGGTAATAAATCAATCTAATTTCAAATGTTTTGTCAATTAATTGACATAGTTTATAATTTTACAGATATGGTCTGCGCATAATGAAGAATGCATTTAGTTAAGTTGAAATAAATTTCTTGCTTAGTTGAAATAATTTTTATGACGATATGCATTATAAGTTACTAATCTATTTTTTTTTATATATTCACGCCTGTCCCCCGCAGGGGAACCACGTCGCCGTCATTTTTCAACAAATTAGGTATATTAAATTCGTCTTAGTGAATCCCACGAGCCGCAAGGGAGGATGGAGGTCAGCCCCAGCAGAGCCCTGCATGCTGAGGTAAGGCACCATATTAGCCGGGGGAGCCCGATCCGGGACGGTCGGCACGCTTGCGACTAAGCTCGCCCTTAGCCATGCATCCTTTGGCACGGCAGACCGTGGATTGGTGGAGAGGAAGGGAAAGGATAGAGAAAAAAGGAAAGTGCAGGAACGGAAATTCGGATTGCGTAATGGTAACCCCACCAGACTCGGAATAAATATTTATAAATCCATATATATATTTAATCCGATGCGGGAATCGAACCCGTGACCATTGACTTCGTGGGCGGAGTCAATGGTCACGCCACTGAGCCAATCGGTCGTCTTATTTAAGTTACTAAACTACAATGAATTTTTAAGTACATTTTAGTGTTTTCTATAATATACAACAAAAATAATCTTAAAATACTCACCGATACAACAGTGAGCTTTATTGGTACGAGTTTTCACGTACAACTGAATTTTTCGAATGCATTCATGGTATGCATTAACATTTATCTGACTTTTTAATACGATTTCCTGAGATTTGGTATTGGGTGAGAAATAATTCCTATTTTGTAACGTGAATAACATTTTGAATTTCTTTTAAGATTTAAATTGACAATTTCGAATTCGTGTTGCTGTTAATAATTCATTTAATAATTATTCTTTACAAATGTTATGAGCGTTGGATTATTTTATATGCAATATTGCTCGGAAATGTTTACACGAGGATATATCCAGGTTCATTTCCAGTCACATCGAGCCAATCTGAGCACTCTTCAAGTAACAGCCAGTGACTGAGAGAGCCGTTGCCTCCCCCCCTCAGAGCAATAGCAAGACAATAGCCTAGGCCACAAACACATAAACCACATGCACCTTGCCCGCAAAGAAGTCCCAAATAAAACGTACCGTAGAAATACTGAGCTGGTTTACCTTTGCTACATATGAACTAACTTGAGAATGGTTATAATGAGGGGTTAAGTAATACGTCATGCAGGAGGCCTATGACCAGCAGTGGACTAACGTGGGCTGCTGTTGATGATGATATTATGAAAAGCCGTTACAGTCTTGTCATTATTATCGGCATACATTACGTACAAGTGATTTATAAATACAATACATTTTATATGATAAAGATACGATTTTTAGTTAGTCAATCTGTATGTACTTACATATGAACATGTAAATTGACCAATAAGAAAGAAATACTATTTAACATATAAAATTCAATAGCTTGAGAACATAATTTTTTACCTTTTTCTAGCGTCCAATAGACACACGATTTTATTTAGTTAGTAGCTAATGGTACAAACAAGGTCTTCCAGAAAAACTTCCTTAAGTAAAACACCCGTTGCCTAATTAGCTAGAGTTTCCCGTTAATTTAAATACATTACGTAAATGCAGCTAAAATTCACTTGAAATATTTTTTCCAGCTAACTAGGATTTTAGCTTGGCGGAAGTAATTACTTCGTTATACATAGTTGCAATTAGTTAATGCGTTTGCAGTACGCAATATGTTGGAATTTTTTTGTTGTAGCCAACTAAATATGTATTTACTTCCATAATAACGGGAACTATTATACTGTTATAATTTTCTTCCGACTGTCCTTGAAAGACAGAAATTCAACGAGTGTATGTATGTCTATTTCTTTGGCATGCTCTGTAGCCTAAAGGGCTTGATAGATTTAACATATGAGGTTAACCTCTCGACTGCACAGCAGCCGAGTTTAAAAAACAACTTTGGATTGAGACGAACGCGCCGCCTCCGTGTTTTATGTTTGTGCTTTTGCTTCAGAGACTCTGTCAGCTGGAAGTGACTTGCCGTGGCCAATCAGGAAGTCGAAAGTCCCTCAACCGTCTGTGCACCCAAATACCAAAACAACTGCTCAGCAGATGACTTTATGATAAATAAAATCTATGATACTCATATCTCGATTAAAGTTCTTTATATATTAATCTTAGTTCATTATTTATTTACCTTTGAGCATCGCATGGTTCAGTGGTGAAGCTACCGCTTTTGTAGTGGGTAAATATATGTATGGCCCACATGTAGTTTATTTCGAGTCTGGTTGTGTCACCAATCGGTCCTAAACAACCGTGGGGGATTATTTTCCATTATCCCATAAATCAAGTGGCCTCTGTGCCCAACAGTGAGACATACTCATATATGCATGCCAAAACAATTTTAGCATCAGCTGGGATCTGACGGGTTGGTACCCTTGACTCTTGAGTTAGGTACTCTAATCAATGAGGCGAAAGGTTTTCTTAAATCAAATACCGACCCTATTAAACCAAATAATTGAGTAACTTAAATCGTATCGATCTAGAACAAGTTCGACAAAAGAATCAATGTAAAATATAAAATATATGTATATATAATAATGTAAATCAAAATATATAATAGTGATGTATAATGATGATGGTTACTTTATTAAGGACGGAAGCAGTATGTTCGTTATATTTTGAAATCCGATAAGTATTGGATAGGAAAGGACTTAAGGAAAACAAAAAGAAATCGAGAATATTTTATTGTTTTTTATTTCAACATCCAACGTTTATGCACTATGCATATATTTTTTAAATCAGTAATATTTGTGAATAATCAGTATGTGGCAAAGAACAAATTTGTAAGTAGATATTAAAAAAAATATATAACTAGAAAAACACACTAATTATTTATCCATATCCTTATATACTCTCTGTAACTTCTCCAATTACTCTATTCAGTTCTATCTATCAAATTTCTGCTGAATGTTGTGTCCATTAGGAATGTATTTTATTATCCATATATTTTATTACCGTAAACAGCGGCAATAGCTCGGTTGGCAAGACTCGGTCTTACGAACTGTACGTCGTGAGTTCGTCTCCTCCTTTGAAATTTTTATTGATGTGGACCATTTTCTAGCACAAGCATTATAAGTTCAATCGGAATGGCTAACAAATTTTAGTTTTTTTAAAAACTTTGCTAGTCTTCTTAAAAAAAACAGTACTGTTATATTTTACGATTTTCCATAACATAAAACAAATTAATATGATATAAAATAAAATATATTTTAATATATTATGACATTTTATTTTCATGTTCACTTTAATCAATCAATCAATCCAGCTGTAACTGTTCACTGTTTGAATTGGTTCTTCTTCATAAATAACCACACTGTTGCCGTAATCTTCACGTTCAGTAGGTCATAAGAAATCGCACATTACTTTTACTACTCAGGTACATGTCATGTCCATACATTGTGCTCCCGTAGTTGTCTTCTTGTACGACGCCCGCAGGAAGAAGCAATGGGGCGAACTTGGCTTATCTGCCGGTAGCAACATAAGACTATTTTTCATTTAATATTTCATTTCAGTAAATTTCATTAGTGCTTTTTAACGTAGAGAATATTTTGAATGCCATTGTATTATAGAAACAGGCGAGGACTGTTGTAATTTAAGAAAGTCCTTGGTTGTGACACTTCATTTTTACTGAAACGTACTCCATGATTTTTACTCTCAATTGTTCTTGCAGCTGACACGCTTAGTAAAAGCTACCATTTTTAAATACTTGGCAACTATTACAACTCGGAAATTCAGGCAGCAAGAATTTTTGTTGTTAAAATGTTGAAGACTACGACGAAGAATATTTAATATAGCCAAAAGTGGATTTTTCATAATTTTCATACTTGAATAAGGATTAACTTGTATTCTTCATATGTTATATGAAATAGATGAAAATTTGCAATTTATTTTTATTTATTTACCTATATTAGGCAAAATTTATGTATTCAAGTAAAATAATTACTAATGGAGTCAGGCGTTACATTGAGGAAATCCATCACTATGTGGACAGTCAAAAGTTTTACTTAGCTAAGATCCGCGACAAGCAAAAAATATGAAATAATTACAATGAAATTACAAGCATAATAAATACAAAATGATTACAAATAGACGACCACTTGACTCAGTGGCGAGGCCCTCCACCCACGGAGTCAATGGTCGCGGGTTCGATCCCCGTATCGGAATAAATATATGTATGGATTACAAATATTAATTCTGAGTCTGGTAACTCCGCCAATCCGCGCTGGACAATAGTGGTGGGTTAACGTCCGTAATCTAAAACCGTCTCTAGTAATGGAGAGGCCCGTGCTCAGCAGTGGGACATATATGGGCTATATGGACAGTCAAAAGTGTTACTTAGCTAAGATCTTAGCTAAGTAAAACTTTTGACTATCCATATAGTGATGGATTTCTGCAAAGTAACGCCTGACTCCATTAATAATCATATATGGGCTGTTAAAAAAAATTACAAAAAAGGCGCAGTGGCAAAATGCTCATATACCAAGTCTAGGTTTTTGCTTTAATAATTTGTGTGTTTATAATAACCAAATAAAAAAAAATAAAAAAGGGAATCCCGGTGTAGGAAAATTAATGGGTATAAAGCGTTTTTATTTTTTTAATGATGTAATTCATGATTATTATCATTGAATTATCTATTTAAAATAAATAAAAAATTAAATATCAAGCAAATTATAACTTAAACAACAAAGATCTGCGTAGTAAGAATGGTTAAGGGTAGTTAGCGCTGTACATTTTCACGCGTTGCGGTTACACCTCTGTCTATGTTTTAACTTTATAACCGCATTACAGCCGCTCGAAGTGTAACGAGACTACCGAGATATACCTACTATCGTTGCCTCGTGGCAATTACGCTGTTTAATAATATATTTGAGATGATTTGAGCAGAGCAGAACTTCGAAACCGCAAATACGGTCAAAAGGTACGCACATGAATATGTAATTAATGATATCGAATATAATATGAAATGGAATTGACGAAGTGTTATTCTACACTTCGTAAAATGCACTCTCTCTTAGTATTTTTTTTGAATTAATTCAGTCAGTTAGCTTTACTTCTTGGGTATGGTACGAAACACTTCAATGTATTGTTAGAAAAAAAAACAACAAACAAACGGGGACAGCCACACCTCGCGCAACATGTTTTTGCGGGGCGTTGGGAACGAGCCTCTGGGACCAAAAATCCATTGCACGGACAGCAACCCAGAAGACGACCGTCCCCCGGTTTCAGGTACTGCTGTTTCCAACGGTTTTTGGGGCATCCTATCTACTTCGCATCGTCTAGATATGGCTAAACTTCTTCTTACCTTGGATTCGTCGCAGGTTCTCCCTCCTCGCGGGGTCCAAACGGCGGCAGTAGGAGCTCTCGTGGGAGCGGACGTCCCTCGCGTGGACGTGCGTGTAGGGGAGCGAAATTATGCAGATGGAAGTGCTGGCCCATTGTCTACGTACTAACCTGCGGTCCCTTGCTGCTATGACGTAGTACGTTGAGATCCCCTCCGTCCCCATGATGGCACGCACAGACAGATTCTGCTGGATCTCGACGCGTATACGCTGTGACTCAGACACAAGCGCATACCATGCCGGAGCGACATAGGTAAGTCGGGAGCAGATGTACGCCTTGTAGACCATCAGCTTCGTACGCACGCGTAGACGAGTAGTCCTCCGACCAATATTCACAGTATTGGTTGGAGGAACGCGCGCGCAGTCTTCGCTTGGCTAGCCACATTCTTGGTGTGAGCGGCGAGACGCAGCGTGGGGTCGATGCGGACTCCGAGGTACGCCACTGTGGCTTCCTATTCCCGAAGTTTGAGTGGTGGCGGCAATTTTCCCCGGCCGGTCACGATGGCGGATGTCTTTCCAATGTTGATCGATATCCGCCAAGTATCCAGCCACTCGGGTAGGAGATGCAGCAGCCTCTGCAGCTTCTTCACGGCCATTTGGACCCAAGGAGACGACGCGAAGTATGCGCCGTCGTCCCCCCATAGCGCCAGCATGACGTCAGACGCTCAGAGGCGACCTTTGTATACGCGGCGTTTAATGTTAGAAACGTAAATTGTAAGATTTTAATGTCACATGTGTATGATTTTCAAAACTTTTTTATTAAATTCAAAAATCTTTCAATATATGGTGTATTTTGTATTTAATTGAGACTTACAATATTCTTTGTATAATAATTTAAAAAAAACAAATAGGTTAAAAACAGAGCATGCTTTACACCAATACATACACGCGCACATCCATACTTCTTCTATAGTAGATATAGAATGGCCGTGCCGTTTTGATCGATGACTTGTTGCCATCTTGTAGGTAGTGCCATGATCCCATTCCTGTAGAAATTTTGAGATTTTTGATTACAAAAATCTGACAGGTAGTGTTCACAGTGTTCTTTTTTAGCTTTATGCTTCCTAAAGAGTTCTGCAATGACCGAAACAGGTGGAAATCTGATGGAGCAAAGACAGGGCTATGCGGAGGATGCATCAACACATCCCAGCCAAGGTCTCTCAATTTTTGCTGCATGGCTATAGATGAGTGCGGTCTGGCGTTGTCATGGTTTCTCGGTTTTTTTTTCTTTATTCCATCTTCAGAATGTCACATCTAATATGGTATTAAAATCAGTCAGTTACATTCAGTACAGCCAAAGAGGTTTGATTACTAATAATACATTCAAAATACGAAAATACTTTTGCCCCGACCTATTACATCCACACCTCATCTTGACGGTATATGGAAAAGCTTAAGTTTGTGTATGCCGTATAATAATTTAATAAAATAATGTAATGTTTAATAAATAAATAAAAAAAACAATAAAATATACAATACGTTTCTATAAATGAAAAAAATGAATAAATATTTGTGAAGATATATATATATATATATATAATTCAATGTTTTAGTTATTGTTGGGCATTGTAAAATAATGAAAAATAAAAGAATGAACCAAGGCTTTGGGTTATTCTGAGCTTCTATGTTCCGAGATTACACCCCAGGCTCCATTTAACTGTAAATTATGACCACCTTTACGCTGCTCAAACTGTTTAGTGTCTGTGAGGAAACATTGCTGCCTGGATACTTCACGAATACCAAGATACTAACTAGTTTTCCATTTTAAGAGTATGCCAGCGTAATAAAATGAAAAAGTGGCAAAACCTAACATTGTGAATATTTTATAAATTCTATATTTGTACATACATATATATGTATATATATTATATTTTTTAATTTTTTTAAATGATTTATTCTCGTTCTCAGTGTAAATGGTATAGTTTACGGTCTAAACCTTAATCATTATATTATTAATTAAATATGCTTAATCATTATCCATTCGAATAAATCCTTGGTGTCCGATTTATATATCATTTTGGTCAAGAATTTATATGTTATTTAATATTTTAATATTCTTCTAGTACTCTTTGTTTCTTTTATGAACGGTGTATAAGAAGTAAATCTAACAATTATAAATTTTACATGATTTATGTAGTATTTACCATATGACAATAGTATAAACTAAAATTTTATTAATATTATTCATGTATTATTAACATGCCTATGGCACTGCGGATGTCTATGGGCTGCGTTGATTACTTTCCATCAGGTGAGATGCGTACTTGTTTGCCTTCCTGTCCAATAAAAAGTAATACATATAGAAAATTATGATTAGAAAATTATGACAAAAAAGTATGTCGATAGGTATTTTTGTCAACAACAACGATTAACATATTTTCTTTGATTACAGCCATTAGAACACCAGGTGAAGAAACCGTACCATTATGGAAATTTTATTTAGTTAGTTTTAAGTTAAAAAATGACAACATTTACCTCGTTTAGGGAACTTAAAACGAGAGACAGTAATTACTTTGTATTCTAAATAACTTATGTGTTACTTCCATTCCTATCTTCATATCTTGTTGAACCCTTATATTTACTTATTTGTTTATATGTTAAAGATAATTTAAATAATGCTATTTTATTGCAAGTACAGCAATTTAAGCTACGGAGTTGTGTGAGATAAATACACAAATGGGAAAGCTTCCTATGAATTTGTTTCACATTTACGGTAAACTTGTAGACTTAAATTCATGTAAGTACAAGGACTAGCTTCAACTCCGAGTTCAAATTGCGACTAATTGTAGCCGCGTGGAAAGTCATCAAGTGTTGAGTTCGATGCAAAGTTTTATTCATATTTGTTGAGAGTGGAGTTAAATAGTAAAAAATTGTTTTTTTTTATATATATTTCTTAATAATTTACGGCTACGAAAAGCACAAATTTAACTTAGATTTTCTGTATACTCTATCAATATAAATTTTGAATTTATATTGATTATAAATTTAAAATTGAATATGATGATTATATTTAACCATCGTGATCAACGTATAAAATATTACGTAAAACTAATTTGTAATATTGGTGATAGATGCATAATTAATTTTTTATACTGCAAAGTATATGTGAGACGAGAAGTCCATGTAAACTTATCGATCTAAGCCATACTTAGTTATAGATTACTGAATTAAAGTATACATCAGTAAACATACAACAACCATGTAAACCTAAATCATAGTTCTTACGGAAGTACAAAAGTAAAAATGTATGCTGTTAAGAATTATTCGAGAGCTAATACAGCTTTGAATAAATAATATTAAATAATATTTGTAAGATTCCAAAAGAGATATGTAAATGTCGGTTTTACTACGAAAATATTGGCGTTAGAAAATTGAGAAAAAGTATGTACCTGTATCGTAATCGTACCTGAACTTAGTTGTTGTTAAAAAAGTATATAATTTTAAAAATTGAAAAATTGGTTGAGACAATTTAACCAAAACCATTTTTTTTTATTTACACTAAGTTATCTGAAGTTAATATTTAAGATAATTGATGCATGTAATATATTTCCATGTTCAATTTATATTTGATTACAAGATACCTCATGATTGTTTAACTTCGTTGACTCTATGAAATTTTGTATCATGTTTATAACTAATCTGTGACTTTGTTATGAATGTATAACATATTTAGCGTACGTGACAGGCGACTGAGTGCACATTCAATTTGAATTCATTCATAATGAATGCGACAGGTCGGAGTGTACTCTGAGACCGTTTGCCATATCTAGTTACGCATTGCGCCCCGTCACAGAGACGTACTCAAATACCACTGTTAATATTTGAACAAATTTAGCTTAATGTACACGTTTAATATATGATACAAATATTGTTTACTTGAGATGTAATGGTATCATTGTAAAAATGGAGTAATCGTTATAATTTCTAATTTGTGTGTTCAGTAGAAAAGTTATAATGGACTGTATAATAATTGATTAACGTACTTTTGAAATTTTTAGTAATCATTTAATAGTTATATAAAAATGATTACTAAAAGTAATAAAAAAAATAATTTAGTAGTTTTTTTTTTAAACAATAAGTCTTACGAGCTAAAATAATTAATTACCTAAAACTATTTAGATAGTTGCTTCCTCTGTCCAAGTATAAAATTAAACTTCAGCTTTATTCAGGTTACATTATCTTCAATACATACTCTTCAATTATAAATATTTAATACAAAGAAAACAAATTGACGAAATTTGTATTGTACCTATTTATAATATTCTTTGTGAAAGATGTGTATAACTTTGTAAAAAATATGTTGTAATTTATTACTGACTTTTTAAAAAATTGGCGAGAGGAAGACGTGTCAGCAGGAAATATTTTTGGGGAACAAAGTTAATTAGCGTGTTTTCTTTGATTACAGTCATCAGGGCACCGGGTGCCGGGTAGCGGGAACAACGAACCAGCGCAGGTGAGACGGTGCTCAGACTAAATTACAGCATTTATTTCATTTAGGGAAACTGAAGCGACATGATGATAATATAAGCATAGTAGACAAAGTAAGTTATACTAAAATATATATCATTAAAATAAAATAATGAATATGCCATTCAAAATGCAGAAATGAATTCCTTGAGATAAATATAATTCTTAGATTTAAAACATTAGATCTTTCGTGCAACCTCAACTAAATAATACATTCATATATAACTTATTGTTGACTTAATAAAACTACTATATATTATTCTCATAAAAAGAGATTCTGAAATATAGATATATTATAAAAATTTACTATTACTTATTTATATATACTTATTTAATAATATGTTATAAAAAATTACAAAAATATAGTTAATGGAAAACACTTGTGTTTCTCATAGAACAATAACTAATCTTTTTGTTAATTACTTTTATTTATTGTAAAGCGTACAAACAGGTATGCGGTTCAAATAATGCTATGTGATCATTACCGCCCATAGATAACCACAAACACGTAATGGACTGTTAACTAATCAAGGCTGTTTTTTAAGGATTAATTATTATGTCAAATTGTATAGTTATGGTTTTCTATACACAAAATATTAATAATAAGTTTAGGTTTAAAGCCGTCGGTTAGGAAGACGATGATTTGAAATTTAATTTGATATTTGCTGCAGTAGAAATTGCTTTGCCTGCTAGTTCAAATTGCAACAATCTGAAGCCAGTTGAAGATTCATTTAAGTTAGACGTAATGGCTGAAAAGTTTTGCTTTTGGTAAAGCAAGATTATCTATCTGCTCGAATAATTCAGTAAATATTTTGATAATATTTATGTATATACACACTTAAATTAATTTAGTTTGTCTACTTTTATATTTAGTTTATCATAGTCTAGTACTTAGGCACTATTAACTTTAGGTTTTTACTTGCTGTTTTGCTAGATAACCAAGTTGGTATTAATGACAGGCAGAAGTTCGTGCAAATGCAATGCAATTGTTGTTTATGGTTTAGTAGGGGCGCTGTGTGAGGGCCACATTAAAAATTGAAATCGACATCATCAGTCTACGACAATCCACTGCTGGACATAGTTTATCCCGGAGGCCTCATCGCTCTATTTAACTATTGGAAATCACTTTATTGTTATTGTAAATGGGTACAGCGCCTCAAATTTCAATTCTTACATGGTAAGTTTAATATTATCATCATGATAAACATACATGAACAGTTTGATTTAGGGTTCCTCTAAAACCTAGCCCGATCTTCGACTTCACACACGACATGCATCCAGTTACAACCAGCTGCCTAGTGCAGAACGTTGCAATTTTGCGCAAGCGGCTTAATCTACATCTGGCCGGCAGACCATAAGTTCATACAAATAATAGGTAGTGGCTTTTGTAGGTTGATTAATGGAGTCAGGCCTTACTTTGCAGGAATCCATTACTATGTGAGCAGTCAGATTTTTTAACAAGCAAACAAAAATAAAAAAATAATAATGTGTTTTTTAATAGAAGAAGTGGATTTACGGGAAATTAAAACTAAATCTTACCGGAAAACGGCCGTCAGCAACTCTCCACTTCTCGACCGCTATCAATAACACCAAACACACATCACCACTCTTCGACAATATACACGATACGTGTTTCGCCTCAACACGAGGCATCATCAGGTATAGTAGACTCTACGGAAGACAAGTGTTAATTGATAGTTTTATAGTTCTAGTTTTGTACACATAAATACTAAACAATGCCCATAAATTGTAAGTAAATGCTGTAAATGAATGTTTTTAACTTTTCGAACTCACCAGCAATGCACGCCGTACTCGTATGTGTGGTAGGTATACAAGTAAATATATTGTGGCTGAAATAATAATGAATTCGCAGTTACATGTTCCGAATTTATTTACCAATTCAAAGTTCATTCAGAATTAAATGCAATCTGCGGAGCTCTAACCTACTGACTACTACTGAATAAACTTAAAATGTAAACAATGTTACAATTATCTATAGGCGGAGTTGATTGGTTTTCATCAGACGATATGATTTTTTGATTACCTTCGTAATCCCGTAATAAAAATATAAAAAAAAAAACGGGCACCTTACAGTCATTGGCTTTTCTATGGATAATATTAATATTCTTAGTATGTCATTAGCTTATGTTACTAGAAATTTCTTTATTCTTTTTAGAATTTTTTTAACACTTAAACCCTAGAATCGCTGTATTAGTCAATTTAAACAGAAATCCATGTGAAAATGGACATTTTTATGGGTATAGTATAATTAAGGCTATGAGTATTTTTATGGTACTTTAAAAGACATAAAAAAATAAAAACGAATAACGAGTATAACCTCCTGTTACAGCAATTACCGCATGTAATCGTCTTGGCATGCTTTCTACCAGGCTTTTGATGGTGTCCTTTTAAACTCCCTGTTGTTTGTAGAGGTGGTTTGACAGATCGTACTCACCTTTTTAGGAAGTCCCAGACGTGCTCAATGGTGTTAAGGTCGGGGCTTCGTGCTGGCCAATGCAAATACTGATGACGCGATGAATACCGATTTCTTGCATATAAACATCTACGTCGTCAGAACGGTGGGCCCGAGCATTATCATCCATGTAAATGGCACCTTCAATAATTGCCGTCAGTTCAGGTGCATGTTGACAACGCATTTATGTTATGTACTTTTGCGCATTTAGTGAGCCATTTTTAATTAGGTTGTTTCTTTTGAGGTCTATGTAACTGCATATGTGTTTCCTCACTCGGTTGCCTGAGTCACTAAAAAGTGGTTGCCTTCTCTGAACGGAACCTGTCTCTTGGTATCGAGTCCAGGTTCTTTGGATGATTGAACGACTCACGTTTAACTGCTGTGAGACGTAACGTTGACTACACCTTTCTTCCAGCAGCACTATAATTTTATTAGCCCTTATTGCTTTTTCACCCATTACAATAGACACAAAGATATCTGTTTTAAGTCACAATAAGGCAGCATGATGTGACAAACTAAAATTATTCTACTAAAAATAACAAGAAGTTAGTTTTAATTGCTTGATAACCTTCTAACAACAAACTCTCGGAAAGTAAGTAAAGTCACAAATTACAAAAGGGATTATTTAAAAAAAAAACAAGAGCTTCGAATTTTAGAATTAACTTTTTTTCATACTCAGGCTCTTCATTAGGTGCCAGTAACATAGTATGGCTATTAAAACCTCTTTTGAATTAAATTATTACCAATAATTTTTACATATATAGAAAAATTAAAATCGCCCGTTTTTTTTAAAAGGAAAGTATTTTAATTTTTTGATCTGCTGCTTTCTGCTAAACACAGACACAAGAAAAAAATTGGTATGCTTTTTATTAAGAAATAGACAATGTAAGTAAATTTTTCTCATATCTAATATATGTCCCAGTGCTGAACACGAGCCTCTCCATTTTTGAGGAAACTAGCCCTAACTCACCATCTTTATCCAATGCTGATTGGCGGGATAAACAGACTCGGAACAAATATCTTTATGCCTTACATATATCTATCCCATTGGGGGTTCGAACCCACGACCACTGTCAGCATAAACTGCAACCTCACCACTGAGCTAGCTCACGGAGCTGAGCAACTGATCAAATTTATTTTGGTACACGAATTATGTTGTATTATACGGTAAGCGTATGCAATTAGAAGAAGCGAACGTGTACAGGGCTTCAAATGATCTCTAACATACATATTTGACAGATTGAAATTGAACGTGCAGTTAGACGTTGCATAACATGGAATTACGAGTACCATCAAACTCAAGGTAGTTTATGTATGAGCCTCTGAGAACAGTTTCGTCTTTTTTAAATGATCTCCCTTTGAATAACTAAAATTTTAGCTGTCATCTATTTTTATTAATTCGAAAATTATTTATCGACGACTAAGCTTCTTGCTTATAATAAATAATAATAATAAAATGCTTTATACTTATATCCCACATTAGGATTCTGTATGTTGTGGGAATCAATTATAAATACTTACCTTATAGGTCAAATATTTATTTGTATGACCTTTGGCTTAGTTCACATAAATAGTCCAATGATAGGTGGAATCGAATTTTCACGACGACACGATAGTGATCGCAAATCCTAACCAATAGCCGTTTCAAAAAACCATTACAAACGCTAAAGAAAAAATTGTTTCTGTTGAAAAATATCCCTTTGCAATGCTGCAGCTTTAAGGATTCGTGTATTGAATATCTGATAACTTGAGGCTAAAACTCGTATTTTCACAAAGGGGGTCTAACGCGATATAACCAACTATTACCAGTGAAACTACGTTTAATATATAGTATATATTATATATTCAACGTAAATAGTTATAGGTTATATATTGTATTTAACTTATAACTTTATTTGTTTTGTCTCAGAACAAAACGTAAAAATATACTTGTGGTCATACTGTGTGTATTTTTAATTTTTTTAGGTATTATTTTGTTTTAACTTTCTGCGTATTAACTTAAATTACGCCAAATCTCACACATGCGCATGCAATTGTGTTTAAAAAGGGATAAAAAGGTTTGTAGTCGCTTAATAATTAGTAGTACACACAAAAATAAATAGAAAGACATACAAAACAGTGCTGTAAATAAATGCATTAGTGCATTTATTTACAGCACTGTTTTGTCTCCTCGAAATAGCTTTTAATGTAGCTTTATTTTCTGCATACAATTAAATAAATCGATAAATACAGAAAATTCAATTCTTTGAAATAAAATAATAAAGAATTAATGAATGGAAAATGATTGATATTAAGATGAGCACGTAATTTAAATTTCATAATACTTAATTTTGTTTATATTTGGTGTCTTTAACAGTCAGAATCTTAATAAAGTATATGTTATTTCAATTAGTTATTTAGTAACACATATATAGCTAGGCAAAAAATAAACGGCAAATCATATTGTGCGGTCCATGAATGTTACCTTGATTAATATGAGACAATCGTTGACTTGACTCCGTATAATTTCGCAGCCGAGTCTGCCGTATTTTCTCATCCGAGAGAAGAAAATGCCTTCATAAGTAACGGTTAAACGGGACTTGGTTAGTCTGTTGAAGATTCCCTTAGCATTAGTTTCTTTGAATATATTTGTTCTAATTTAAATTAGAAAGAGCGGACAAAAAGATAAACTCTCATGTATATACTTGTGCTTTTAAAAAATATGTTTGGGAACTTTTTTTTGAAAATCTTTTTAAAGTTGTTCTCATATTAGTGTTAAAAAATACCCACCCTTAGTTTATCTCAAAAGCAATTTCTTTTTTTACAAAATAATTTTACATAATAATGCTTTTAACATTTATTATGTTTTTTATACAAAATTAGAAATATTATTCCATAGAATTATAGACGTGCGGAAAATCTGTGTCACGTGCACATGTGTGATGAACCACACAAACAGTATTGAACCCTTTACTTTTAAATAAGTCATCGATCCTTTATTTTACGTCATGTTTGAAATATTAAGTTTAATGTTGACATTCATTATTTTTATGGATGAGTTTTTAATATAAATAAAATATTAAAAAAATATTGTGGAGCATATGTTGTTTTAGAACAGGTTTAAAGAATTTGAATTTATCCATATATTTTTTGATATTATCTAGAGTAAATATTTTCCAATCCAGTTTGATTGATTCATGGTATCATCTATTATAATTAAGAAAAATCTAAAGTAAAAACGTGTGACAAACGGTAGACATCTGTTGTTGCATAGCTAAATAAACTGCCGAGAAAAAGCTCAAATCAGTCAGAATGTGTTTGATGTGTTTGATGTCGACAAATAAATAAAAGATAATAATGGTAGAGTCAAGGGAGCGCCAATGAGCCGTTTCGATAGGACAAGTATCTGACCAGCACAGAATATAGGCGTTAATTGGTAACAATTAACTAGGTTAGTGCGTATTATTGCACTCACGATGCAGATATTTCGGAGGTCCAAATCTCTTTCCCATCCTTTATTTTCTTTTTTTCTCATTTGATCTCTCTTTCTGCTTCAATTTCCATTACTAACATTCTTATCCTAAGGTAGGAAAAGCATATGTTGTTAGTTCTACAGATAATTATGGGCGGAGGAGATTCTTACCATCAGGTAACCCACTTAATCGTATGCCTATGCGCTTCCATAAAAAACACCATTTTTTATTATTAATAATTTTAACAACAATTTATAAGTACGTATAATATATATATATATGTAAGTACGTACTTGTATTTGTACTTATATAACTATTTTATAACACAACATTGCTATTATAAAAAAAATATTATTTAAATAATGGATGTCAAAGCAATGTTGCTAAAAAAATTATATCTTTCATAGGCGATTGTATACCGACGTTATGAATTCTATAACTTGTGTATAGGTAACAGAACTGAAGAAAGTGCCTGTTATTTAGAAGTAAATCAAGTCTTGTGTTAAGAGCATCTTTACAACACCCTAGGGAGCCGGGTAACCGTAACTTATGATGGTATTTTCTTCTCCTTTATGAGAATATACGAGTTTTAGTTCGGAGTCGCGGTTTAGATTCGCCCGAAATCCATTCACTTCACTAAATCTGAAACTTCTACACTTTTTTACGTTTGTTTTAAGATGTTTTTGCAAGAAAAGTAAAAACCTATTGGGTTTTAATTTTCGGTAGGATACTGACAATTTCTTTTAGGTGATCGTAACACACACTGACATCACAGTCACACACACACATATATATATATATATATATATATATATATATATATATATATATATATATATATATATATATATATATATATATATATATATATATATATATATATATATATATATATATATATATATATATATATATATATATATATATATATATATATTATCACTTATTACCTACATATAATATCTTTTAATAATTTTTCTGATTGGTAAATAAATATGTAAAATCGTTTATATTATGTATGTTAAAGGAACAGTTGATAATAATTAAAACTTTAAAGGACATAATAAATAATACAATTTTTGTAGAAGCGCTTTCATTTGTGACGCCTATCATTTTGTCCTTGTTATTTTAATGACTATTTGTTTCGAATGAAACGGACCGTATTTGGTACCTCCTAACCTAACCCTAGTTAATAATTTTTTATTATGTATTTTTTTTTATGTTTATTGCAATACTTTATTGTTATTCGTACATCAGTCAACCTTTCAACGTTAAAACAATGTTATTTAGTTTGTTATTTGATTTTTGAATGGAAGTCGCACTAATGCGCTACGCCCGCGTTTTGTTACAGCATTTGGTTAATTTAATATTTAATAGGACATTATAAAAATTATTATATTTTTATTAAAAAAATTAAATATAATTGTTTTAAAATCATGTAAGTATTAAATAAGACACAACATTTCGTATAAAGAAGATACACAGCTTGAATTAAATTAAGCAATTTATCCCGGCATTACATGCATTATATGTAAGGGGTCGAAAATTACACCATGTTGCCCCAACTGTCAACCTCACTTGCACGTGGTGTATCCTGCTGAGCAACGAATGAGGCACTGATGACCAAATGATAGCGGTATAACTATTACGAACTAAAGCTGGACTCAAATGACACAGGCCGGCGACGGGCAGCGACGTTGCCGGTGCGAAATGTCTGGCTCCGCTGTCCCCAACCCACTTCCCCAGTGTGGCGTCTACGGGCACAACACTCATGAAGCGCACCATTAAATAATGTAGGTTAACGTAATGAAACGAAACGTATATTTTTCAAATAAAAAATACACAAATAATGCGACTGATTTAAAAAGCGGATAATATAAGCGTTTGTTATGCGAATGGTTGTATTTGGAAAGATAGTCTCTAATAGATGACTTGTGATAATTCTAAAACGGTTTGTTTACATTTATTCTTCACGGAATTAGGCTGGAGTAGATATAGTTTGGTTTTATTAGCTCGAGGCGTCCCACTTGAAGTTGGCTATACACCCGTTTTCGCTATTTACGATATTTTTCTTCTAGTATTTTTCTTTACTGTATCAGTTGTGATTACGTCATTATTACTAGAGTTTACAGTTACATAATTATGTGCATTATACTACTCTATGTTATTATTATCATACAACAGAACATTAAAATACCTTGCAAAGATCTACAAAAACCATTATCAACATTTGAAAAGCGCAAAAACTCATGCTTTTATCAGAAGCGACGCTTAATGATGTACAATTTTTTACGAATCCTACGTCACGACACTTTTGCATAAACGTTCTTTATTTCTCTGAAACGCGCTTGAAATATTTTACTGAGAGTGCACGATAATAACAAATGCAACATCGCTACCAATGCTCCATTTAAATTTTGCTCCTCATTAATGGTGCACATAGAGAGAAATGTATAAAACAACTTTAACGATACAAGTAGTGTTTAAGTAGTGTAAAGATTAAATCTTAATTTAAAAAGTAATCTAACTCTAGATATCATGAATAGTGGATACTACAGAATAATAATAATCATTTATTATGACACCTTCCGTATTAGAGCCTTGTTTGCTGTGTAGCGGGGTGTACTGAGAGTTGGTGACGCTTAAGGTTGAAAGGATAAGATAGGTTATCGTAACCTCTTATACTAATTGATATATTGATTCAAATAACTGAAGTCGGTCAAACATAACTCACCATAGAAAAAGTTTTATCCTTACAATCAGAATTTAGTATGGTTTGTTTCCCATTAAATTTTTTTCCAATTATCACCATTTCATGAAACCAACTACTTTCCACGGTCTTAAATTTAAATAAAAAATGAATTAATAAATTGAAGAACTGAAAAGAAGTCTATAACTTTCAAAATTCACCTTTCTTTATACCAAGATCGGTAACGTTTCTGCAATACCCCTATGGGCGAAATTGGTTTCTTTTCATCGGACAACAGACATACATTCTCGTTTGCCTATCGTTTGCATATATATATTTGTTATAATGATGTGGTATATTAAATCGATGTAAGCTAAACATTTTATTGACAAAGTTCCATTTAAATTCAGCTCAGTTCAAACAATTCAAGTCATTACGGTTAGGAAGTAAAAAGCATCGAATGGTATCTTTTATCACGGTTGACATGGGAAACGTAACACATGTTACACCATGCAATAAGAAGAGCTGTCAAACATTAACATCGTATGCTCTTATTAAATGGACTATTATTCGTTTCGCTGTCGGCTATAAATACACAGATAGATTTTTTTTCTTTTCGCGTACAAACATAAATATTTCTGCAAAATATTGCTTGTGAAAGTCATATCAAAATCAGTTTAAATGTTTTTGATTGACTGGAACAATCAGAGAGACGTGCAAATGCACAGAAAGACTAAAAAATTACGTTTTGTTTTATCGTATAATGTAGAGCGGAACGTCTCTAAGGGTATTTTGTTTCCCCTTAGGTCACTTGAGGCGAGGCTCACTACATCACAGATAGCTGGACGGCGCCAAACAAAATCTTAAGGTTATTGGCGTCAAGATATAGCGAACAATAGCTAATAATTAATTCCCAACTAGCAAAGGGACTGTTTGGAAATATAACTTCGTCCAAGCAAAGAGCAACGGATGGCTATAGTACTTTCTAAGACATCGCCTAGATATATGTATAATACAAATGCTCCAATGAAAATATATTTATATCGAATATATACTGACAGTTCAATTTTCGGATTAGTTTATTAATAATAATTCATAAGTTATATAAAGTTCGCATCTTAATTTCGACACAGTTAAAATTTTAAACGATCAATAAAAATCAAAAAGTAATGAAGTGTTTATTATTTTTTAAAACTTTAACATTGCTTAAAATAACTACACATGTACCTACTCAATGTAGGTATTTTCCACCGCCAGATGCTTTAGACAGTCGGGACGCATCTCGATCCAACGATTTAAATATTACGTGACACTTTTCCAAAGCTTGTTATTGACTTCGGCCAATAGAGAGATTCTTTGACGAAGATATTGTTTTTATATTGAAAAGTGCCATTTATAGATCAGGGAGGGTTAGGTTTTATTGTCTCTGAGTTTTATAAGACGTATCAAAGATGTCGTCTTGATATTTTCAGTAATATAATTCATATCTAGATATTACTTTAATTAATTATATTCTATAACTATATTTATGGATAATATATATAATGGATTAATTTTTTTTCGATATAGTCATGTTATTATATTCTTAAAATAACATACATTTTGCCACCTTAACACCTATGTTCTTGTGTACATATATATTAATATTTATATATATATATATATATATATATATATATATATATATATATATATATATATATATATGAAATATGAATACGAAACTAAAACCAGAATTATTGAAGATTATTAATAAGATAGAAAAAAAATTTGAAGACGACTTTTATTTGATTATTATGATATGAATGATATGAAAATGTTTTTTTTTTCTATTCAGGATATTTTATAAATTTGATATTTATTTCTATGTGAACGAATTCTTTCTCTAAATTCGGATATCGACTCTATGAAGTAGTTATATAGTTACTAGATTATGAATTTTGCATCCATTTGCTCTGTTGTATAATTATTTTATGATTACTACACATACGAAATTATGTTATGTATGTATGTATTCGACATTGAATTGAAATTAAAATGCAAGATTATGCGGACAGTAAGAATTTTTACTTGGCTAAGATCCGCAATTAGTAAACAAATCCAGAAAAACAATAATGTGTATTTTTTTATTGCACTTATTGCTTATGGCGGATCTTAGCAAAGTAAGAATTTTCGCAATAACGCCTGATTCTATTAATCATTTTAAAATGCAAGATGTAAATGTAAATTTGGGGTAGTTAATTATTTACATGACATCAACAATAAGAGTTTAGAGTTTTTATAACATTAATTATGTACAGATTTTTACTAAGACACTTTTAATGAACATACTATTTAATCAATATTTAAAAAGAAGCAATCCTAATGAAGGGAGTAATTTGCATAAACATGCATATTTGCTTTGAAATCCCATGAGAGAGACATGAGTACTATGAGAATATTCATGTTGTTTATGCTAATGAGCAGTTTGTGATTCTATTTGAAATTAATACATTGAAAGTAAATTACAAAATATGAAGACTGGAAGAATAAGGTAGCTACAAGTAATTTTATAATTTAGTGATTTACTTTGGCGATAACATTGATTTAATGTGTAGAAGAACACAACTTTCACAAGTACATTTGAATACACAATGTAACATTTGAGAGAACAAATACCTCGTTAAATATCGAGTTCGCAGTAATAACTTTGTAGGAAAACTTAGCCACATCGCATCAGCAATTACCTCATCCGCAGTAATTTAAATTATAAAGAAGAAATTAATATATGTCTATATTATTATGAATTATAAAAAAATATCACTATTATTATCATTAACACAACCATAATTATCCACTCCTGATAATTAGTCCCCTCTGAATATAAGGGTACTATTATAACTCTAACGCTTTGCAGGCGGATTGGCGATGGGATATTGGTTGCTAATACTCAGGTAGACGCTGTTGCCTAGCCATTGGTGATTACTCTCATAATCGTCTCATACGACACTTATGGTTGGGAATAAATACACAATAAATACTCTTATCTAATCTATCTTCACATGATCATAAATCAATTTATTTTAGATTTATTTATTTTTATTTAATTATTTTAGATTCTTTACCATAATACAACGCGTTATTGGATTTTTTGCTATGAATGCGCCATACAACACCAGACTCTCACAAATCTATAGACATACAATACCATGCCACACTCTCACAGAAGACCGATTCCTGAGTTACCTTTGCTTCGGATACATTTATAGAATAGTCTCTAAATATAATAGGTATAATAGGTTTAGAAATATATAATAACGTGGTGAACAATACTATGTCTATTACTTATTTTTAATGATCAATAAAGACGTATTTCCTCTCCGCATCACGCATTAAACATATTTTGATGAAGCTTCATACACTGATAGTATCAGTAAGGTTCACCGTAACCGTTGTTGCGAAACTTGTGATAAGTTTGATGCCTTATTAGTATATCATACAAAGCGTCTACATTGTTACTAAGTACCAGTTTGCACAGTCAATAAATCTGTAAAGTGATGCTGATATTATAGGTTTAGGTAAATTTATCAACGAAGTCTGAATCTATTTTCTATTATAGTATTTACTATTTTTTTCTAAAGAAATAAAGCTATGATAATATGATAAATGCAGAGAAATGCGAGTAACTTAAACTTTAAAGCCTAAAGTGTATTCTTCAACTAAAGTAAAAAAGTGTTGAAGCTTTTAAAACATGAAGCTAACACTGCAAAAGGTAAAGTTTGCAGTAGGTACAAGTTTTATTTTTATTTATGAGCATTAAGTGATACAAGTAGTGTTCGCTTTTAGATTTATAAAAGTTTCTTATAAAAAGGGGGTTAAAGCTTTTTTTCCACGGGTTTTCTATATAATATTAAAATATTATATAAAAAACAAAATAAGGAATATGATCCCATTATAAAAATGATTTTAAAACAGGAGAAACCTTTGTCCTATAATACATTTCTTTATATACTATTTCAAAAACAATCATTGGGATGATTACAAACTTTAATGATTATTTTTTTACGTACAATAACAAGGCAGACGTGTAAGCGGTTTACCTCTAAGGAAATCCCCACCGCCCATGGAAATAGCCAACATAAGTAATATTGTAAATACGGTATCAATGTATGAGAAGAGATGGGGCAGGAGACCAGAAGGTAAGAAAGGAGAGCTTAACTGCTATCTCTCAATATCCGTTTAAATCCTGTGTGTTTAGTATTTCTTATATGCAGTGTTTTTGCGAGAGTGTGAAACACCGGTCGGGAAGCATTTTAGCTCACATCATAAATAACTGTAGAATGTTTATGCGATATTATAATCGCTAGGCAATAAAAGTTTAACAAAGTAAAAGACGTTAAGTATCGTGTTTTACTTTGTTAATTTTATTGAAATTATAATACAATTTATATATTTTATAGTCATAATATTTTCAAAATTTAAATTCCCGAAACTCCACATTTAAATCACAGGTTCACTTCATTTCTCAAATAACCCATTTTATTTAACTTCCTATCACAATCCCAATTAGGTTACTTTAAGCAATAATGAAATTTTCTAAAGCTATTGAACTATTTACATCAATAGTCGAATAAAAGCATCGAACTCTTATATTAATATTCTTATAAAGATTTATATTAATTAAAATATAATACTTTACTTTTGCTTGTTGTAATAATGTAAAATGTTAATCATGCCTTTATTATCATGTACCAAATAATCGTGTAAGTTTCTCTTTCATTCACATGGCGTAACCACAAGTCGTAAAACTTTACCTTTTAATGCTGTCTGTACAAAATAAACAAATTAAAAGTACACCATAGTTGTTTCAGTGTACAACTTCATTAAAAAAGTTTGTTATTCTCCCAGTTTCAGTCCCCGCCAGTATTAATAACATTTTGTTACGAAACTGGCGAAAAACAAACGTGATAATTAGCTGCGTCGGACCTCGGCCATCTGTCACGCTATCGGTTACTACTGGGACCTTTTGCGATCGATAACCAGTCGCGTAATGGAAATGTCTAATACCCGTAAGTACATACATATGTATATACAGTGTGATGCAATTAGTAAAGTGCATTAGAACGCTGAAAGAGGAACAGTTGCTATTACATGTAAACAGATTCCTTTAGAAAATGACCCCAAAGTATTTGATAGAGTATAGGCTTCTGGAGATATCAGTGTAAAGGTAATTATTATTTTTTAAGATTCGTGTAATAAAAATTGTGGTGTGTTTTCGGATCTTAGAAGTAAACTTTCTTAAATTATAAGTTTATTTAGTTTCTGAACATGTAATTTATACATTAAAACAAAAAAAATATTGAAAAGGTTTGCAAAAGAGCGAAGAAGCGGGTCATCTGGTGGTGATTAATCACCGCTACCCATGGATGTCTGCAATACAAAGGGCACGGCAAAGGAGTGGATAAGAATATTAAGGTAGGGAAAGATGGATGCAAGGGGAGAGGAGAAAGGATATAATAGAAGGGGAAAGGAATTAGGTGTTCGAATCTTTAACTTTACACATAAAAATGTTACCACTTACTGGAGATATTCTATTAGCATTCATTGCATAATAGAGCTATGCAATGAATGCTATCGACAATGCTATTGTTATCGACATCAATTCAAATGAATGGGTAGCATTTAATCATATACATTTATAATATATGCGTATGTGTCAAGCGAGATAGTAGTGTATTGACCAACAGTTTTATAATTATTTAGAATAAATAGTAAATAAAATAAAAAGCTTAAAAAAACATTTTTAAAATAAAACAAATATTTTAATTTAATATCTATTTTGTCGCAATACTTGGATGTATATTTTTGTATTTTCACACTAACATTTCGCGTGTCAAATTTGTATTTTACCATTTTTCCCGTCTTAAAACACTGGCTACTTTCTTCGAGCTACAGGAAGTGTTTGCTCTGACGTAAATTGCTTAAAGGCAGTCTCGTTCTGCTTCGTTTTATTTTAAAATTATCTCCATCACTTTCAGTGAATGTGACTTTTTTAGACATTTGAGAGATTTAAAACCAGAATTATTGGTTCTGCAGTCACGTACTGAAACCACTGAGTCAATGGAATGCAGGGAATCGATACACGCTAAATATCACGGACAAAACTAATTACAATGTCAAATCACGATAAAGTATAAAATAGTAATTTACTTCCCAATAAAACTAATTGGTTTCCAAATGAGTTCATGCCATAAAAAGCATAAAAGTGGGCTCAATATCCTTTAATGTTAGAAGCGTGTGAACGGTGGCATCTGCGAAATAAACATACCCAATAAAGGAATGTTGCTATTATACGAAACGAACTATTCAAAAACTTGAATTGCCAGATGAAATCAGGCTTTATATTCAAAAGGTAGGTAAAGGAAAAGCCTGCAAATCGAAAGTAAGTAATCATCGCTACCCATGGAGATCTGTAACATCGTATGCGAATAAAGGGAGAAACAGAGACAGTAGGGAAGAGCGAAGTAAAGAAAGGTAAATAGAACTTGGGCTTCTTGCTCTCAACGTTCATTGAAAAAGTGCAGTGGCGAAGTCACTATGAAGTCGATTTTCTGCGATGTGATAGTCTCCCAGATGAACTGGATTACTACGGAAACATATTTGATAACAAATTTGACATTTGGATTATATTGGCATTCAAATAATAGTCAGGGAATATCTTTGCCTAGCCGCTTGTCCGGTATTTATGATATTGGTACACGGGTACGTGACCTCGGCCTCTCGAGCTACTACCGTATCACTCCTTGTCTTTTGTTGCGATTGTATCATATCCCTATCATCCTGTCAAAATCCATCTTTTCCTTTCTTCTCTATCCTTTTATCTTCCTCTCCGCCAATCCACGGTCTGCCGACGTGGTTCGCCACTCGTCACGTCCAGATTCCCACGAGGGCGAGAAGCGACGAAAGGAGAGCCGTTTCGCTACGATGAATGTTCTCACATTTGGAGGAGGAAGGACGGATGAGTGTAAAGGAAGGTGTGTCGCGATCGAAATATTAACACCGTGAAGTGAATGAATAAAAACCTATGTGCTGAAACAAATATAACGGTAACATGGTTTTACACATGGTACCGTAATATTTAATTGTTAAATCATTACGGTACCATGTGTAAAACCATTATTATCAGTTGATGCGTCGAATACAATTATGGTTCCCGTGGTTGAGCTATTTTGTTAAACCGCTGTGAAAACATGACAACGTAGCGTGATACCAACATTGATACAAATTTGTTATCATATATATACAGGTGATGTCAATGATTTCAGGTAGTTGGCAACGTTTTTTATTTTCATGTTCGTTGGCATTGCAAAGAGTTTGTTTTGAGAGCTATTAAAATTATTTAAGATGGTACATTAATCATAGGGTTAAAGTATAATGCAATATTTTTTTAATAAAATTACTCATTGTTGATGATTCATTTGTTTTAAATGTTATGGAAATCAATATTGTATCTCATAAACTAATTGTAATGAGTTTTTTTGTCGTTTAAACAACTTAAGGAGTGTATTTCTAATGAAGTCGTTCGACAAATTAGCTCGCATATCATGAGCATTTAGTCGCCTCTTTCTTTATTCTCACCATTTTGCAGGTGCTTAGTTTCCCACGTATGCCAGGGCAAAGTCTTTTACGTTCACACCTTTTTATTTCCTACACTCATTGAACTGAATTATTTTTACGAAAATGCAACTCACCCCTCTTCTGTTGTATCATAATATAATCTTTTATTGAAAAAATGCGGGAAAAATGGTGATTCGTACTATTACTATTCGTAACACTCCACAACCATGATGCTGAAAAAATGAATTCTAGTCTTGACTAGAATTCATTTTTTCAGTATCATGGGTGTGGAGTGTTATTATCTAAACTCTAATAATTTATTCTAGATCTAGATCTCTATACATCTAGATGTAATATACATCATACACGTCCATCGTGTACATTAGTAAATTTATTTAGGGCAGTAAATAATTGTGAATTATTTGTATATGTGTATTTGTTATCATTTTGTGAAAGATATCTTGCTGAATCAATTAAATGAAATCATGATATAGTTGATGTCATCAATCCGATACATAGTTACTTCCTGTTTTAATAAAGCATTTTTATTCCACTCTAATTACCTTCATCTACTTCCATTAATTACAATTGAATTATTTAAATAGTGTTCAACACTTTTTCTTTTCTGATTTCAAAAGTTTTTATAACTTATATTAAGGGGTTTTCACTATATAAGACTCATTTTAGATACCTTTGGTCAATGGACCATTCAAAATAGCGTAGGTTATTTGAATAGTTCTCTTGGAGCGGGCTTCAAATGGCTCTTCTCTTTATTCCTCACTCTTTAGCAGGTGCTCAATTTCCCACCTCTTTTCCGGTAAATGTTGAGTTTTGTCTTTTTTTTCGTCGATCGTTATATCACGATAAGTTTTTTGTTTCAGTGAAATGTGATTGCAATGAAAATTGTTATTTTTTGTTTCATTTAAATGATTTGATACACATGTTCATTCCTCGAATACTTTTATGGTGGGTGTATGTATATATTTCCTTTCAAAATTCAATCATTAAGATTATTTTTGTAACATGCCTCATCCATTTGATTGAGGGCATGCAGCGCTAGCTAATCAGTTTATTGCTACGAATTTATTTATGTATTTGGCAAAAAAGAAAACAAATTACAGTTATAGAGAGAATAATACTTAATATGAAAATAACAAAAACTTAATACACTTTAATTCCTTATATTATATTATATTTGCGCGCAGCATGGTTATATAATAACAAGTAATAAGAATTACTATTCAAATGTATTTTACCGATAATGTTATGAGTGATTTACCAGCTGCCAAAAATGTAGTAGAAGCACTATGTTCACCTTAAGCTTTGTTTACTTAGTAGCACTTACAAGGAGTGACATTTGAATAGACAGTGGTATGTACTATTTTTATAGCTTATGGAATACCACTAGATATGAACAGCGTGATGAGTTATAGTAATAGTCATACTGTTAAGATCTACGGAAAGTAAATGAAACTGTATGCATAAATGAATATTTTTGATATTTATTTATCATTTTTGATATACGTATAATGCATTCTCTATTATAAAGAAAACATTGTGAAAAAATGACAAGACTAAATACTACACAAAAGTAAGTAAAATCAATCTCATGAGGGATCTACTCAATGGTAAGACGGAATCCTATTTCGAACGCCAACAATTCATTGCTATTCGAATAGCATAAAGTTCTGAAGTCATCGACATAATTGTTCAAGTGAGCACAATGAAGTGGCAATGGGCTAGTCACGTTTGTCGGAGAACCAACGAATGCAGGAGTAGACTAGTGCTGTATTGGAGAAGGTATTTTGGCAAGCGTAAAGACGTCGATTAATCATTCCCACAGGATTGTTGGTAGGATATGGATGCAGGAAGCCAAAGATCGGGCAATGTAGTAGGTTTTGGGAAGAAACCTATGCCTAACAGTGAATAGCTGCAGGCTGTAGATGATGAAGATGAAGAATAAGGTAATCCATGTTATAATTAGTCAAAATCTGTTCCTGCGTTGTAATGTAAAAAAATAGTATATAAATCTTCATTATGATAGAGACATTTTGTTTTAAATATACTTTAGTATAGCATGTCATCGCTACGCTAGAAATAATATTACATCGTTCGCCCGTTAGCATAATAAAATAAGCGTTGCAACAGACGGTGGTACGTCGCGGCGCGTTAAACTGTACTAACGAGGTAAGCGGGAAGGTCGTATACCTAAATCCTTCCTTATATGTTTTAGTCTATATTTACCAAGACTTTTATTTTTTTTGATGGCAACTAGTTAAAACTATTATTCCAGTGCCAAGTAAAATGGAATAATATCAATTTTTTTGAAATATCTAGTCAGATTGTCAAGTTACGTCTTGATAAAATGGTGGCTATTCTACCAAAACCTTCTATGGACTTTTTCAGTCAACCTAAAAAGTCACGATACATGCATTTAGTTCATAGCACTTCACTTACTAGTCTTACTAGAACTATTTTGAATAATATGCCACCACAATTAAACAATAACTGATATATATATAGGATTATGAAAATGAAATATCAACACAACATCACTGATGTAAGTTGGCGGTTAAGGTTTTACCAAAACATGTTATTTTTCTAATGCAAAGCTAATGTGAGCTTTGATGGGGTGTGATTATGAATTCCTATTCATGTGCATTTTACTTAGTCTCTTATTCTATTTTTTTTCTTACAGCTCATATATGCACAGGGCCTACCTATTTTGTATTGAGAGAAATCAATATTCACATAGGCCGATTGTAAACCGTCAATAAATCATTTTCAAATACTTATTAAAGTAGCAATTTATACCTAACGTTCGAAGTTAGCAGCTTAGGCAGAAAAGGTGTTGGGTCTTTGCCTCTAAACACTCGTTCAACGGAGGGCAGTAGAAAAGTTACTACTAATAAAACTCCTCTGCAAGATTTTAACTTATTTTCTGCGAGGAGCTAGTTTTGTATATCACAGTGTGACATTTTGAGCAATATTCCTCAAAAAAATTGACAAAAATGATCTTGCATTGTGGGTCTATCACATAATTTTCATGTTTTCATAATCATCTTCGGTCACGGATGTGACTAATCACGGAACGCTTTGAGTTAATCAAATTCTGTTTAGAGAACGATTCTATTTTAAGCTATTAAAAATGAAAAGGTTTTACCTTGCAATTATTACTCTTGATCAAAGTAACAGATATTTTCACTACCTTTTTAATTTTATCTTTACAAAGTGAATATATTATATTGTATTCACTTTCTTTTTTTATTTGTTATTAATACAAAAATTTGTATTAATATATCTAGTTAATATTATATATATATATATATATATATATATATATATATATATATATATATATATATATATATATATATATATATATATATATATATATATATATATATATATATATATATATATATATATATATATATACAAAAAGCGCACTGCAGTACTTATAACAATCTATTATTCATTATAGCCTGATGTCTGTCTTCTAAAGCGTAATGCGTAATTGGATGTTCGGGGCTCATGCGAGCCTGTCCAATGCATTATGCACGAATTGGATGTTCAGTTAGTTCCACAGATACACTTGATACGCATATCAAAATTAAGCAGTATCTCTTTTTCTATCCTTTACATAATCTATATTGTTTTGTAAAATATTTTTATACAATCTATATATATCCCACTGCTAGGCTTCTGATTTTTGATGGAATGGTCATTAACGCTCGACACCATATTTGTCCAAGGTAAAACCCGCTAATATATCGTATATTTTGTGAGCTATATAATCATACTTTTTGTTTGAAGACATTTGCGGATTTATTCATTCATTCTTAATAAAAGTAGTGAACATTACCAAAAAAGTGACATAATTATAATATTGCATGTATGCTGTAAATTCCTGGAGCTTCATAAGTCCTTTGTCTGTGTCTATGAGGTATAAAGAATGTTATATGGAAGGATAATCCTTGGCAAAGGAACTCATAATATTGAGATTAACTTTACCAAAAACGTAGCGTCTTCATTATTTTAACGATATTATTTTAAAATGAAAGTGAAAACATGCCTGACCAGTATTGTTATTGAGTAACAAATGAGTCAATGAGAAACATACTTGTAACCTTTTTACTTGCCCTTGTGCTATACACGCCGTTATATATATGATGTTAGTGTGCCAAATAAATAAATAAGAATAGAATAAACTAAGCTATCACATGAATTTATTTTTTATGTAAGCTGTAAACTCTGCTCTGTTGAATTAAGCGAATAAAAAATAATAAATAAAGAGTTGGTTCTCCGGTAAGATGCGAAAAATTACCGAAAACTGACGTCGACGTCGTCCCATCCCCTTTGATGTTTGTTTGCCTCTCACAGAACTCTAGGTTGCGTAGAAAGGAGTACACATCCATCATCTGCACTGTACCGCAACAATAGAGGGATTATTAAAGGAAATAGTGGTCTTAAAGAAAGTAAAAATGTTAAGTAAAACCTATATTTATTTATTAGCCATTATTCAGTTCATCATTCTTCAATTATCCAGAGAAGTTATTACTCTAATTTTATTCAAATATCCTTTACTTTAAACTGTCATAAATAATACTTTTCGAAATAGAAAGTAACTGGAGCTGATTCGCGCTGTAAACTATCACAACAAAACTAACACTTTGCAGTCATACATTTCAGAAAATTTGTAAAGTTTTCTCACATTTCATGGGTTGAAATAATTCTTTATTGTTCTAAATCATTTTTTAATCAATAAAACGATAGTTCATTGTTTGGTAGCAGGAATATAACGAGCGATACAAATCAAATGCATAAGTATATATAATACATATATATCACTTAACGTAGGTACGACGTAATTGGAAGCGGCAAATGATCTCTGAGCCTGTGGGCTCTCAACGCATGCATTACGTATAATGCTTTATTGCATGATGTGTAGATATTTAATACAGGTTATTATATTATTATATTCAAGCATCTCATTCTGTAATACGATATTAATTAATAAGGTAAAAACAAGTTCATTGCACTTTTTTCACATTACATATGTCTCACTGCTGAACACGGACTCCCCATTTCTGGAGAGACAGACATTAACTCACCACGTTTGTTTATGGCAGATTATTCGAGTAGAAACCTGGCTATCGGACCAGATTCAGAATAAATTCCTGTAGGAAATACATCTATTCTTTTCGATAGGGAAATCTAACCCACAATAATTGACTCATAAAACGATAGGTTCACCACTGAGCCAGTCCGGTCACAGTGAATTATTTTTTTTTATTATTGCTAAAGTACTTCAAATATTTAATAAGTACTTTTAATTCTTGTAACCTAAAGATATTCATTTTAAGAAAAGAGATAAGCTATTTTTTTTAAACATTACAAGAATTTTTGTTAACTCTTTAACAACTAAGCTTGTAATGCTTGTGCTAAAAAATGGTCGTCATCAATAGTCCAATAGAGTATACAAACTTACGATGTACAGATGATAATCTCGAGGTTTTTCAACTGAGAAATTGCTTATTAATATTGGGTGATATCTGAAAAAATATTAATATGTATCATATCAAAGTTGTTAATGATTTCCTGACAATACATATTTAAATTATTATATAACTTTCTACCAAGTAAATTGCGTACAAAGTTATACAGAATGTTTTTGTATCTGTGTAAAAAAGTAACTGAATCGTAGTTTAACTAAATTGCAATATCTTTGATTTTACAACACAACGTTTGTAACATATATTTTTTATACAAAATTAGAAGCATTGTCCAACCGCACCATGATGGTGTTTTAAAAACGTCATTGATTCCTTTACTTACGTCATATGTTCGAGCTACTGAGCTCAAATGTGACACATCTTTATTTCAGCAATTGTACAGCAAGCGTTGTTTCATTTAAGTTGAACTTTATTCACGTACTGTGTTGTTATAAACGAAAAAACAGCCTGTATATTGTTACAAATTCCAAAATGTCATTACGTCATCGAAGTACGTCAATCAATTTTGTTCGTAAAAAAACTTCATTTAAAGTTAGCGTTTAGGTACAGGGCTACGGAAATTTACATATAATTGTATTTTATTCCTTCGTTAAAACATCCTATAAGGGACATTATTTTGAAAGTCCCGTCATTTTGTAGTCCTTTGAGCTGAAAAAGAATATGCCTATGGAAATAGCTTACTAATTATCATGTATAGTATTATAGTAACACATATATTTTTTTTAATTGAGAGACTACAGAGCGCTATCCGCTTCCATTCATCGCAGCGAAACGGAAATTGGTCGCTTTTCGCCCTCGTGAGAATCAGGAAGTGACGGGTGGCGAACCACGTCGCCGTCATTTTCAACAAAATAGGTATATTAAATTCGTCTTAGTGAATCCCACGAGCCACAAGGGAGGATGGAGGTCAGCCCCAGCAGAGCCCTGCATGCTGAGGTACCCGGGCACCATAGTACCCGGGGGAGCCCGATCCCGGGACGGTCGGCACGCTTGCGACTAGGCTCGCCCCTAGCCATGCATCCATTGGCACGGCAAACCGCGGATTGGCGGACAGGAAGGGAAAGGATAGAGAAGAAAGGAGAGGGCAGAAAAGGAAATGCGTATTAGGGGGGTTACCAGACTCGGAATAAATATTTATAAATCCATATATATATTTATTCCGATGCGGGAATCAAACCCGCGACCATGGACTTCGCGCGCTCCGGAGGGACGCGCCACTGAGCCAATCGGTCGTCATATGTATATTTAAATTATTGAAAATATAGCTACGGTGTGATTTTACCAGATAAAATGTTGTATATACACATTGTTATTGTTGTATATACACACCTATAATAGTCCACTGGAAATCATATTATGCCAACTTAAATGGATTTGTTATTGTTGAGATGAACTACAAAAAAATGTGTCTACAGTTGCAATGGTCTTGGAGGAAAGTTGGGCACAAAGAGACCCGAATGATGTTGGTCCAACCTTAGTGACATTTATTTACCCTGGCAAATGCCGCTGGACAGAATTGTTTATTATATGGCACTTACACGCATGGACATGCGAGACTGGTCAAAGTTTGTGCTTACGCATTACCAAGGGACATCGCCTTTTTTTGTTGTGGACTACGTACTATTCGATTCTTCAATATATATAAAAATGGATATATCCATATATATCCATATCTATACCTTGTGGTTGGGGGGAGTCGCACCTCAAGGAACCTAAACGTAAATAATATGGATGTTATAATTATGAACTAGTATGCCTACTAGTATGTCACTTTTAGGTTTCTGATCACTTAGGTGAATATTCATTCTTCCAAGAAATGCTTAGAAGAATCAGTCATTATAAAACACAACATAACAAAAGGTAACTAAGACGATCACGCTAAGTTTTAATAATATGGCTTAAAAATATAACCTTGATAAGATCAATATCTCTTTCTTGGTCACGTATGATAAAATAAGTAATTAATTTCATGAATTATTTAAAAGTTTAGAATATTTTCAAACAAAATGAAGAGACAAAGAGAAGGAAAGTTACAGAACGTACCGTTATTTTTCACCAGTCTGTGATCCGTAAGTTGAATATTGCATGCTTATATTATCATTAGTCGCTTCTTACATATCTAACGATTTGCGCCATAGTGTTATAGTGATTGCTATTATAATTATAAATTTCAAAAGGTATAATATATATTTTGATATTAGCTCGGTGCTCTCCTAAAGGGCTAACATATTGTACATTATAATAGGGCAAAGGCAAACCTACTCCTATACAAATATTATGTGTATTTTATTCATATATTTTTAATATCTGTATGTATATATTTAGTTTTATGGAGTACAAATATATAGAATAAATATAAAAATTGAGTAGTTAATCAATAATTAATATATCAATGTTGTTATTGACAGTAACATTATAATTTTATAAATTATTGTAAGGTAATTCAGTACTGAAAATAGCTTGCAGACGTGAGTATTTTCGAAGCATCAAAGGACCCACCTTTGATGCTTTTTTAAAAATGTTTGATACCCCGTTCTTTGATATTGTTTTTACAGTGCCACAGTACTGTGCAGTCATATCCACGCTCTAAAACATTTTGTTCATTTTTTGCCACGTTCAAAGGAACGTTATTTTAAACTGGATGTTATATACCTGGCCAAAGCACAAATCAATTTTTATATTTAGTATATAACACTGACTATGTATATGTATTGGGTAAGATACACTTACTTACGTAGACAACATCGTATTAGTTTCACTTACAAGGCAACACAACATTTTATCGCGCACTATAGATAGATAGACTAGAGAAGCGCTGATTTTTATGGATATATCAATAATAGTTTTAATTGAAAGAACCGAAATAAACAAGAGTTTTCATTTTGCATACCACAAATACTAATGCACCTTAGAATAATTATTGACTTTTTTTATGGAAATGGAAGGTAAACGAGCCGGTGTTGACGTGATGGAAAGCAATCAACGCCGCCCATAGACACCTGCAGTACCATAAAAATTGCAGAAGCGTTGCCGGTCTTTAAGAAATGTCTTACTTTTTATATATATGGTTTCACTGGAGTAAATTTCACCAACATCAGTCTTGTAATTTCCATGTGATGTATGCATTATCAAATAGATAGATTGAAAGACCAATAACATAAATTATAAAAAATAAAAGGCGTTTAATACACAGATATTCATTGTGAAATTTTTTTTCTGTGTAATGTGAAGCCATTTTAAGTATTTACTATGTACATATATATATTAAATCTACATTAGAAAGTGGGTTGCACGGGCTAAACTGGGCATCAAATATTCAATGATTCATCAAAGAGTTCTTGACGCTAGTAACGTTCACTGTTTATCACGAGATATTGCTGTTTTATAGAAAAGTAAGGTACACGAGCAAGCGTGTTGATGATCTGGTGGAAAATAATCAATGTTACCGATAGATATTTGCAACACATCTATCGGCAACATATGATGTCATTAAACGATCGGGAAACCGGTTTATCTTTTTTCATCATCATCATCAAGACATTACAGCCGCAGGTGGGCTTTAGCCTGGTCCAGTAAATTTTTCCAGTCTGATCTTCGTTTAGCTTTTTCCCTCCAGCCCCTAACACCGATTGCCTTTAAGTCATCCGTGACTCCATCTAGCCATCTGAGCTTAGGCCTTCCACGGCTTCTACGACCATCGGGTTTGCCGTCAAGTAGTCGTTTGAGTACTCTAGTCTCGTCCATCCGTACCACGTGCCCAGCTCAACAAAGGCGTCCAATCGTAATAGTTTTAATGACGTTAGGCTCACTGTACTGTTCATATAGCTCGTGGTTGTAAAGTGTAAGCCATCGCTCATTTTCCAACACAGGACCAAAGATACACCTTTTTGTTTTTTTTAAATTTAAATTTAATTGAAACTCTGTTATTAACATGTAATGTTACAAACTAGAGAGAGTTAATTCTGAAATATATACTTGTGTTCTTTTTCTAATGCTAAAATAATAAGGTATTTGTTATTAGCATCGTTTTGTAATTATTCGTTTAGAGTTGGTCATCAAATGAAAGCCCAACTAATGGATTATAGCGTAATTATTTCTGATTAATAAATAAGATTTATTTTCAGCTCAGCTATAAAACTTTATTAATACTAGTAGGGACTTAAGCTTTGGCAACAACAAAGTTTTCAAATGAAGTCTCCTTGTTGAATAACTATAAGGTAACTTTAATTTGTTTATTTTCCACAGACGACATTAAAAGGTAAGCTTGACGAGTTGCGTTTGAAAGTTATGCGACACAGAATGAGGAAACAAAAACGTGACAAGAAAAAAAAGGTTTGATTTAAATTTTGATTAAAAATTAAACATTTAGTATAAAGTATGGTAGAGCGATGATCTGAACAGAGAGGTCGGCAGAAACCATATGCGGGAAGACATTGGTCAAGAATGGCTAATGTCTAAATCTTTACACTTTTTACGTTTTTACACAAGCTTTGACGTTACACTGCGAAAGCGTTCCAAGAAGATGTTTTACCCTCACCTAAGACCCTTAGCAGCTGATGAGCTATGCCACCGTTGTCATTATCTACCAGTATTTAACTTGCGGACTTATTGTTCGCAATACTTCTATTTGACGCGATGTAATATCACAAATATGTTTGTTTTTTCTTTTTTTTGTATTAACTGTAACATTTTAATATAATTCATTAGGGCGAAGCATCATATCTCAATATTTAAAGTACCTTATAAAGTTTCCTTTTTTTTTATATATTCACGCCTATCCCCCGCAGGGGTTGGCAGAAACCACAGAGCTCCATTCGCTATGATCCCGGTACACCCTCCCCGCTTCCTCCATACTCATCCATCCTATCATCCATTCTTCCTCTTACATTCATTGGCGTTGGCACGGGAGACCGTGGATTAACGGAGAGGAAGGGACAACGATAGAGAAGAAAGGAAAGGGCAGGGAAAGAAATGCGGATTGGCGGGGTTACCAGACACGGAATAAATATTTATAATCCATACATATATTTATTCCGATGAATCGAACCCGCGACCATTGACTCCGCTGGCGGAGGGCCCCGCCATTGAGCCAATCGATCGTCTTTCTCTTTCTAGCATAGAAGCATTCTTATTAATATCGATTCTCTGAGAAATGGTATGTGCCAGCAATGAGACATATATGGGCTTTGTATGTGTGATGGAAATATCAAGTTGTGTTCACGTCGGGGATTACAAACTGCAAACTGCAAAGTACAGTGCAAGCGTCAAATCTGAGCGAATGTGTTATGCTAATCACTAACTACATTAACATTGTTCCTTCTATGAGAATATCTTATTTTCGTGTCGGTTTAAGTCATGTCTTACATTATACAAATGCAAATCAACTTCGTTATAAGAAATAAAGTATTACATTTGTTCGTGCACCAAAGCCTTACTTTTGTCAAAGAAAATGTCAGTGATATTATGTATATAATCAAAAAGTCAAAGTTATAATCAACATGTAAATTATTCAACATATTTATATAAATGTAATAATTCTTTAATAAAAATAAAGCTGTGTGGAGCACAATACGCGATGCTGATCTATTTAGGAAATCTTCACATACTTACAATTATATTTTTTTAAATTTATATGATATATAAATCGTGTGGAAATCTACATTCCACACGAATTTTCAAAACTTCAGTCCTTTTAAAGTTTTAGTTTTAATAAGAATTTTTTATATAATATGTTAAATAATCGTCGGCTGTCAATTAATTTAGCAGAATGAAACAAACGCTACAATCGAAGTCGATTTTATTTACATTAGATATAAACAAAATAAAATACTTTACTCTTTTGTTATTTGAAAAAGAAACTGCAATTTTTACAAAATCTATCGTTAATCTGGTGGTGGTGAGCATGTTATGTTGGAGAACAAAATTGTGATAATGGTGGCTTGTAAAGATATAGCGCAGCGGCTGATAGATTTCCGAAATTACCCACTTTCCGGATACTGTACCGCCATTAAGAGAACATGAGTACGGTCTCGCTATAAGCCGCTGTTTAAGTCTAAATAATGATGCAATACTATTATTGAATTAAGTTCTAACGGTCTTTCTCAGCACATACCATTATGTCACATTTTAAAAATGTTATAATCTTAATTAATGTTTTCTTTTTGGTAAATTGTACATCTTACTATACAATTTACAACAAAAGCAGACGAGTCCATTTATTTTTTATTTTAATTTTGAAAACTATAATGTGAAATGACCTAACTTTATCTTCTTCTGGTAATAAAAAAACAGATTTTACAAATCTTACCATCCAAATTTGCATAGTATGATTTTCCACTATTGCACAATTCACCACAAGGAAAAATTTCATTCATACCATCTGAATGACTGTCGATTCAGTATCGTGCATTTTCCAAAAACTTTTTTCTACGCAATACCACTATTTAACTGAAGGTAGTTAGATAGTGGTATTGCATAGAATACAATTTCCGATTTGAAAATAATTATATACGATGATGGAACTTTTAGGGAACAAACCTGTACATTTTGGGCTTACGGAAATAATCCATCACCAGACTGCTACGATGATGATGATGTTTATGTATTTTGTGTGTATATTACACATAGATAACAACGAGATATTTGAATGAAAATGGAATATAATTATTTAAAAAAAAATATCATCTCCTACCTTTTGTAGTTTATAAAATAATTTCAAAGGGAAATGACCCGCGAATATTATATATTTTCCTAATAGATAACGTTTAAATTGATGGTGTTGTTATATGAGACCTTAGATAGAGTAGAAGAAAATATTCTGAAAGCTGTTGAAATAGTTTTAAATCATCTATAATATCAATTTTCTCTTTCTTTACTGAGATATATAAAGGGATATGGTAAATTTATGTAATAATTTATGTCATATATTCCCTATACGACATAAATCGCATTTTACTATTGTATGGTAATAAAATCCTTCAGTGAAATCGGCAATAGTTTGTATTTCCTGAACCAGAAATACTTTCCCCGTCTCAATACTTTCCTTGCGCATTAGAATGCTCCACTGTTACATCTAGCTCGTTCTTCTATATGGATGTGAGGCTTGGACGCTTAAAGAATACCTCAAGAAATGTGGGCATGTAGACGGATGCTACCCTCAACCGGCGGGCTTGCATGAGGAGAATAATGAGTGTGGAGGAAGCAAGGGAAGTATGCCGAGATCGTAACAGATGGAGATCTGTGGTCTCTGCCTACCCCTACGGGAGACAGGCGTGACGATATGTATGTATGTATGTATGTATGAAAACGGATTTTCGCTATTAGCTGGACTCAAAGGCTAGCCAATGACAAGGTTCTCCGAGAAGTCAAGCAAAACCGTGAACTTTTGCAGACCGTCAAAGGTAAAAAAGTTGCTTAACTGGGTCATATCATGAGAGATGACAGGTAAAAATTGCTGCAATTGATCATGATGGGAAAAATCGCGGACAAAGGACAAGTTGGTCGAAAAAGAAAGTATTGGCTACGTAATATCAGGGTGTGGACCGGGATAGCGAGTGCTCCAGAACTGCTGCAACTCGCGAAGGAGGAGGAAAGTTGTGCTGAATTGGCTGCCAACCTTCGCAAGTCGGAGAGGCACTCTTGCAAGAACTCTCAATAGAATTCAATATTATGGTATAAGAGTTTAGGAAATAGATAATATCTTATTACTTCTGCGAAAAGCAGTATTGTTTGTTTTTGAACTACGAGGCAAGGGATTTTACTATTTCTTGCACTTGAAATAGTAAAATCGATTTTCTTTGATGACTTGATCAACCTTGAAATCTGCAACTGGCAAGAGGTGGTGCAGGACAGGGCATGGTGGCGTAAGATCTATTCGAAGGCTAAGATCTATTTTGGGTCGCTGCGCTAACAAACTTAGTTAGTTTTTTGATGAGTGAGTTCTTTAGAATAAAAAAAATGAGGATAATGGTTTTGAAAAAATTTAAAATATAGGTTGTATATTATGTCTTAGGATATATTTACATATGTGTTTGTTTTTCTTTTCGGTTGTCTTCCGTAGAGTCTACTATACCTGAAGATGCCTCGTGTTGGGGCGAAACACGTGTCGTGTACAAGATGGAAAAGTGATAGTGTGTGTTTGGCGTTGTGTATAGTGGTTGGTGGGTGGAGGGTTGGTGGCCGATTTTCGGTAAGTTTTTGTTTAAAGTTCCAAATAATCCACTAAACCCAACGGAAAAACACACATTATTAATTTTCTGTTATTGTTTTGCTTGTCGCGGATCTTAGCTAAGTAAAACTTTTGACTGTCCATATAGTGATGGATTTCCGCAAAGTAACGCCTGACTCCATTAATAACCATTAATAATATGTGTTTGTACAAATTGACTATGGTGATGGTATACTAAGGATTGCAAGTCATATCAACTAATTAAGTTAATGTAATAAGTAATATTTGTATATTTAAATGCTACGTTTTCAAAATAGCTAAAGAAACTATCTGATTAAAAAAATTAAAATAGAATAAAATAATTAGTTATTTTCCTTTAATTATTTACAGCTCATCATAAGGCAGGTGATGTATTTGTAATATTTTTGGGATTGCAGATAAAGATGGCGGTGATGACTTAACATTATATGTCTCTCTTACACGTTTGTCTTTTCACCAATAAACGTTAGAAAATGATTAAGCGTCAAACTATCGAAGGCTTAAAGAATTAATAAAATGTAAATTACCATTACCTATCTGTCAAGCACGGCATCTCCATTTCTTTGAAACGCAAATGAAGGAGCTTTTTTAATATCGATTTTGTAATTTTCTGCAGTACCTATGGTGTTACAGATGACTATAGACGGCGTTGATTGTTTTTTATCAGGCGACATCGTTTCCTTGTTTATCCTCTCACAAAGAAAAAATATTTTAATTAAAGAACTGAGGACCGTTATAAATGATTTCAAAATAAAAAAAATAATGATGGGAAAGAACTAGTCGTAAAATTTTTTTTTTAAATAAAAAAAAGACTTTAATCCTAAGCTCTTAATAATTCCTTAAGCTCTTTAATACGCTTTATTCAAAGCTTAATTTGAAAATTTTATATTGCAAATTTAAAAAAAAAATTATATAAATAAAACTGACGTATCTATCTGTTATGTGTATGGCCGTCATCATCAATACAGATTAACAGTCCATTATTAGACATTGGCATAATTTAAAATCGAGGGATTTTGGTGTAATCTCTGGGATAAATATTATTTATTCTAGAAGACAAACAATGTTACTTATTAATATTTATGGAGTTAGGCGTTACTTTGCGGAAATCTATTACTATGTGAACAGGTAGAAAGACAACCGTCAAGTGGACGGTTCCTTAACGGTTGTCTTCCGTAGAATCTATTGAATATGCCTGGTGTTGAGGCGAAACACGTGTCGTGTACATTGTGGAAGAGTGGTGGTGTGTGTTTGGTGTTGTTGATAGTAGTTGGGAAGTGGAGAGTTGCTGACGGCTGTTTTCGGTAAGATTTAGCTTAAGTTCCGCGTAAATCCACTTCTTTCAGTAGAAAAAAAACACACATTATTATTTTTCTGTTTTTGTCACTTATCGCAGATCTTAGCTAAGTAAAAGTTCTAACTGTCCACATAACCTAATTAGGTTTGTGCTAAGAAATACCTTACATCAATGGTTCAATAACAAATACAACTCCGTCTATTCTATTTGCTCCCAATATCTTCATTATAGTAAATAATCGAAGAAAACCATTAATCATAACTTTCGAATCACTTTTTCATATGTTTTTCCATTTTAAGGCCTCTATCTATAAAATAGTCAATACTAAATTACACATAATTTTTGTCCATAAATTTACACGTAGGAAAGTAGTGTCTCATTGGACACAAAATTTAACATATAGTGAAACTAAAGAACTTTTACGGGTTCCAAAACTAATGTTTATAGTTTTCATTATAAGACACACATACACACACACACACACTAATACACACTCACAGTCATATACATTCATACACATACATGCTCGCAAAAGAACATTAGCTTAAAGACCAAGTTTTTAACAAAAGAATCTTCATTAATTTAATTAATAATTTACACATATTGTTATTAAATCTCAGTACAATATTTCTGTTTATATACTAGTAGAGTTACATTTAATTTATATGTCATCAAAATTTGTATGTTTTATGGTACACAAATATATATAGGGAACGGCAGTGTTTTGCTGTAACACAAGCTAGAGCCTCGCAGAGCGACAGCGGCTAATATAAGTACCAACCTTACTTTGTAAAATTATTACTTTGTAAAATAAATAAAAAAAGTCATTTAGTACGACAACTCACGAGAAGAAATGGTATGGTCGGGAACCCACAGTAAAATCAATAAAAAAAGAAAATGACAGTATTAACTGAATTCTTATATCTTATGTACTACTCACAAACTGCGATAAGGTCTTATGATATATTAATAGAAGTGGACCGAAGCTTCACGATTTAGTTTTATCAAAACCACTTAATTATATTATAAAAGAAAAACTTTGTTATACCGAAATTAAAAAATAAAAATGATGTTTTTAGTTTAATATTAATATTACAATGTGAAAAAAATAATTGTTTATTCTAAAATTAAAAGTAATATACCAAAAAATATGGACAGTTGGATGTAACGAATAAATTGCTTATATAAAATATTTTTATTTTCCGGACGCCTGCCTATCTTGACAGGTGGAACGCATCGATATGTAAACGGTTTACATGCTACGTGTCACTTTTCCAAAGCTCCTTGTTGACGCCGATCCAGGCGTTAAACTTCCAATAAGATATTGTTTTCTGAATAGACTCTAACGTTAAGGATCTTTAGGGGATAAAATTGATATATCTCTCGTTTACTGACATTTTATAAGCTATGATAAATAACGATAACATACATCTCATATTTTTTGGTTTAACTGTTATTTTATTATGTTTAATTCGCAATTTATTTAACTTGTTTAATTGTTGATACCTAATTTGTTGAAAATTGACGGCGACGTGGTTCGCCACCCGTCACCTTCTGATTCTCATGAGGGCGAGAAACGACATATGGAGAGCCGTTTCGCTGCGATGAATGTGAGAGGAAGAATGAATGAGTGTGAAGGAGGCGGAAGGGGTGCAGGGATCGTAGCGGATGGAGCTCTGTGGTCTCTGCCAACTCCTGGGGGATAGGTTATACATTGTTGATGACCCTTATATGTTTACATGTGTAAATCTTAACTGAACAATATTAAAGAGAGAAATGTTTGTTAGCTAGAAATTTATGAAAGTCGTAGTTTGCAGTGCAGAAGATGGATGTGTCAACGTGAAGAAATTGCAACTGTATTATTCCTGATATTTATTAGTAAAGACCATGATGTCCATAAATAGTCGCATAGATTCTGAGCTATAGACTTCTGGGCACGAATTATGGCTTCTATTCCTGGAGAAGGAGAAATGGACATTAACTCACCACTCTTATCCATGGTGGATTGGCGGGACATCTAAACTCGAAATAAATACCTGTAGTACCGAATATATATTTATTCTGTTGCAGGAATCTCAGGACCGGTGATTTCACAAGTAGTAGTTTCGTCAATTTAGGTAGTCAAATTAGGTGGTCTCAAAAGTTTAATACATGAACATTAATTCATAGACATGATATGATATATCCAATAACCGATAATAAAATTTATTTTGTATAAAAATTTAAAGATTAATATTTTGTTTTGTGTATTATGGATTGTTTCTTATCATAATAAAAAACTCGTTCTATTGTGCAAAACTTGAGGTATTTAATAAGTGCATCGTGAAAACATCATAGATTTTTATCTTGACTTACTGCGCAATCCATTGGTTAAGCAAAACATTATCATTTAATTTTTAGTTAAAGAATTGAGAAATCCTATTTTGCTTCTATGCTTTTATAGCAGAAGCATAAGTCGTTTTTACGACGCGTGCCTACGAAAGCACACTCTCTCGAACAATCCCTTTGTTTGTTCTATTCAAATCCAATGCTAATACATTTGCGGAATCAAAGCGGGTTAGTGTTCTTTGCATTGTAGGCAACTCAAGTTCAAGTAAGGGATTTTGCCTATTTTCAAAAAAGTGATTCCGTATTATGTTGATTTATTATTTCGTTATTCGTAGTGAAATAGTATTTTTTTAAGAAACGTATGTGTATATGCAGGAACAAATAAATATACACACACACACATTATTATTAATAAATTATTATTAATAATGTAGTAAAATCAAAACTGCCCGCTTTTTTCGCAAATGACTATATATTATACAAAGTGTTGCCCATCACTAGCTACAACTTTTGCCCTTCTTTCTGACAGAGCTTGAATACTGTTACAATATGCGATGAAGGAAACCCTTCCTTTTTTGTCGCTGGAGCAGTTATTTACAGGCGAAAAAACGACGCTCAACGTCCCTTGGCTCCAAATTATAAGGAACGCAAGGTCCTTGCTTTTGAACCATTCCCAACGCATGCAATCGCTTAGAAATAGTTTAGCGGGCCTAATACTGAAAGAAAGCATCATTTTTGTAAAAAATTTTTAACTCCCGATACACTTCAGCCGCCGTTTTCTTTAAATGAAATAAGAAAAGTAAAACTTCCCGCAAATGATGATTATTTGGTACAAAATCAGACATTTTCACACAACTAAAAGTATATGATGCCACAATAGAATCACTAACGTGTCGCAGCGTTTTATTTACCATATGTCTAAGCTTTGTTCATGATGTTTTGGATACGTCAAAATCGACCAACACTTACTGCTGGAGTCATGTAATGCCAAATAGCGAGAACTTAGCTGCGCAACTAATACTTAGATAATCGAATGCTGTCCAATGCGTTCAACCCCACCCCGCTCGCTCAGTATGGAGCAGAGCAGATTGCACAGTATCGGGCGGCCGCTAGCTTGCTCACCGGTTTGCTCCATAAGCTCGTCGCCGTGATAGAGTCGCCGGGCGGTCGCCTCCCGAGCATAGGTCCGAGTAGTGGGGTTCAACCCCGAGGCTCGCTCCTACAACCATACAGGGTGTAGATGTCCCCGATTGATTGATTAACTTAGATAATCTCTTAAATAAGTTATGCGATAATACTAATACAATGCATTAAGAGAACGTACGTCCGGCAGTACGAATTCAATTATGCATTTACATGGCAGACAATGAGCATAGCCTATCGCATGAATCTGTAAGGCACACCTGACGCTTTGACGTACGAATCCCCTTTGTGCAGACCGACACGACCTGGTACAACTAGACGGATTACGGATTTCGAATTATAGAATACATGCTCCACCTACATTTATAGTAGTAGGCTTTAGCAAGTTATAGGAACTTGATTAAGAAAATGGGTACTTCTCTTTTATTCTATTTAAGTTTTTTTGCAGATTAAAATAAATTAAAATCACGTTAAAGTATGCAACTTATATTAATATTTTTGCTATTTACACACTCTTAGTTCACACTCTCCCTATAAATAAAAAATGAATTAGCTAATTATAAAGTTGAATGTGTAAGATCAATAAATTTATCTTAGTATTATTTTAAACTTAATATGACATTTTTTTTTCAATTTGAAATTTGCATTAATGAAAATATTGTGGATTTTATAAGCGGGGTCGGTTTTACTTGCCCCTCAAGGGCCGCAACTGAACGAATATAAATGAATCTTATATTTATTACACTTTTTCGTTGCCTTTGTTTTTGGTAGCATTTTATTTTGCGTGAAAGGGTACGAATTGTTTTACTGACAGATTTATGAGGAAATGTTCGAAGCTTAATTTTAACCCCAAGATCACTGTTATAAATACAATATGATATTCGTTCTTTTAAATCTGATTATGATAATGTCCTATTATCAATAAAAAAAAATTGTATAAAACTTTAAATCTTTGATCACTACTACTATTGAGGTAATTGAGTATACCATACTATTCTATAAATACGTTTATAAGATACAAAAAGAAGGTATCGTTGAAATAATGCGGAGCAACAATTGTACAATAATTATTAAAAAGATGACAATAAGGAACTTATTTACAAATTAACATGTTAATTTACATTATAAAGGACTAGTATGTTACAAGATTTGTTGGTAAAATATTAAGAGTAAATTATAATTTTAAAATAATATATAAAACGTATATTATTACTTATACTTTTTCTTATAAGAAAATTAATCTTACAAAGAATATTATATCAGAAGCAGATGTTAAATAATATTTATAAGGGAGCAATCAATTCAAAGTTAACAATAGAACACTTTTCTGCTTTGATTCATCGCGCACCATTTTATTGTTTGCTTTCTTGAATTGATATTTGACGAATAATATTTTTTTATCTTTTCTTATTGTCATTTTATTCTAATTTTTATATTAATTTGACACACTAAGAAATGAAATGGATAAAATACATTAAAAAAAGTGTAATGATAAACAATAAAAAAGAGTTCATTATTATGAATCTATCCTAAATCCGTTTTATTGAAGTATGTCTGCAACGACGAGAGGCTTGAAAGCTGCTAACTCGATAACAAGACACAACAGCAGCTCTCCTAATTGCAATTTATTGCAGGTACTACAAACAAGTCTGTTTCAACTCGACGCTCACGTATTTTAAATTAATTTGTAAATTTCGACAAGCAATTAGATGTCGTTAGCTAAATGTCTGTAGTTTTAAGAAAATTCAGTATACATATATAAAATACAATTCAAATAACACTATTATTATTGAGTATTTTATTCAATACAATTAATTAGTTTAATTTCGTTTAGTGGTGAAATTACCGCTATTGAAGCTAACGATTGCTGGTTCAGGATATTTTTAAATTTATTTGTTGCCTACTGGTATTTCCAGTTTTTTGCCCCGCCAATCCACCATGAATAAGCATGGTAAATAAATGATTAATTAGTAATTGGGGATACCCCATGCCCAATAACGGCACATATATGGACTGTAAAAAAATTTAACCTTGGAATATTCACGCAAGATTTTTCTTAATAAGTAAATTAGTTGTAATTTTGCAGAATAATTTTTAAAAATTGCATGAAATTGAAAAGATCCACATATTCATCTATTTTTTTGTTATTTTTTACGTAAATAACAAACAATAAATCGATATTTATCGTAAATATTGAAAATCAATTTTATTTTGTAAATTCTATTTTAAAATATACAGGCTTCACAAAGAAATACGATGATAAATAAAATAGAAAAAAACTTTGTTCATTCGTAAGCTGAAACGATAATGCCATATATGGCGTAACTTGCGTCGACAAAGTACAATTCGCAAAGCCAGAATGGTTGTGCGGATTTAGTAGGGATATTCTCATTTGTAACGGGATATACGTACGGATGTTTGTATCGTAGGTTATTTATAAAAATTAGCTTTCTTTCGTTTTCATAGCTTATACAAGGTAATTAGGAACATTGTGTTTTATTGTCGTTATAATAGCATTAAATGTTTTATTTTGTAGAAAGTTTTATTGATTTATTATTTTAAGTTTTCTTAAATATTAATTTTATATTCTTATGGTCTGCCGGAGACCTGTTGCAGTAGGCGCCGCGTTCTAGCAATCACAAAAGGAACGCCGCCCGGTTTAGATGGAGTGACGATCAACGGTGAGTAGCTGGCGGAAACTGAATGCATGAAACCGGGGAACAGGCAAGGTGGCGTATTTTGGGAGAGGCTTATGCCCAGTAGGAGACTCAGATTGTTATTGTTGATGTCGATGTTGATGATTTTTTTTAAATTCACATGATTGTCACCAAGACTAAAAAATACGCGATAGGACCTAATCCATAAATATAAGAAAAAACATTACAATCCAAATATTAAAACTTTCCTAGTAAAATTAAATTATTTTACAACTTTTTATCATGAACTTAATGTCCTGGCAAATAACTTATCTTCTGGGCGGATGTTCAATATCCTATTATTTATTTAAAGAGAGCAATTAATTCAAAGTCGACAATAGAAAACTTTCTCGCTTTGATGCATTGTGTTCAGTTTTGTTGTTTGCTTTCTTGACTAGCTTATTCGATGAAATCCTTTATTAACTCTGTATTGAATATTTAAGAATGGTCCTTTGATTGTACTTTATGTAAGTTTAATACGTTTATAAATGGACAATTGTCTAATTGTTTGTAGTAATGAGATCAAAATATCACAATTGCTAATTCCTACTATTGTCAATAATTTACATTTGAAGAATTTAATGAAATAAATGACTATTATTAATTTCTCTCTTTCAACAGACATTACGATCATTATTATTATAAATACTTTTATTTCATTCACTCAAAAGATTACATATTTAAATATAATATTAGGTCTAACACATTTATATTAAGATAAATTCAAAAGTACCCTTAACCGGTGAGCTTGTATGAAGCGAGTGATGATTTGGATGAAGCAAAAAAATTGTGCCAAGATCGTAGCCGATGGAGGTCTGTATTCTCTGCTTACCCCTACGGGAAACAGGCGTGAGTGTGTATGTTTGTATGTATGTACATTTATGTTTTTCGGACATCAATTCATACCCTGATTTTTTAGTGACGATATGAGAACGTCGTACGTGAATCGTCCCGGGGTCGGGCTCCCCCGGGGACTATGGTGCCTTACCTCAGCATGCAGGGCTCTGCTGGGGCTGACCTCCATCCTCCCTTGCGGCTCGTGGGATTCACTAAAGACGAATTTAATATACCTAATTTGTCGAAAAATGACGGCGACGTGGTTCGCCACCCGTCACGTCCTGATTCTCACGAGGGCGAAAAGCGACCAATGACGAGCCGTTTCGCTGCAATGAATGGCAGCGGATGGAGCTCTGTGGTCTCTGCCAACCCCTGCGGGGGATAGGCGTGAATATATATAAAAAAAAATATGAGAACATACCGCTTAATCCAATCTTTGACTTATCAGCGGGTTACCCTGCGTAGATCGTCACTCCAACTAGACTGATGCCTTCCGTCCCATGACGGACGGAGGGTCCCATACAACTTTTATTAAGACGTTGTCTCCACTCCAACGTTCGATTACTTAAATGGTTATCGGTTCTCTGACAAACATGAGCAGCCCATTTCTCAGTTTGTTAATTCTAAAAGTTTTTAACTTTTATTTCAGAGTTTGTTAATTCTCTCAGTTTGTTAATTCTAAAAGTTTTTAACTTTTATTTCAGAGAACATACTTTGACCAAATCGCCGATGTTTTCAAAAAAAGCCATGTCAAGAGTTGCCCTTAACTAACGAGCTAGTGTGAAGAGAGTGATGAGTATGAATGAAGCAAAGAAAGTGTATCAGGATCGTAGCAGATTGAGGTCTGTGGTCTTGTCTACCCCTACGGGAAACAGGCGTGAACGTATGTATGTATATATGTAGTTGATATTTTTTGTGTGTGGAATGGCGTTATTGTATACTACAACTTTTGCAACAAAAACAGACTTAAACAGAATTTTACTAATCGATTAGCATTTGTCCGCTTTCAAAAGATGAATATAATTATAAAGAATATATAAAATTAACCAAAATTGAAATGTTCAATCTGAATTATTAGGCTGATAAACTAGACATTTCGTGTCAAGAGGATATGCTCTCTGGAGCCGCAAACATGCTTACAATGTACATTTGATGCTAGGAGTGACAAGTTGCGGTCAGATGCCGACCTCACCTCACTTACCGACCACATAACGATTTTAAATATACCGTAAATTTAGGTTGAACGCTTATAGATCCTTACATTTTTATATACAGAATACATATTCTTGTTTATTTATAGCATTATTTTACTCTATGTTTCCACAACATCTGACATATAACAAGAGCTGAGCTATGGTATTAAACGGTTTTATTTTAAAATCAATATAAAAATTAAATATTAAAAAACATGATCTTCAATGTATGTCTTTTAATACTTAACTTTTCATAAAAGCTCAGTGATTTCGTGCCAACGAATAAACGGATGCGAATTCGTATAAAATATGCATATGTATCTATATCCGCCTTGGAAAAGCATGGTGGATTAATGTTCATTCTTTCAGAAATAGAGAAGTTCCGTGCCCAGCAGTAAGACATAAATATGTATATGGGATGTAAGTAAATAAAAAGAAATACATTTACATTTTAAGTTAAAAATTATTTTTTAACTTTATTTCTTGCAAATCAACTAATGACAGCCTTTTTGTTCATATATATCAAAATAAAATTTATTTATAGAAAGATGGCTTAGATTAAAAGTGATGTATATAAAAATATAAATACACACAAATAAATTCGATATATATATCGATTCGTTCTTTTGTTGTCCCGAAAAGAAGGATAAAGAAATATATTTTCCTCATTTACAATATTAATTAAGACTACTAATAATTTTTAAATATTTATTTAGCTGTTATAAGGTAAAACAAATTAGTTGAATTAAAGCATTTTGGTGGAAGATTTCAAACAAGTTTTTACTTAATCAATAGTCAAATATGAAGTTTCAAGTACCTACCAACGATAAAAATTAAAGGGAAGAATAATAATTTATAATATATTAAATTTATTTTTACAAAAAATGTTACATGGCAACTTGATTTTATGTTATTTTTATAGAATATTATGTATACATTTAAAAAACCCAGAAAATTAAATATCTAAGGTGCATCACTATTATTAAATAGATATAATTGCGGTTTGAGTAGCGTAATTATTCATCAAGCCATAGTGAGATCAATTTGTTGTCAGTAAATTGGATCCTAATGAAGCAAAGGCTCTTTAGGTAAACAAGACGATCGTCTTGCCCCTGTTTACTGGATTCTCCGGTTCGTTAGCTTTGTTTCGAATCCGATAGCCCGTTTGTGCTACGGTTACCTTACTAGTTCATCAGTTATTGCAAACTCCATTCAAAATTTATCTAAAATTACGTTGTAACAAATGAAATTACACAACAAAAATTATATTAAAATTTTATGATATTTAAAAAAACAAAATAACGAATTAGATGAACAGATAGAAAGAGAGAAATGTTTATTTGATATGCAAACGCAGAAATATGTGTAATATGCATTTCCTCTTAAACTAAATAAAAAACAAGAAAACAACAAAAATGTATATTTAAAAGTAAATATAAAGCATATGATGTGTATTCTGCATAATATAAAAGTGCTACCGCTTAGTCCACATTTCTGCACGCAGAGCATAAGACCGATATTCTGCCATCAGTAACTATTAGATAAAAACCCTAAATATTTAAAATCATGGACTATAATTGCAATAGTTTCATGACTTAGATATTATACCAAATACCTTATTAAGATTATATTCTCTTAAAAAAGTTTGAAATTCGTTTAATACAATAAAATGAATTGTCATATTTATTAAATAATAAGTGGTGACGTAAGTTTTGACACACCTGTATCGCCCATCTGTTGTTTTCTTACATTGTGGGTGGGGATTGTTTATATAAGGCGCCCGTTGTAATGGCGGGTCACTTTTCGGTTGTCTTCCGTAAAGTCTACTATACCTGAAGATGCCTCGTGTTGGGGCGAAACACGTGTCGTTTACAAGATGTAAAAGTGATAGTGTGTGTTTAGTGTTGTGTATAGTGGTTGGTGCGTGGAGAGTTGATGGCCGATTTTCGGTAAGTTTTTGGTTTAAGTTCCAAATAAATCCACTAAACCCAACGAAAAACACACATTATTAATTTTCTGTTATTGTTTTGCTTGTCGTGGATCTTAGCAAAGTAAAACTTTTGACTGTCCATATAGTGATGGATTTCCGCAAAGTAACGCCTGACTCCATTAATAATTTCTCTCTTAATTTCGAAAACGTTAAACATATTATATGTTTTAATTTTTTTCGATAACCATCTAATCAATCTAGCCAAGGTATACCATGACATTTGCGATTGCGTATTCCAAAAATATTCTATTAATATTAGGTCGGGGCAAAAGTATTTTCGTATTGTTCATACAAAGGAAAATATTTTTTTTAGGTATAATTTTTTATTTATTTAAAATATGTATGTGCCGTTTTGATCGTGACTGTTGTCATCTTGTGGGTAGTGCCATGATCCCATTCCTGTAGAAATTTTGAGATTTTTGATTAAAAACAGGTAGTGTTCAGTGTTCTTTTGAGGTTAGCTTTATGCTTTCTAAAGAGTTCTGCAATAACCGAACAGGTGGAAATCTGATGAAGCAAGGTCAGGGCTATATGGAGGATGCATCAACACATCCCAGCCAACCTCTTTCAATTTTTGCTACGTGGCTATAGATGAGTGCGGTCGGGCGTTGTCATGGTTTCTCTCAGTGAGATCATGTGGTACCCAAATATCAAGTTTGTTCTTGTATCCAGACTTTCGTAAATAACGTAAAACTGTTTTATGATCAACATCCAGTTCTTCAGCAATGTCGTAGCTACTAATATGTCGATCTTGCTCCACTTTATCAAAGATGGCATTGATTTTATCTGTGACAGGGCGTCCAGAGCGAACCTCATTTTTCACAATAAAATTTCTAGACTTGAAACACTTGAACCACATTTGTGCTACTCTTATTGATACCGCATTAGGTCCGTAAACCGCATAAATTGTATTCGCGGCGTTCGTTGCATTTTTAACTTTTTGTAATAAAACTTTAAAATGTACCGAATTTCTTCGTCACATACGTTCATTTTGCTTGCTTGAAAAACAACCGAAAATGGCGGGAAGTAGTTTTTTTTTATTAATTTAAATGGTATTCAAATCAGCCAGTTACATTCAGTACAGCCAAAGAGGTTTGATTACTAATAATACATTCAAAATACGAAAATACTTTTGCCCCAACCTATTATGAAATCGTGCTTAAAATTATCATATAATTAACTGTATACCCTAAAAATTTACCTCGGCTAATATATTGGAATTTCTAGTGCCAAAATTGATACATCTCAAGAGCAATAAATATGATTGCGATGTAAATTTGACTGCCGGAGTGACAAAATGCGGTCAGGTACGGATCTTCGGTAAACTTAACTATGCCGTGAATGCAGCCCGTGTTTATGCGAGTACCAAGAAGATAAAGGGATTTATCTATGAAGGTAATAATAGAATGGACTATTACACTTTAGAAATTCATAATACATATATACATAATTCGACGACCAGTTGGCTCAGTGGTCCCTTCGTCTGCGGAGTCAATGGTCGCGGGTTCGATCCTCGCATCGGAATAAATATATGTATGGATTACAAATATTTATTTCGAGTCTGGTAACCCGGCCAATCAGCATTGGACAAGCGTGGTGGGTTAACGTCCGTTCCTCCAGAAATGGAGAGGCCCGTGCTCAGCAGTGGGACATATATCGGCTTTAAAAAAAAATGTACATTCATCCCATAATATTTTTATGTCTATTATGTGTTTATGTTTAACTAACTATTCGCTCTCATAACCAATGATCAAATGTTTGGTTTAATAATTTCTTCTTCATAATTTTGGCACCATTGTAATCGATTTACTTGGCTGGAGAAAAGGACAATGGAGATTCTCAAATTATGACAAATAAACTCATGTATAGCCTATATGATAGGTATATACTCGTCATAGTTATAATAGTTTTTATTTCGAGTCTCGATGCCTCGCCAATCCGCCTTAAACAAACATAGTGAGCTAAGTCCATTTCTCCATGAATGGGAAGTCCTGCAAGAATTATTTCTAACCTAACCTTTGAAAAATAGTCAGTTAGTCCACATTATATTTATATTATATATAAAATATTTATATGATTTCTGAATGGTATTTGTGTAATGTTTATATTATATCTAAACGTTATATGTTGATTTCAATATATTATTCTTTTAGAGTTATAAAGTGTAAATAAAATTGTTAGAAATGTCATTATTCACACATGAGAAGCCGCATGCCCAAGAAGACCGCACTCGTGTCCGCTTAATGGCGGTACCGCGTCCGAAAAGTTTTTAACTTGTGGAATCTATCGGCCTCCACACCACATCTTTATGAGCCACCATTATCATCACTTCTACGTTTCGATATAAAACGTGTTTCCCTAATTTTAACAGCAGTTTCCATAAAGTTTAAGTACCTATAAAAAATTATATTTTCAATTTTGCAAACAAAGGTTTCAAACATTCTGTAAAATACAAACGATTACAGCATTAGTAATGTTATGCTCTAAGTCTCGGGGTGTCATTGTACAATGACTTATGAGGTCATAATTTTAGCAGGTTGAGGCCAAACATGGGTCTACGTGTGAACAGGTGATGTGGTGGCTGATCTGGGTTGCATTTTTTTTTCGGTATAATTATAGTAATTTGCCAAGATAGATGGAGGCAACCTATTTCATGCGTGTTGTATTAGGCGGCTATGAGAGCAAATGTATAATAACTAGATGGGCAGTACTCTCTACCTGACAATAAAAATCATTCTGCGATCCCGAACCCGATTACAGCAACATCCTTCAATTTTGAGTGGGGTCAATGTCCAGCAGTGGACTGTTAGTACTGTAATGATTTATTAAAGCACTTTTTATTAGTATCTTTGAGAGTTTCTTTATAAAATGATATGTTAATACAGTACATTGCAGTTGTGAGGCAGTAGGTATAAGTATATAATAAATGAAATTAATAAGATAAAAAATAGGAGACCTACGGAATTTTTGTTGTCTTTTCACAAATGATTTGTACTAGAATTTGTGATGTAAATGTAATAAATAATTTACAATTAAATTTAAATCTATAGATGTACTATTGATATAAGCTAATTTTATTGCAATTACAATATTTCACTTCAAATCGTAAACAAGAATTCTTAATAGGCGTAAATCTTAATAGGATTGCTAGAATTGCTTGGAAAATCGTTACAAATTAATTGTATTACCGTAATAAAAGTATACTATATTTCAAAACCTTAAACCATAAATGAGCTTCAAGCAGCGACGCGAAAATATTACACTTAGTTAATTAAAGATTACACACGAGTACGTAATTACCAGCGGATTTGTTTTCTCATCTGTGACGACGTGTCATCGAGCGCGTGTTATTCTGAGATAATAATTTCATTCCATCTTATATCTGAGTCAATTTAAAAATGTTTATATATGTACTTACAATTTAAAATTTCAAAAGTAAAAATTGTTAAAATTTGTCTATTTTTAAGTAAGAATAAATCAATTTTTTAGTATTTTTTAAATCTTCAATCTGTCCCTAAATTTATATTTCGACTATAAATATACAACAATTCAAAAACAACATAACAATTATGTAATATAAGATAAATATCATATAAATTTTTAGTTTTAATAACTGATAAATCAATAAAATCTTAAATCAATAAAAGAAAAATATGTTTTTGAGCAATAATTTTATAGCATTTATTTTAACAAAATAACAACGGGTTCATAATATTGCAAACTCCAAGTAAACAGTTTGGAAGTTTCTTTTGTTGCTATAACCAACTCTTAATATAAAGGCAAAAGTTATCACAACTTACTTTTACAGCGAGAGATGTTAAACAATTAAAAGTTAATTGTTTTTATTGTTTCTAGAATAAAACGAACTTTATCTATGATAAACAACTTTGTATGAAACCTTAAATGTTTTATTCATATTATACATACCTTAAGAAAATCATCAAAAATATAATTAAAATTAAAAATAACCTACATTTCCATTGAACATGAATTGTTATCCCTACTAGGGAACAACATTTCCACTGTTGAGGGACAACCATCTCCAATATATATATACCCCAAATATATATATCCCCAATATAGCGGGGTCGATTGCTTTCCATCAGGTGACAAGCTTGCTCGTTTGCCCTCCTATACCATAAAAAACAACACATATAATAACTTAAATAATGTAAGATTAGTTACACTATATTAAATTATTATGTAATTTATTTTTATGGATTTTGGTATGGTAGTAGAGGATTATAATATTTTATGAAGAATAAAAAAATATAATTAAGTTAATACAATTCTTAAATAATTAATTACAAAAATTAAAAATAATTAAATACAACATTATAATTACCTGAGTGGCGAAGCTACCACTTTCGTAGTAAATGACTATATTTATAGCCTACAAGTATTTTCTCCAAGTTTAGATGTTTCGCCAATTTGCTTTCCACTAATGTGGTGAGTTAATGCCCCTTTTTCCATAAATGGGCAACCCTGTGCCCGGTAAGTAGAGAAACCAAGTAAGCCTTCGTAGTTCAACAACTGGATACAGGCGGATCTTGGGGCACATTGGCCTGATCCTTTGCTTGCACGCATTTAATCTCTGACAACTGATCTGACGCAGATCGTCGCTCCATGTAGCTGGGGATTGCATACATTACTTTTGCAAAAACGGGATCTACACTCCAGCTCTATTCTAAAGAAGTTCGGTTCTCCGACAGACATGCCCAGCCTATTTCCACTTAAATTTCCCAACTTGAAAAGCTATGTCCGGTCCATTCCGGTTTTAGTGAATTTCTTCATTAAGTACATATCATATCTACCAGAGAAATTATGAGCATATAGCATATAGCATATAGATAGCCCTCCGAGTGATTTTGAGCTTGTGTAAGCAGATGTCACTGTCCAACATTTCGATTAGTTCAATATGCTTTCAAAATAATTAAATACTATACATTGAAATCGTGTATATCGTTACGAACAACACGATGTAACATACAATATAGAGCGACAATGGTGCTATAACAATTAATACAAATTTGAGTGACCAGCACAAATTAGTCTGCCATTGATGCTGTAAGCAAGTCCAATATAAATTGCTTGTCACACGAACGCATATACATATAATAAATACATACGCTGGAATCTGAATAGGTTGAATTTCGCCTTAATACGATTGTTTATGTCGTTATTATGTCTAGGTTACATATGAGCCATCGATTTGTGATATGAGAATTAAAAATATAGGTAATGTGATGAGATCATTTCATTAGTTTTTATAGTCCTGAATAGGAAATTGCGTTGTGACAAATGTAATGTGGGACGTCTTCCAGCCTGATGGTGCAGCGATCTTCGAAGGACGGCTAAGAGAAACTGGAAGTATGAAACCGACGGCGGTTTGGGTGGCGCGTTTTGAGAGAGGTGGACTACCGCGGACCGCTGCGGATGCGGCTGATTGAAAATTATTAGGTTAGAATTGAATTTATATCAATAGTTCAGAGGTGTAACCTATTTGAATCATCACTTATGATTGAAGCAAGTTTTTCAATAATAATATAAATTTATTCATTTTAAATGAAAGCTCCCGATTGAAAAATATATTTCAATCAAGTATTAAGTACTCGGTGGTGGTAATCTATGAATCAGACTATGATAAAATTCAATCAGTAAAGAGTCTTCAAAACGGAAGGCGACGGAAGCTAATGGGCCCGCCAGCAGTCAGGTCCATTTATTACGTTTTATTGAATTTCAATATGAAATTTTTATTATTATTTTTAAAAAATCTAATTTAATTTTAGTTAATTTGATTAAAGTATCGTTTCATTCACGCAATGAATTAAATACCACAAAGTCACAGCATCTAAACTTTTAAATTCAGCACATTTATTTTGAATTCAATAACCTGGACTTAGAGCTTTAAACTAATAGTCCTAAAACCAAATTGAGTATTTCTGACACCCAATAGACTTAATTTAATCTGTCCAAATGGAATGGTTTTTAATTTAATTGTATGTATTATATAAATGTGCAAAGCACGCATTCTTGTAATTCTAACTGAAAATAAAGATATTGTGCCTACTTAATAGAAGAAAAATATTTGATTATTAAATATCTCGTATATTTATTCAATATAAAAATAAAGAGACAATTTCACTAAGTGGGACAATCAACGAACCGTTTTTATAGCTAGCCAATTGAACATTTCCAGGTCTCTGAATAATTCATCTTTTTGAATTCGAACAATGAAGAAATGAGCTGCGTGGCGATTCTTTGATCTTTTGTGATTGGAATCGATGCTCAAATTAAAAAGGAAAATTCTTTTTAGCAACAGACGAAAGAATTTAGCTATTTTATTTGTGCTATCAATAGAACAGTGATTTAATACGCTGAATTTTTTTTAAGTTTTTAGTTAAATTCGAAACTTTGAAAGGGAAGTCGTTGTTTTATACTATAAAATATGTTCTAATACTCCAGTCGAAATTATAATAATAATAATGGCGTTTATTCACATAAAATTGCATTATTTTTACAAATAAGTAATATAATATAAGAAATGGGAATAAAATTTAGTACTGATTTTGTTTTTTATTGATGCTTTTTAGACCTCAGCATTTTGTGTTCACGCTGGCTGATATATATGCAGTATTGTTACTCATTTGATTGTTAATCAATAGTATTCACAATCAAATGAGATTAGGTATATTAAAGCAAAGACTGTCATTTTTATTCGTACTTTAGTACACATGTTTGTATTTTTGTAACTGCCGTATTCTTTTGCGCTATTATTCTTTTGCGCTATTATTTTTGGTATTTGGGCGTCTGTCATATTTCTATATTTCGTATTATGCAGAAAAACTCCGAGAATCACCTTTTCCATAGCTCTTTTAGTGACTTTGTGCTTTAAATAGACGGACGGTCAGTGTCCACGTTTCAGTACTATAAGAGAGTATACATTTAAAAAAAAAACAGGTTAAAGATTTGCATCTATAAGTGTGTGTAGTACTTGATTTTGTTTTTTATTTATGTTTTAAGGAGTAGATCAAATCCATATTTGTACATTTTTTTATTAAATCCTCTACGTTATATCGGATGTAAACATATTGTTAATCAATATGTTATCATCCGGTATAACGTAGTGGATTTAAACGTACGTAAATAGAAAGACCGTAGAAGAAGTCGGAACAGCTTCGGCTAAAGATGTAAAAAAAGAAATTTTTGCTAACAAAAGTAGGTAAATAACATCAGTTTAAATAACGTTAGAAAATAAAAAAATCGTATTTCCATCGTTACTTCATATTAATCAAGTGTGTAGTATTTTTTATCTATCTTAAATATGAGATAGTAGGCTCTTTTGAAGAATGAAATAAGAGTATCAAATCATATCGCAGAAAATGATTTTGTTGCAGGACTTACAATTGTCGGTTTTAAAACAACGTCGTTATTAAAACTTTCTTCATGAATAATTTAGTAAATTTGTTCCTCGATATTATCTCCCCGCTGTAGATAAGAGTTAAATTTTGTAATTTTAAATTTTGAGTCAAAATATCACCGAAACAAAATGGGTTATGGGTTAAATAACTCTATACATTTTAATATAATTTTTATATGGATGTACACGAATTGATGTACTTCAGTTCTGTCGAACATAAATATTATTCGTTCGTTCGTTTATTATTCTTAAATGACTAGTACACATATCATATAAAGTAAAATTATACCAAATTTTATTTCTTTATGTACGTGACATACGAGGTGGTTATGGAAGCAAACACCAGGAGATAGGTAGCTGTGTCTCCATTGCCGCACAGCGCGAAGGTTATGGCATTACGACTATTCAACATTACAAGTAAAATTCTCCTGCTAAGTCATTAGCTTCTTTTAGAATTGAGAACTTTTGCTATAATTCTCATACGGGAGGCAGATTGAGGATCGCAAACCAGTTGTTACAGGTAGACTCTGCTGCCCAACTTCTAGTATTTGCTTCCTTATATGTTAGATAGTTCTCTAGTACGAGTTGTATGACTCCCTCGAAAATCATGAGGTGATCCTATTCTAGACTGCAAATTACATGAAGGAATAAATCATATAACAGATGATGAATTTTTATCATGTATAAAGATTGTTATATATTTATTTCTGAAATAAATTAATAACCTTTTTGGATTAGTGGCGAGGTGATTGCTTTCAGAGTCGATGGTTTCGAGTTCAATTCCCGTTGTACTGCACGTTACTCGCCGATCTGCCTTAAACAAGCGTGATAGGCTTATGTACTATTAGAAATGGCGAAGCTATATATATATATATATATATTGATGAGATGAATACATTAACATATTATTACTATACATATAATATGTTTTATACATATTTATATAATTTTGATATAGTTAAATGGGTTACTTTCATTTTTTCAACTATTTCGAATTACTTCTCCATTTTGTAATATAGAAGTCAGCGGTACGTATCGATATTTCTTTAGCAACTCTATCAATAAACTCCAGAACTTTTGCAATAACAGCAATCGATTACACAAAACAGGATAGAACGGTATACAACTGTTATAACATTGTATTGAAACTTGCTTAAGTAGTGGTGTATTGTTTATTTATTTATTTATTAATAAATAAATATTCCGTATGAAATTAGCACGGTGGGTTAATGTCCATTTCTTCAGAAATAAGAAGGGTTTGTGCCGAAACGACAACGACTATAAAAAATGACACTTCAAATGATAATTCATTCTATCTTGGTAATATTTTCATGAACTAACCTCGTTAAATTATTTTCAGTATATAGATATAGAAAAAAATATATATGATGATTTTCGGACACCCCAGTGTTACAAATTAGTGGAAAAATTAAATTGTAATTTATTAAAACGTGAAGGCGAGACAGGCTATTTTTATCAATATAAATAATATGACTTAAACAAAATCAGTATTTGTTTTTTATATTAACTCACTCTCATATATTTTTATCTTGTTTTGAATTATCTACTTAGCTTTTTTGAGTTCATTTTTGAAGATTTTTCTTGAAAGTTTTTCGTACACTCTCTATGCATTCTTAACTAGTAACTAACTTTAAACTAGCTGCTATTTGCTTTGAGGTTGTTGCATTTTGTTTGTCTACTATTACAGGAATTTATCAATTGTAACTAAAATGTAAATATTCTAATAAAATATTCATTGATATTAACTTTTAGTATCAAATATTGATCAAAAAAGACAGAAATCATTTTAAATTTAACATAATCATTTTAATTTTGATAACAGACATAGGTAAGGTAAAAAATAGCCCCATATATATTATAGAGTCTTACAATTTGAAAAAATAATACTATAAAATACTCTTTTATTAATGTAAAATATTTTATTAATAATCATTTATATTTGCAACTGTCGTATCACAAGGATATTTTCTTAGAAATGTCGTAGTTTTTTACTATGAAGTAATTTTTATCTGTCCACGTGGGAAAGACTAGATAGCACCTGCTTAGGTACATATGTACTAAAATTAGTCCGCATAAGAAAAGTAGGTAGGTTATTACTTTTATATATATATATATATATATATATATATATATATATATATATAATTGTTTGCCAAATTTAAAGAAAAAATGAACATTCAGGTTGGATCATATTTTTTAATTAATAATATTTTTTAGTTTTCAATATTTTACATTTGCTCACTTATTAATGGTTTTCACCTAGTTTGTTCACTGCGGTATGTGTACGTTCCTTTTCCTTTAACGTATATTTATTCAGTATCCAAATATCTGACGTGGCGTGATATGGATGGAACTCATGGTTGAAGTGCAATTGAGTTTTAGTTTGTACTATCACTATCAAAAGTGCAATAAGCATTAATCAGATATCATATAAATAATAAATTCTTTAAATAAACCTTGTTGCAGTGCATAATGCCTTATTGGGAACAACCGCTGAATGCTTTGTATTGTATATTTGCAGTTGCTCATTATTCTTCCCTACGGTATTTATTTGAAGTAGAAACTAACTTTAACTTTGCGTTGGTAGTATGTTTGAAAGGTTGTTTACAGCGAAACGTTCATCTAAGGTAAACGATGACTGAAACTTTTCGCTGTTAATTTTCTTACTCTTTGTACAATTTGTTCACACAAAGCATTCGAAAGCATCAAGCCCAACAAATGTTAGTTCGTGAAATGTTTGCGCTTAGCAGATTATAAAAGGATTTACTTGTGTACTAAAGATTTTTAAAATTAATCTTGAGTCTAAATATTGTGTTTGCTTTCTTTGTATTTGCATAATTAATTAAACAGTATATATTACACATTGCATAATTATTTTAATAGTATAAGTACAGTTCTTCCCAAATTCAGGGTCTAATACATAAATTACTCAAGTTTCTGGCTTAGTACGCTATTAGACAACCGTATGGTTCGCCGCATCAAAAAGCACTATCCTATTTATTCACGTGGTTGTCGTACGAGGCGATTACGGGGCAAATACTAAATGAGCATCACAATATAAACCATATGAGCCACGCGTACGGATTACGGCAATACCTTTCAATTTTGAGGGAGACCATTGCATAGCAGTGGATTGTTACGTCTGTGATTTCATTATATAAAATTAATAATATAAATATGCAGTTAATCTTTTGCAAAATAATAGAAAAATTGTATAAAAGATATCACTGATAATTATTAAACCTAATCCATGTTATCCAATTCATTTTAATAGTGATAGAAACACAATGCATGAATGATGAATACTTTGCCAAGAATGGCATATTTGTCTATAGCATGAATGGGCTGGCTCGCCCGGGAAAGTACCACACTCCCGCAAAAAACCGGCGTTTGAATGGTGCGGTAGGTAAGCTACCTACCCCGCTTCGTACGGTGAGCGCCTGAGTTCCAGAGGCCCAACACTCTCCCCGCTCCCCCTTCTTCTACCCCTCCTCCTCCGTATCCCATTCCCAATCCCATAATGACACTTTCCTTAAAGGTCGGCACTGCTTATGGCACTGCGGAGGTCAATGGGCGCCGTTGATTGCTTTCCATCAGGTGACAAGCCTGCTCGTTTGCTTTCCTATCCCATAAAAAATGTTGATACGTAAGAGGTCCTGGGCACAGTTACTAGTTATATAACACACACTGAATTAACATCTGACATCCTACGATAGGTTGAAATAATTTTAGATAGATCAATGTAGATAAAGTTAGACACCGTGAATCAACCAACGGCTCTGACCACTAAGATAGCAAGTCATTATTGGAGTCCACTGTCAAACTTTTGCTTCCAAGCAAGTTCATTCAAGACAAATTGTAGTTTGAATTCTTATGATGAAACTGGATTGATCTGGGTCTAAAAGACATACTTTTTATTGCAAAAATTTGACTATGAATCTAATATATAATAAATTTAGTATTGAACTTGAATATTTGCAGAAAGCGTCCTTTGTAATATTTTGAGATGCATATGAAATCCGCAATTTACAACTAAGGCGACTGCCAGTGACTGATACTTTTACTACTTAAGATATTTAGTTGTATTGTTTGTTATGTAAAAGTAGCCTTACTACGGCCCTTTATTTATATTTTTCTATCATGCAAAAATTAATGATGGCTCGACTATAATAAATTAAAAATTAATCTAAATAAATCAGTATACATACAATTCAATAAATGCAATAACAGTAAATATAACATTAAACTAAATATACCTAAAATAAAACCAGTAACACACACGAAATTCTTAGGAGTAACTATAGACGAAGACATAAACTGGAAATTACACATAAATGATATATCTATTAGAATAAACAAGTTTGTGTATGCCCTTAAACAAGTCAAAAACATAACTAACATAAAAACATCTCTTATATGCTATCATACGTACGTTGCGTCAATATTGCGATATGGATTAATAATGTGGGGAAATAGCACTCACCAAAATAGGGCGTTTGTAGCACAAAAAAAATGTATTAGGGCAATTTATGGTCTTCAACCACAGGAATCATGTCAGCCAGTATTCAAGAAGCTTGGCCTACTACCATTGCCAGCTCTCTATATATATGAGGTGTGTGTATTTGTATCGAGGCATCAAGAACTATTTAAAACAGCCAATGATAACGCTGGTCTTTCTCGGCGTGATCCTCGAAGATTAGTGTTGGATGATCACCCCAGACTCAGCAAATATATAAATAGTTGCCTGTTCATGTGTATACGCATTTACAATAATATACCTCATGAATTAAAAGAATTGAACGCAACTTTATTTAAAAAAAGATTACATAAATGGCTAATAGATGCCAATATTTATAATATTCAAGACTTTTTTGCTTTAAAGAGTCGATCAAATGTATATAATAGATAAATATATAGTGTAAAGTAAAAAGTGATATATAAATGTAATAATAAATTATAATTTTAATGATATTATAATAATCTAGCTATGTATTTAGATTTGTAATAATTGTTTTAGTTATTTCTAATAGTGTGTCATTATTAATGAAATTTGTACGCTGTAAGTGGCAATGTGATGGAGCTTTTATACGTCTCTTTTTTTTCATCTTGTTATAACCTCACATTATACAAATAAAAAAGAGTTTGAATAGCTGGATGTTTAAAAGTAAAAAATTAAAAATATTGTTTCAAAAAATCATTGAACTATATATGTATATATTTATTTTGAAGCGGGAAACTAATCTTGGGTTCTCCATTTCGTTGTTATGAAAATAATTGACATTTACCTTCCCTTTGATTCTTATCATAACAATTAAAGTAATAGTTTTCTTAATATTGTTATTATTTTTTATATCGTTTACAAATGGACAGAAATCAGAATAAATATTTGTATGGTCTATTTATTAAGCCGTATTTATTTTGAACAATTGACGCGATAAAATGAATAAAAATTAAAAGAAAGGCATTTTTTTACTGGGAACCGGAATAAGTATTAACGAAACCTGGCGCATTCGATGATTGAGCGAACAGGCCGAATATGAATTAATAAAGCATAATTTATGTTCGCAATTTGGCGCTCAATTTCGTTTATATTATCGTATATCACGGCACCGGAAAAGGAATAAGTATTATAGTATGCTTAATGTGTAAGAAACCCTAGTAGAATCTATTAATTATTACAGAATAAAAATACTACAGCATCTTCCAATTTGAAGTAAATGTATTTCTTAAATATGAGAAAATAACAAAGGTGTTCAAGATTTTAATTTTACTTGTTAATATCGAGTATACGTTTTAGTTAACGTAAAATGAAATACCCTTTAGATAAATGAATAAAAAATTGCTAAGAGTATAAGCGTGCAGTAACTGACATTTGAAACCAAAGAGTTGTAGATTATACGCCAATAAATATATTAATAATTTATTTTGCGGAAACTCCCTATGTTTATAGAAAGGTGCTTTATATTTTTACTTAAATATGTGAACTTTTAATAATATTATTCCCAAAAATATGCTTACAATATTTAAAAAATACCAATAAATTACAAATGTTTAATCTTAAACGAAGGTAAAACTAGTAAAACCCTGAGTGCATGTAATAAACTCTCAACAACTTTTCACGTAAACCATTACATTGTACTTGAATTTTTATGCAAATAATAAATTAAGCCCAAACGTTCGGAGACGGCAACTAAAGAGCTTTGGACCTCTTTCCTTAATATTTTCAAGAACATCCCTCAAATTGAAGAAGTCCTCTTGTGTACCCTTATTAATAAAAAAATCTCTCAAGATTTTTGAGTGACTTGAAGTACTAAGATGTGCTGCCCAAGGTATTTTCATTTAATTACAAATCCTTTCCTCCTAAACTAATTTCGTTAATATTATATATATATATATATATATATATATATATATATATATATATATATATATATATATATATATATATATATATATATATATATATATATATATACATACACATATTATTAGGTGACCCTTTAACTCGTTTACTATTGAGAATTTGATCAATTTGGTCAATATATTCGTAACTTCAAAAAACATTTTTTTCACTTCTCACTTCTTCTTTGATGTTATCTAACGGGTAATATTAAAGTATATCCAATGGAATACTTCATATTTACTTGATGACTTCTTCTTATGCCTAAAGTAAGAATCGTTTTATAAAAATATCTCAAAATAATATCAGCTTTTTATTATTCCTGTACATTTATTCATATACACTTACGATTTCTGGTAATTATGCCAACGATATCTATGTAGCACATCGTAAGTATTAAAAAACATCCATATGGTGTCGACCATTGGGGTTAACAATATGATATCGGTATTATTGGCGCACAGCAAATTGGTATTTGGCTCGGCACCGCGCCGCCGCCGCACTCCTTATTAGTGGTCATTAGCAATTTTGGCAAAGCTACATCAGCATGTTTCTAATATATGATGAAATTCCAAGCCCACAGTATTGTTTACCTTTTTTTCCAAATAAGCATCGAGATGGGTTTCTTCCGAAGCTTATTGATTTATTTAAAAAAATATATGCGCAGTGCGTGCACGTAGGATTGTAGATTAGGCATAGTTGAAGTTCATACCAAGTAGGAGTAAAGAAAGATAAAATACAAATATTAATTACGAACCAGTGGAGGATCACTATTAATATTATAATAAAGCACTTTACAATCATAGTCCCACACTAGGTTTCCGTTTTCAGTCAGTGGTTTGCTATTATAAGCCCATAAATGTCAGGGATCAACTAACAGACTCAAAATAAATACCTGTAGGTCGTAAAAATATCTTGATGCGAAATCGAACCCATTTGGGCCATTTTAGTTGTATTGTAATTTAGATAATTGTTAAACCGAGTGATTCCTTATAGAAACGTGATTGAATACAAGATGGTCCATACTACGAAAATATCTTCCCATTGTGCATAGTATACATACATACATACAAAAAATACATGGTAAGTACATTTTAATACGAATTTATACCAGGCGAAGAAAAATACACTTGTGGGAAACCTGATAGTAAGAATATTGCTAGTGCGATATACTATAATTCGCTTTTACTTTGTAACAAATAGCGGAAATACACATAGCTTTGAAGAGACCTTTAATGATCCGTGGAATGTTAAAGGGTCATATTATAGATATTATTAAAGTGATAAACTTACTCTTAATGTTATATAGATATAGGTTATATATAATAACCACTAATCGGAGAAAATTATGATCTTTCTTAGCGAAATTATGAAAGACAAGGACATAACAATTAAAAAAAAAGGGAGAAAAGTTTCCCACATGTGCAAGTAAATAAATATATGTGAAAACGGAATAGAGATTAGTATTAAATATTGGATTAAATATACGAAATAAAGTACGATGAAAACATATATAAAATATAACCAAATTTAAAGATGCAGTTAAAGTATGGAACACATTAAAATAGACACCACGCATGAAAAGGATAAAAAAAGAGAAATGGACAAAAATAATTTCAGAGTGGTACCCAAGGGATGGGGAAAGGAGCAAAAGGCGACAAACCAAGCACTGGGAGAATATCTCATATGAGATCAGCAAGAGATAGAGCTACATCAGTATCTTTGCAAGGGATCTTTGTGGAAAACAAGCTGTCATTTGTACACCGATCGTCAACAACAAATGTTAATTTTTTAGACCAATAAAGCATTATTTTATTTAATTTTCGTATAAAGTTGTTATGCTATTGATTGATTGATTTAAATAAATAAATACATTTTAACTAGAGTTAGAGGAGGGTAATATCTCCAAACATTATACATATGTTAGAAATATTGTAATGTAGCTTTGCCAAAATTGCTAATAACCGGAAGTACAGGCTATGGAGGCACATTTACCTAAATATTCTACAGCATCAGGCTAAATATCAATTTACAACGGCTTATGAGGCTATTTCATTATTTGCCTATTAAATTGAAACTGGTAACTTTAGTTTTCCCGTACTAAATTATGTTTGCCTTGTTGATTTTTTTTTACCTGTTTTAAATATAATAGATGGTGATTTCATTTATCCCTGAAAATTAACTTTTAAATTATTTTATAAAATACAAATTTTCTTATATTAAAAGTTCATCTTGAACATAATTAAATTCTAGATCGGACTACAGAAGCAGGAAGCTCGAACAAAAACTTGAAATGAAAACAGAACAGTAGTAATGGGTACACCTGGACTATGAACTCATATTAAACTTTTCTAATTTACAGGCGCTGATTGGAAAATTTCCGGCAGTTTGGGTGTTAATCCTGCCTTGACTTTGCTTCGACTTTTGAATCGAATTAAGCACCAGATGTTAGTTGGAGAAACTTTAAATCTGCGATAATCATGTGAATCAACTGAAACGAAACACTATTAAAATTTACTAACTTTCTTTTTGTTGCGTTTAATTGCTTTACTTATGAACCAATAAAATGATAAGATTTTAAGATATTAAGTTAGACAGCTAAACTGAACCAACATAATTTAATAAAGACGAAACAGCCGGTCTCTTTTTTTGAGTTCGTATACCTTACTCTCCGTAATTCTTTATTCTTTATTCAATTTCTTCTGTGTCGCCAAATCGTCTTGTTGTTTCATAGGTAGTGCGAATAGGATCACGTCTTTTTCTTTATATTTAGTATATTATCAATTTATTTTAAAACAATTTTTCATAAATTAAATGTATGTGCAGAAATTAGCTAAGAAGAATGTTACTTATCTATCATATTGTTTTTATTATGTATCCCGGTCGAAATAGACATTGAACCTTGCATTAATTCATAACAAGCTGACAAATTTACAGGCACGTAAGAGATACCTAATGAAATCTTGAAAAGTCTCCATTGATTTCGTGCGTGCAAAAATTTTTTATGTAAGGTCAAAGGTCGCAAAAATTAATTTTAAATTTGTTGGCCAAACTTGAATTTGTTGGTTTAGTTTTAAGGTAAAAATAATAGCTCAGATTAAAATTGTAGATGAAGTAATTATCTATTAAAATTGTCCTTATACTTTTTTCTCTAAGATTTACCATTTCTGAGAAAAACCCATTTATTTGAAAGTTAGCTGGAGCTGTATTTTTCATTAGAGTGGTATCCCTTACGTTTTTTTAGCTTGCTGTGAATTAAAGCAAAGGTACCTCTACTTTTGGGATAAATTGACCAGGTTATATGATATAATTTATTTATATGATAATAACTTTTAAAAGAAATTGCCTTAAAAAAACTGTAAGTGCATGATTTTTGCATTTGACTGAGATTATGAATTTCATTCAATATCACGTATCAAAATTATAACATAGTAATTTAATCTGGCTTATTCATTTCAAAGGTGTACTAATAAGGACGTACTTTAACCGTCAGGAATATTAATGAGACGTTAAATTACTTGTTCGAAATAATATTGCATGCAATCCTCGGACGATGAGCAAGACGGCACCACTTCATTAGGGTTTATTGTTCAAGTGAATGGAAACGTAAAACAATAGCTTTATTAAAAACTTTTTGAACGCTACCAGTTTGTTAAGTTAATTTAATAATATTTATATATAACATAATTGATTGTTTCTTTTTTTATGTTTATATATGAAAGTAATTTTAGTTTTCATTACAAATATTATGGATATATTGAAATACATATTTTTATTTCATATGATTATGATATACATTATGGCTCCCCAGTATCAACTTCTTCCACTTGCCGTATACAAAGTCGTGCGATCCGAATCGTCGATAACCAAGATCTCACTGATCGGCTAGATTCTCTAGCGCTGCGGAGCGATATCTCATCTCTCAGCACTTTTCACCGCTTTGACCATGGGAATGCTCTAGGAATTGTTTGGAATAATACCCCCGCCGAATTCCACAACCGCACAACTCGCTGTAAAGAAAAGTTTCATCCTCACCATCTGGATGAGTTGCGATCTAATACGGTGTGCTTCTCTCGAAGCTTCCTTCCACGCACCACACCTGAGTTAATACAATTTTTATATTGAAACAGCATAGCGACTAAGATAAATTTTCGTTTAAGAGAAATTATTTTTATCCACTCATAGTAGCAAATTGTTAATATAAAACGATAATATTTAATCACAATTTTAACGTTACACGTTTTCAGAAAAAAAAAAAGAATGATTTGATTGTAAAACGAGCAAAACGCATTTCTACTTTGAAATGGTGGCTTACTGAACTGTTTCCGGCGGTCTGAATAATTCATCTTTCGTTAGAACAAAGAAGTGCCACGCGGGAATTTCTTTATCGTATATACCTAATTGGAATCGATGCTAACGACTAAAAATAACTTTTAGTTACTTAGAGTCACTGATAAAATGCACTACATACAGCAGAATAATTGTTAATAATAAATGACTATATGTAGTATGTAATGCCATTTAATTATTTTTCTACTTATTTCGTTGTCCAATGATTTATGATTTTAACGTGGAATAAATACACATTTATTTAATTACTTTGCTTTAGAATCATACTTTTCTCCGTAATCAAGGATTTTTAAACACAAATCATATCTACTTTGATTACAAATATATTTGATAAATTCCATTCAAATATTAAATTTTAACTGACTGGCTGAGTGGCGGGGCCCTCCGCCTACGGAGTCAATGGTCGCGGGTTCGATTCCCGCATTGGAATAAATATGTATATCGATTTATAAATTTTTATTCCGAGTCTGGTAACCCCCCAATCCGCATTACCGTTCCTGTCCTTTCCTTTCTTCTCTATCCTTTCCTTTCCTCTCCGCCAATCCACGGTCTGCCGTGCCAAAGGATGCATGGCTAAGGGAGAGCTTAGTCGCAAGATTGCCGACCGTCCCGTGATCAGGCTCCCCCGGGTACTATGGTGCCTTATCTCAGCATGCAGGGCTCTGCTGGGGCTGACCTCCATCCTCCCTTGCGACTCGTGGGATTCACTAAGACGAATTTAATATAACTAATTTGTTGAAAAATGACGGCGACGTGGTTCGCCACCTGTCACGTTCTGATTCTCACGAGGGCGAAAAGCGACCATTGGAGAGACATTTCGCTGCGATGAATAGTAGCGGATAGAGCTCTGTGGTCTCTGCCAACCCCTGCGGGGGATAGGCGTGAATATATAAAAAAAAATATTAAATTTAAAGGAAATTTCTAGTAATTTGGAATTTTTTATGTTGCATAAGAAAAATGCATTTTCAAGCTATTGTTTCATTTTATAAAATAATTATCAGAACATATCAGGCTAACATAAAGAAATGTTGAGCACTGAATCTATTAAAAAAACTTAAATATTTTCCAGTAAGTAGTCTCTAACCAACTCGTGTCATTCGAAAAATTATAATAAATGATTGATTTAATTACTTATATTTATTTTAAATAAAATATGTAATTTATTTTTATTTACATTTTAAAAAAGTATATTCTTTTGATTGCCATAAAAGATAAAACAAATAGAGTTTTACAGTGGAGTTTCTGTACACAATAAACTAGAGAAATCTAATCACGAGTTCTGGAGAGTATACTATCGGACGAATTGTAAATGTAAATTAGGATTACTCTAGTTTAGTTCGCCACAAATGCCTCTAATGGGACCGTAACAAAACGCAATGATGCCTCATTTTATATACAGGGTTACAAAAAAAAAACAGGCATCTTACAGTCATTGGCTTTTCCATGGATAATATTAAATTTTTGTTAGTTAGCGTAGATGACGAAAAATTTTTTTTAAGATTTTTTTTTCGCACTTAAATCCTAGAATCAGTGTTTTAGTGAAGGTAAACAGAAATTCATGTGAAAATGGAATTTTTTGTGGGTATAATGAAATTAAGGCTATGAGTATTTTTATGGTACTTTAATAAACAGACGACTAATTTATAACGAGTGTGACCTCCTATTCGCAGCAATTACGGTATGTAATCGTCATAGCACGATTTCCACCAGTCTTTTGATGGTGTCCTATGGAATGTGTTCCCACTCAGAGATCACACATTTAAGTTCTCTGTATTTTGTGGAGGTGGTTGGACAGATCGTACTCACTTTTTAGGAGGTCCAAGACGTGCACAATGGGGCTAAGGTCATAGCTCCGCGCTGGCCAGTCAAAACAACGAATACCGACCTCTTGTATATAAGCATCTATCGGCCCGAGCATTACATTCCTTTCAAAACCACCCGTTTTTTTTGCAAAAAAGTGTAAAAGTAGTTTTTAGTTTAGTTTATTACAAGCTGCACAGCCGTGCACATGGCATTAAATTCGCCTGTTGTGAATAATATAAATATAATATATATATATATATATATATATATATATATATATATATATATATATATATATATATATATATATATATATATATATATATATATATATATATATATATATATCCTAAGTACATTGTTAATTCAGTAGAAATGGATAATTTTGTGAGCAATGAGCTCGACGAGAATAAAAATAGCCATAAACTTGCGCAGGTATGAATCCTTCTCATCAACTTTATGAGGATAGTCGGCGGAAGTTGAAATTTTAATCCCTGCGCGGTTAAGAGACCAGAAAATTCAACCGCCCAGAACTTCACGTAGCATTGTTTAAATGAATTTGTATAACATAATACAGGCAGTAGTAGTCTAAATAATTATAGACTATTTATAGTATAGATAAAAGAATAATCCACCATTTCTTTTTATACAAAGTGATACAAACTATTTTTATTATTATACAAATAATTCGTTTGAAATTATTAATTGAAATTCGAATAAAAAGAACGTTACTTATTAATAACTTAGTATAAAAATCTGTGTTTTATTTCAAGCAAATATGATAATTTTATCATATTTGCTTATCACAATAATAAAGAAAAAAAAATTAAATATATAAGCTTAAAATCGAATTAAAATTACTTTATAATTGATTTTAAAAACTTAATGATGTTTTTAGTTGAAAATAATGAAAAATAAAAAGTAATGTATGTTATTTAATTATTTAAATTTCCTTCCTAATTTTTTTTTACCAGAAATAAATATATTAGCATTTTTTGGTATTTTAAAATGGCTTTGGTTTTCCATTCTCCTCACGTATTGTACATTGTTACGCGGTAACCTTGGTAAAAATAGCGACGATATCTGCATATGTAAGAAGATAGTTGAGTTAGAAAATCCTATACACAAGCTGCATAAGTGTAAGGTAAAGTTGGATGCGCTATTCGGAGCGAGTAAAGGATTAGCAAGCGACATGTTCGACATCGTAGCATTCAAGTTTTAAATCTTTCGGCGCGAAACTTTCCAGCACAGTTCGTATTATTTATTCTTAAACAACCTAACAGCTTTTAATCTAAAAATACGGGTAGATAGAAAGATAAGAATACACCATTGTCATCATCATCACCATCATCAACAGCCTGCGGCATTCCACTGCTGGAGGAGGCTATTTACAGCAGTAAACTGCCGCAAGAATACATACTCGAATATAATAATAGATGACCTTAATGGCTCAGTGGTAAAAGCAATGTTCGTATTATTCATTCTTTAACAACCTAGCAGCTATTAATCTAAAAATACTATCTAATAGATAATAGTACAAGAATACACAATCGTATATAATAATAGATGATCTAAATGGCTTATGGTAAGATAACTTTCGGAGTCAATGGTAGTAATTGCCGTATTGAGATAAATATATGTAGCATTTATAGGTATTTATCTCGAGTCTGGATGTCCCACCCATCTGCCTTGGGTAAGTGTGGTGAGTCTATGCCTATTTCCTCGGTTCAGTAGACCTCGTGCCTAATAAAAAATATGTATATGAACTATAAAAAATTAGACTTTTTTAAGAGTGTAATAGTTATATATTGATATGCGTTATAAGGTACAATTTTATATTTACTTTTAAAGAAGTAATAAATACCTTATATAGAAGTAATTCATAAAGATTAGGATTTTGATAATTGCTAAAATAATTCGCGTTATAACTAATTGACTCCCTACCTTTTGTTGACTAGTTTATTTTATAAAACTAATCCGTTTCGATACATTGAAATTAAACATACGTATAAAAATAAAGAGCTTGTTCTTTCTCGATTAATCTTATCTGAATCGAGAAGATCTAGTTTCATTATTTATTCTTGATATTAAAACTATTACTTTTTATACTAAAACTATTGGTTACTTAATTAATTTTTTGTAAGTAAATTAAAACTTGTGTATGAAGTCTTAGTCATAGACTAATATTCTGCTCAAAAATGTAATTATTATACGTAAATAGGTTTCGTATATGGAGGCTATTACGGAAAAGTTTTACGAAACAAAATAGAAATAATAAGCAACGAAACAAAACAAAATCACGCCAAAATATATTTTATAATTTAATATATAATTAGAAATCAAGAAATTGACCTTTTACTTTCTAAATCTTCTAAACTGCTATCACAACGTATTGAACAAAAGATTTCATTACACATAGTGGCCGGTATCGCCTTTATAGTGTCATAAACGGGAAAATAACATTAAAGGGGATATAAAAAGACGACCTGTGGCATTGCATTCTTGCTTTAACGTCTATAAAGCATTGAAGGCCTATTGAACTCTCGTAGATAAAAATCTATATTAAAGGAAAAGTTATTAACAAATGAGATTCCTTAGTTTCGTTTACAAATTGAATTACTTCGCATAAAATGAAGCAGTATAAATAATAAATAAGAATTATTTATTATATTATACATTTTTATTAAAGCTATAAAATAAGTAAAAACTTAAATTAAAATACTTATAAAATAAATATTAAATATATTTTTGTCTAGCGCGTATATGTATAAAACATTACTGAAATAATTATAATTATTTTTAAATAAAGAATTGTGGTGTGATGATGATGCATTGAAATACTTCAGACACATGATTGAAGCTAGATAATTCACATTTTACACTGATCATAAATTATGTTATGTTTCGCCTTTCATCAGCGCAAAGACATGTGTTCACCAAGACAAAACAAATGTTTGACGAATAAAGACATGTTTACATCTGACTTGAGAAACATTTCCAGAGAAAATAACTTGGTTACAGAAACACTAAGCAGAATAGAAGAGGTGGAAGTGTCACTAGATTCGTTCCAGCTAGTCAAGTCACAGGTATTAGATCCAGAACTAAAGGGTATGCTGGAGCGGGGAACTTCATTGCATTTAGAAAAGGTGAAAATCCCTGGGACTCATGAGGAATTATATTGTGAGGTTAGAATACCCGTTTCAAGGCCCGTCACGAAGTTTTTGATAGGTTGCACACATTAAGCCATCCCGGTGCTAAGGCAACAGTCAAATTAGTTGCAGACAACTAATTTGACTGAATATATGTGGCCCGGTGTAAAAAAGGACAGCCGAGAGTGAACCAGATGCTGTTATGCATATCGGCGTGCTTTGGGCACATTTAAAATACAACGCGCTAGATTCTGCCACCTATAGACATTGTCGGACCGCTGCCAATATCCCAAGGTAATACTGCCTCACTGCTATCGACAGATTCACAAGTTGACCAGAGGCGATATCGATTGCTGATATATCAGCAGAAACAGTGGCAAAAGCATTATTGTTAGGTTGGATTGCTCGCTTCGGATGTCTCATTGATGATGGATGCTCAGCAGAACTATAGTTTACCATACAATTTGCAATGGCATTATTGAAAGGTTTCATAGACAGATGAAGGCCGCAATATCCTGCGAAGATAACGTAAACTGGACTAAAACACTTCCATTAGTTCTTCTTGGCATAAGATGCGCGTATAAGGAAGACCACGCATCGTCAGCTGAGTTCGTATATAGAGAAACACTAAGGGTTCTAGGAGAGATCTTTAACCCCCATACAATTACAACATCTGACATTTTTCAACAGATTTTTTCCGCACGTTTGAGAGAATTTACGAACTCGATTAAACCGAAACAGGCGTCAAGGCACTGTAAAAAGTCAATATTTATACAAAGAGCTTGCCACTGCTACCCACGTCTTCCTGCGAGATAATGCTTACCGTCGACTGCTGCAACCTCCTTACACTGGACCACACCGAGTTCTAGAAATAAACTAAAAAGTGTTGAAAACCATGGCAAAGGGGGAAATAACTACCGTGTCCATTGATAGATTGAAACCGGCATACATACTTGTAGATACTCCTACAAACTTAAAAGAATCTACACTTGTAAAGGAAAAATCGTCAATAACACTACTACCAGAATTATTTAACACGGAACGAAAAACATGATCCGGAATAAAAGTTAGATTCCCAGACTATTATCGCCCGAAGGGACGGTCTCTGGAAGGGAATAGTAACGTGGTGATATTTAAAATATTTATAAATAAAATAACTAATATATAACATAATTAATATATAAAATATATAATTCATACATGAAATAAATAATGAATAGAATAAGGACAGTCAAAAGTTTTACTTAGCTAAGATCCGCGACAAGCAAAACAATAACAGAAAATTAATAATGTGTGTTTTTCTGCTGGATGAAGTGGATTTATTTGGAACTTAAACCAAAACCTTACCAAAAATCGACCACAGCACACCAAACATACATTACCACTTTTCCATCTTGTAAACGACACGCCCCAACACGAGGCATCTTCAGGTATAGTAGGCTCTACGGAAGACAACCGAAAAGTGACTTTTCGACGAAAGGTGTTGGTTTAAGTTTCAAATAAATCCACGTAATCCAACACACACATTATTAATTTTCTGTTACTGTTTTGCTCGTCGCGGATCTGAGCTAAGTAAAACTTTTGACTGTCCATATAGTGATGGATTTCCGCAAAGTAACGCCTGTCTCCATTAATAATGAATAGAATAAAATGTAAATATAAATAATTTAAGCTTTATGAGCCTATACCGAACGTTACCGCCGTGCTGCGAGTCGAGTGATATCAACCGGTGAGTGCAAGTTTACCCTTTCAAAATAAGATATTTCATTATCCCACAGTGAAATATTTAAATTGAAGTGAAAGGCAAACAAGCAGGCGGTTTGTGTGATGCAGAAAGTAAAGGAAAGCAATTTATGTCGCCCATGAACATCTGCCGTACTACAAATACTACTAATACGTTCCTTATTCTAGGTTAAGGAAGTGAATTATACCTGGGGAAACGAATAAAAAAATAATCGTTGGGAAAAAGGAAGAAAAAGAAAGGAAAAGGAAAAAGGAATTAGGCCCTTTAATAAATTTAAAATCGTAGTTGTTATGTCTCTTTTACAAGATTCAAAGTACCTTATACAATAATTTGTGTAGTTGAGGATCTAAGTTAGGAATGTGAGATGTCAACCGTATATATTCGTCCATATGAACCAACACATCCATGAAATCATATTTAACGAGTCGTATACTCCGTTTAGAGCAACTTTTGATGGTGGACTTAAGTCAAATCCATTTTCACACCTTCAGTTTGCCAGCAATTATGAATAACTTTTTAGTGCTTTGAAGTTTGAAGTTGTAATTGTGCGTATTATAGAGTACCTATTATAAAAAGTAAAGAAGTAACATATCAATTAATTGATGTTTACCTCATCGAATAGCTTTTTAATGGACTAAATGTATCACTCTTCGTTATTGCTTACATATGTATATGTATGGGCATGTAGGGATTTTTATATTACATACTTACTATTTTTGGATACCTACATATTTTTATACTTTTAACATTATTTTACAATTAAATTAAAGTAAATAATAAATCATATTCATCATATAATATATATCATAATCATCTAATATCACATATCACATTATGACATAATCATATAATATATATCATATAATATAAAAAGATCTCACACTATTGATTTCATCATATTCATTTGTTTGGAAGGACTTTTTATCTAAAATAACTTTTACTTCATTGTATATAATTAATTAGTATGTAAACAAAATAATTATTTTGTAAGAACAAATTACCTATCTGATATAGATAATACAATAACGCTGTTTCAGAAAACTATTTAGTATTACAGTGAAGAATTAGATTTTAGCCCGCAGAACAGTTCCAGGTACAATTTTTTCTTATGCAATTTAAGCTAGTAATGCAGATGCACTGTCAGAATCAACGTTTTAATGCCGTTAGTAAGTACATCCAGAAAAGGTGATAAAAAGACTTGACGAAGTTCTAAATGCTATCCAGCCAAATTGAATTATAACTGATTTCTTTTTTCGAAACTGTCTCCTCTTAAACGTTCTGTCTGACGTGGACATATTGTTGGTCATCAGTGACAGTTTTAACATCAACAACAATTTCATTGATATATTGTCTATGACTTTGGTCTTGTCTAAGGCTTTTTAACCTTAGAGGCAATGTTGCTAGCAGGGTAATAAATCACATCAGAGTAATAAAAACAAATTTTAAGAATTTGAGACCCATAAAAATTATTATTTATATTATAAAGAACAAGTTTTATTATAAAAATAGCTATTCTTCTGTATTTTATAAAGTTATCTGAAGATCGTGCAGATAATTTAATATCACTTCATGTCACTTGATATCGGGACTACTTAAAGCGGTAATATTATAAATTCAGAATATGAGAGTTTCACTTCTAGCAAGGGGCACTTTAGGGAAAATTACAGAAATGTGGTTTAATTCTTTATAGCGGATTACCCAATGGAATATATTTTTAAATTTATAATAAGTAATATAATAAATTGTATATTATTTAGATTATATATTATTATACATTATTATTTAAACTCCCAAAATGTTTTGCAAGATGTGAAGAAGTATATCTTATACATACATTTGACAGTTTTAAACCAGTTCAGCATTTTGTAAACATGAAAAATCTTTTGGCAATTAAATTTTGTTGTAGTAATAATGGAATTAGTAGACATAAAACAAGTCATCAAGACTATGGCTTTAAGATTTAGTTATATTTTTATTTATTATGGCTTTCTTTAATATATTTACTTAAATAACTCTAAGAAAAACATTTTTATCAATATCACAGGTTTTTTTGGTTCAAAGAGCTATTGAAGTAATATGAATTAAATATTTTCTTAAATCTTCTATCTGAATCAAGAAATGCATTGCAAATGAAATATATATTCATTCCGCAACTAACACTATGGGGAATCGTTAGAACGCTTGAAATAACACGTTAGTATAAACAATAATCGTCCCAACGCGGAGCATCACAATATAACCGGACATAGAGTATGTAACCTTTTAGCATACAGTACCTAAGACTTGAACTTATTTAAGTCTGGGGTATTGTTACCACAGAAGTCAGCAAAACGTCTGCAGCTTTGCTGTCCCTGGCGCCCCATTGTAAACTCGTTGGAATATTAGATTTAACGTTACCATGTATGTATCGCACTTTTATAAACGACTGCTCTAAGCTTTAATAATCCAAAGACAATTAATAAATATGACATGAAAAAGATGTTATAAAATACCTTTACTACTTAAATATAACATTACCGTTTCAAATTGTCAAATAAAATTACGAGTATATTGTTAATAAATTCTTTCTTCTCTTCCAATACATCTTTTTCTAAAATCTTATTATCGATAATATTATACATTTGTAATTCCTTTAATAATTGTAACTTTGCAGGAACAAAAAATAAGTCATTTGGCGCTTCTTTAATCTTGGGCAATTTGAAATGATTCCAACATAAAAAAGGAGTTCTTCGATTGGCCGATGAAATGCAGAAAAGAATGCAGAAATTATTCAAATGATTGTATACTCGTGAATGGTCAGAAATAAGTAAATTGAAGTGCTTTGCAATTACTTATTTTGAAAATGTCTGATTTTGTGCCAAGTAACCCTCATTTGCGGGAAGTGTTTCTTTCTTATTTCATTCAAAGAAAACGGCGGCTGAAGCGTATTCGCGTAAACTTTTTACGGAAATGTTGCTCTAAGTGAAAACGTGCCGCGATTGGAACCAATCATCACTGAAAATATATGACGTAACAATAAAATCACTAACGTGTCAGAGCGATTTGTTTACCATATGTCTAAGCTTGGTTTATGACGTTTTGTCAAATAGCGAGAACATAGTTGTGCATCTAATTAGTATATACATATTAGAAATATTTATAGATACTGTGTACTAACCTCGCATGTGACTATTTGAGGCGAATATTGAAATCAAACGATTCAGTATTTATTCTACATAATATTCTTGAACCAACTTGTTTGTGTTGCTAAATATTTAATTTTGATATCAATTCTTCTCAAAAAGTCTTCACTTATCTTATACATATGTATTTTCTCTCACTTTGAATACTAGATGATTGTATACATATATTTTTACAGGCCGTTAACAATTAAAAAATTAAAATCTTTTTAATTGGCCGTAAAATTTCTGGCCGTTTACAAATATATAAACATTTGAATCATGTATATATATATATATATATATATATATATATATATATATATATATATATATATATATATATATATATATATATATATATATAATTAGTAATAATTGTCTTATTAGCAAAGTCGAAAAAGATGTAATATACATGGTGTGTATTTCCAGCGTATGAGTATTAAAATTAACCTGTCTGTTAATTGATGTAAACAAGGTAGGGTAGCTGCTAATGGAAGCGGGGTATCACTCCATTTAATTGTCCATACATGTGCTGAGGTTACTACGTTAATTGAAACTAATAACATTGCTCGCGGCACATTTAACAACTAAGAGGTCTACTCTAAATTGTTTAATCAGAACAACGTATTCATACTCGCTCCACTTTCCTTACTGAATAAACGTTCACTTATATTTTAAATTAAAAAACAACCTAATCAATAACAGGAATAAATAATCTTCGATTGATTTTAGGTACTTTGTTATAATTGGAAATAATTTTAAAAACTCGATCATGATGAACCCACGTTCCACTTTCGGACAATACACTTTTTAATCAAACTACATGTTTGGCTTCTCGCATCTCGCATTTTTTCCTGTCGTTTTCCATGAACTGTAGTCTACTGAATTTTAAAAATATGACAGAAACACTTGGCAGATAATTTTTTTTTTAAATTTTGACCAAAAATTGTTTAATTTTTCGTAAAAATGTAAGTCTAGAGATTAGCCGGCTCGCCTGGCCAAAATAATAGTAGTTTTGCTTCTGCACTTTTGATATTGCTCTTTTTGTTCCGTTTTCAACATTTCCATATTTATTCATTTAATCCTATAATTCATGATTTTCAGATCTTTCTCTTCCACTATTTACAGTGTATCCTACAGTAGGAAACGCATCAGAAATGCTCTTTGTCTTGTAGATCTCCGTGGATGGCGGTGATTACATACCACACATAGTAAAACATTCGCTAGTTTGACTACCCCTTCTATTCTTCTCCTAAGAGTGCCTCTTGCTAGTGCCGCTTGCGAAGGTTCTATTAAAAAATATATATTTAGCGGACGTTTCGTACGTCACCTAATAGGACTTTTTCGTTCATTCTTAGTCTTTTTATAGTAACTTTTATAGTAAAAACTAGATATAGTGCAATATAAATTACTTCCCTCACTAAACGTTGAAAAAATGAAAAATCATTTGCTGATTATATTCACTATTTATCTGCGTTTGATTTAACCAATATACTTAAATTTTCTGGTAAAACTATAAATAAATATTATATTATAATAAAATAAAGACCTTGTAACAAGATTATCCCTGTATTCAGATGTGGGTACATATTCAATTATTGTGTATTTACAATGTAATTCTCAATTCCAGGTACGTTTTCACCTAGGGGCACGTATGATATTGTTTTTTATGGGATAGGAGGGCAAAAGAGCAAGCGTGTCGCCTGATGGAAAGCATATGATATGTCGTTTAAAGAATATTTAACTGAACAATCGTGTATTATATGTTAACTCTCGCATTTTATAATTATTTCTTCCACTTAGCCATAATATACATTATAGTTACTGACGTCAGTTCATGAATTAAAAAAGAGATTAAAAGAGAGAAAGATTTCATGAATTCAAATTTTCATTTCGATAAAGATTTCCTGTTCGGAAATCCTCACATCATTTACATAGCAAATATAACTGTTTTCAACTGGATTGTGTGAGATAATATTCTGACTTAGTAGTTTAATGGAAGAACAAGTTAGACTGGACTATGAAACTAAGCTGATTCATTTAAGTAATGCATTGTTCAACATAGGGTCTTGGTGTAAACGAAGTACTCCGTATAACTTTGAATCAACGTTTACCATTTATTATTATTTTTCTTTTGTAGACATTTCAATGATGATGATGAAAGGAAAGAATAATGAAAATTAGTATAAAAAAGAGTGATGGAAGAATTATGACAATGGCATGAATTGTTCAGCTGGTTTGGGGAAGTATCACACTCTGGTAGAGAATTGACAATAGTTTGCCACAATGAACGAAACGCAGTATTTGTTTCGGTTTCAACCTTTTATTTCCTTTCCTTATAACCATCGCTCTTTCACTACCCTTTCATCTCTCTTTTCATCATCCTTCAAATTTGTTAAAACAAACTACGCAAATCCGGAATCCACATTGCGGATCATGACGATAATTACTTACTGTCACTTCACTTATTCGCTCGTTTTCCGTCCACTTATTATTTAATTTTCAATTCATGTAAACAAAATAACTAACAGTAGTTCATATATTCACAATAATGGCACTTAAGAAAAATTCGCAACAAAAACCTCCATTTAAATAAATAAACAGTTTTAATGTAATTTTGTGTACCTACATATTGAATTTAAACGCTGTAAGGTAGGAGCAGAGCTCGCAAATATGGAAATATTATAATTGTTGTAAGTAAGCGCTATGTTTCATTTAAAGCATTCCACTGAAATTTAACTACCTTCAAAATAGAACGAAGTTTTATTTTGGTGGTTTATTTAAATTCATTTTCACTGTATCACTGTAAATACAAATTTTACTAAAATGTATTTTACTCGTATGTAAACTAAAGCAACAATCGCTCATTTGGTTAGGATTGTGCTTAGATCGTGGGCTTGATTCTACCATTGAACTATTGATGTGAACTATATCTTCCTAACACAATTTTAACACTTATTAGCGTAGTTAGAATAATTAACAAGAATTCTAGTAATGTCAAAAATATTCGTTGCTGAAATAACACTAGTTTTCTTCTTCTTAAATATAGAAACGGAAAATTTATAGATGAAGCTTATTTGTCATTTTCACTGCAGATATATATTCAAACTATAGTTGTATATTTTGGGTTTCCTTTGAATTATCATACGTCTTATAGGTGCTTATATTTTACGTTTCCATTAAAATATTTTACCAGCAGTGGGACTTGCAGTGTCTTGTAAAGGTATCCTGTTTAACAAAACATTACATGTATGCGAATTTGCAATAGCAGAAAATTTCATGCATAGAGTAAGTGAGCGATAATAATAGCCATGAGACCGGCCTTTATTGTCGTTTTGAATTTTAATGAGGCCTTTGTAAAAACAATCGCATATATTCAACCCTCGCGACCATTGTGGTCTGCAATGTTTTATTTTAGACATACCGGTTTTTGTTTGTATTTTACAATTTTACATTGATAAAAGGTCGATTTGGTCAAAACGAGGAGTTTCTTTCAACGCGTTAGCTAATTCAAACAACAAAAGGCTAATGGGGCTTGTATTATAAAAATGTAAGGCATCGAAATCAAATTTTTTTTTATAATAATATCACCATCTATCCTTACAGACTTAATACGTAGCGCAAGTTTACTTATTTGGTTGACAACTGCATAATGTAGCAGCTAAATTAATACTGTTAATAGAAAATATAAGTCATTGATATAAAAATAGTTGAAAGATATTCTTGTGCTCGCCACCAGGTTGACCTAGTTATTCCATATAACTGAAAATTTTTTAAACGTTTTTTCTCTATTTATTTACAAATAAAATCAGTATTATTGAGAGCTTTATTTATTTTGTAATATATTGAAGATTAAAATGATAATATAAAAAAGATACAAAGAAAAACGACTGATTATTATAAAGAGCCTACTCTTATCTTAAAGGCCGGCAACGCACTTGCAATACCTAGGGTGTTGCTAATGTCTATGAGCGGCCATTGATTGATTTTCATCAGGCGACACGCTTGCTCGTACGATTGTTTCACGTTAGGCGTTATTCTTTGACCTGCTTATAAAAATTACTTATCAATATTGTAATTTTATATCAAAAAAAAATTTTTAAATAATTCTAATTTTTATTGTATTGTACAAAATAAAAATACCACGCCCTCACCGAATATCGGCGTTAAATGGTATCATTATTTTATATTCGTACGTGGTGTTCGATAAGCGTTGAGAACCAAAGGCACAAATTCTTTTCCCTTTCATTTCTTCCCTCTTCTCTTCCCGTTTCTTCACAGTTTTCTCCCATTATTTACTTCTTAGCTTAAGGAACGCAACAAAACTGAAATAAGGTATTGTTGCGCATGACTACAACGATGGCAATTATCTATAATTGGGTAAATACCTACCTCATCTTTCAAAATCATTGTTTAATATATGATTAATAAATCAACGTGGTGATTTTTTGAATAGAAAGTATTAAGTTCAGATCATGTCAACCGTATATAATAGTTCACACAAATCAACACATGCATGAAATTCTATTTTACGATTCGTATCCTCTCGTTTTGAGCATCTTTTATATATTTCGTGTCTGAGCTCCGCTGAATATCTTCCAAGAATTTATATGTACATTGATGGAATTTTGTTTCGTTATGAACTTGAATAATTTTAATGTTTTTAATTTATATAATTTTATATTTTGTTTTATTTACATCAAATATGTTTGTATGGGTAATAACATAAAAAAATCATATTTATATTTTGAATTATTTTTGAACTTGTGTACTTACTGTTTTACGCCTGAGATGCATACACACATGTTCAACCACAGAAACATCAGACATTGATTCATGTCAAAATACTCATTACCTCTATCTTTCTTGCTTTATTAACAGTACGCATTAGTATCTTTTTATTAAATATTAACAAAAAGAAAGGCTTTATATTGAAAACTGAAATCCGCCATGTTTGACCCTAAGTTAGTTACTCTACGCTCGGACTGCCATTACGGGGGTTATTATCATTTATATTTGAAAATAAATAAAAGTACATTATTGGAATCCATTATTAAGAGATAGCTTTTTTGATAATATATATTAAAATATTAAATTATTTAGTAAATATAGTAGATCTTTAATACATTTGTTTTTTCGTCAGAGTTTGAATATTCAGGAAAAAACAAAACAACAGATTAAAATAGGGGTAAACTCGTACAGACACAACAGGTCACATGGGGCAGTGTTTATTGTTTCACGAATTTTAATGAGCCCTTCTACATTGCGATGAATACTGATGAAAGACTTGTTACAAAACTAAACAACATATGTTAATGAAATATTTACATATTATTAATACGTATTATAGTTACGGGAGTTACATACGTCTTGATCGATTTACATTTTCTCCAAGATTATAAATTTTATTAATAAACTATGCTTATGCTGAATTCCTCTATCTGCTCCTTGGGTCGTTTGCTCATTGCTGAGCACTTCCCGAAGGTGTAGCACACGACGAAAAATTTGCTTCCATCTCTGGCAGACCTCAATCTGATCTATTGCATCAGTGATTTTCATATTTAGTATTTTAACACTTGATTTCTTTTTTACATACACAACACTTTCATCTTCTAGCATTACGCCCCCTTTTATTTCTTCTGAAGAATTATAACATTCTTGTTTTTATTTGATTTGGACAATTGGTTTCCCTAACACTATTTTGTGGGAGGGAAGAATAGTATGATCGTACCTTATCATATATCACGAGAGATTATTTAATTTTTAAGAAAAAACAAACAGTAAACGCATTGTAAAAGTTACAAAAAATTTTGTCTTTTCATAGAATCACTTGTTACCAACATAAGATTGTAAATCACTTCCTCGTGAGCATCTAATTTAAACGCGATGCTTTTTAGACGAATAACCGTAGCGGACAATGAGAAATAATTAAAAGTAATAAATCTCCCAGCAGGCAACAAAAACGTGAAGAGCTTAATAAACGTCGCGTGTCTGCGGCGTTTGGGCGCTGTGGCGTGGGAGCTGGCACACGCGGCTGGAGGCTGGAACTGTTCTGAAGAACGGCTATGAAGAAAGGGTTTCAGACATTTCACCTTCCATTTTTTATTATTTAGATTATTATAAATGTTATGTCCTTTGTACTCTTAACTTTTCATTTAAAAACAGTTTATGCAATTATCTTTATTTATCACATTATACACATACTTTGAAAAACATAATAGATATTGTTTGTGTCCGTGTGCATAAAATTTTAATATCATAATTTATTTCAATCATATGTTAAATAAAATATATATGGTATCCATATAACATATATATTTTATTACATAATTGCATATGTATACATACATACATATGCACTTGTAATCATTCGTAGCATTGATAGTTTTTGTTGGTCGGATTTGTTGAATTTGATGACATTGACAAACATCAATGTGTAGGACGTTTCAATATAAATTGTAAAAAAAATAATTATTTATTTTTCTAGTAATAGTATAATAAAATAAATAGGTCATAATTTTACATTCTCTGTAATTGTTCTTACGCATTACGAACAAAAACATCTATTTCCTTTTAAATAAAGATGAGGGTTTTTACATATTTTTTTTTGTGTCTTTTATGCAATATAGATTTATATTGAGGCCGATTATACTTTTACGTATAATAATTTATAATTAGCATCATATTAAAATTAATATAAGGTACGGAAAATATTAGCTAATTAATATATAGATACAGTTAGTATTCGCTCACATACTAATTGTATATAAATTCGTAACACAGTATGCAATAATTTTAGCCTTTGTCAGCGTGCACCTTTGTATCTAACTCAATTACTTCGTGAATTAAGAATATTATATAGAAAATTAGGTTTTATAAAACTATAAACTGAGTTCTGTATGAAATATGGTCAGTGTAAAATTAGGTAAGTATTTTTTTTAAATATTTAAATAATTTATAATGAGTTCGTCAAATAACCAGGAGCAATACTACATTATAATATTAAATATAGTTACCCTGGACGTTGGATGGACTTTAAATTATTTATAGGCTGTGTATCCAGTTCATTTTTTTATGGGACGGAGGGCAAACGAGCAGGCGTGTCACCTGATGGAAAGCAATCAGCGCCGCCTATAGACATCCGCATCGCCAAAGGCAGTGTGGAAGCGTTGCCGACCTTTAAGGAAAGTGACATTATAGGTGTGGGAGGGTGAATGGGGAGGGAGGGGGAATGGGAGTGGGAGGGGGAATGGGAGTGGGAGGGGAGGGTGTAGGGCCTCCGGAACTCAGACAGCTCACCGGACGAAGCGCGGTAGCTAAGCTACCACTCAGAGGCCGGTTTTCTGCGGGAGTGTGGTAATTCCCCCGGCGAGCCGTCCCATTCATGCTACAGACAAATAATATACAATTCTTGACAAAGTATTCGTCTGCAGCGTGGCTCTACCACTTGTCATTTCTCACTTTTTTAAATTAATTTTAAGATACATACATATGATGAAGAAAATTATGTTTTTCATTTCCATGTAATTTTGTTTATGTGTGGAAATAACTAAACTTTTCTTGTATTATATTTGTACCTACATAGATATTTAACGCACAATTGGTTTTTAATATTTATTGCAACGCATTCAAGACTGATTGAATATTTAAATAACATTAATAAATTAACGCTTGAGAGGGATTATCAATACAGAAATCCTGGTTCAGCACAATTGTACACAACATTTGTTGGAATACAATGGTAGGGACAAACGCTTAAATGATAAGAGAAATTAGCCTCTTTAAATATTTATCTAGATGTGAGAATTGAACCCGCGGCCCTAGGCACCAAAAGCGAACATCTGCCCGGTGCGCTATTTAAGGTAGGTAGATAGTAGATGGTGTAACGGGCTGGTTTCCGCAACTCGACGTTATCATGCGCTTATTTTGCGTGTTGTCAGAATGGATAAATACTATACTATCCACCCAAGCTCCTCAAAGAACTGCAGCAGCCCCTTCGGCTTGCCTACAGCATCATCGAGGGACCCGAGTGCACCCAGGTATCTGGCCCAGTAGTTGGCTACTCCTCTGCACTGTAGCACGATGTAAGCAGCCGTTAACGTTGTTCGACGGTATAGTTATTAATGTTTACATTGTGTAACAATTAACTTTAATGCATAAAAAGGAGTAACAGACGGGATTTATCGACACGTTAATATTATACAGTTTGAACTATAACCTTAAAAATAACATTGTTACCAACATTTGAACAAGTTGTGTAATATACATGTAGAAGAGGTTGAATAATTTACGAGTGCAGTAACTTGCCCGCGACGGGCCCCGCGCTACAGATGGCCGAGGTACATACTCGTACATATATCAAGCCGTGCCGATGTTACAACTTCAATAAAACTTTAGTGAAACTTATTCAAACGCGTCGGCCGGTGAAAGCTGTTTTTAACTTCTTCCCCCTCGGGATCAGCCATATAAATAAAGAGTTAGTGGAGGTACGAAAGTCGATTCCGTTTTATCAGAATATTTTTGTTGATATAAATTTTTCGAAAGCTCTTCGCCAAGACATGTTTTCTTAGTTGACACTTTAAGTTATTTGGGATTTGGGAACTCAATATTATTTTGTAAGTTTATTGTATAAAAATACGCAAAAGTCATATTCGTCAACTTTATATCTTCTAATATTAAATAGTATTATATTATACATATATGTATGAGTATATATTTCTATAAAGGGGTTCTGTTATGTTCTGTTCTAATTGATAAAGAAACTCTGGGATCATTATGTATGTATGCTTTTTTATAGCAAAGCAGGTAAGCAGACATGTGGGTCATCTGTTGGTAACACCGGAGGCGTCTCAAATGTATTACCGGCCTTTTACAAACACATACGCTCGTCCCTTGAATGCTCCTTTGTCGTATTTACATGGAAACACCGCAGGTGGAAAATCGTTTTGTACAGTTTGTTCCTACGAAACTGCGAGGAAATCCGACCGGGGTGGACGGCTAGCAATCCGGATGATGGGGATGAAACCTATTGGAACCTATTTTTGTAACGCGTAGTCAGTGTATTGTTTTTCATATCAATACAACCTAAAATCTGCCTAACTTATAATCAGCCACAGTATTTGTAAGAACTTACAAATATTGATACTGTTGACTTTTTATTTATTATACATGTAAAAATAAAACCACAACTTTTTTGAAATGAAACAGTTTTATGTAGGATTATGTCAAAAAGATAAACTATGAAAAAGTGTGCTGATGTTGAAATTGTTCAAGCAAAATCACTGGTTTAACTAGTGAGTTACATGTGCATGTTAGCTCGCTAGAACAACAAATACATTTGCATAAAAGTCAAATTGACTTGAGCGACGTACACGCCTTGTTGCAATGAAACTTTAACGAGAGTTGCAGCGAAATTATGCTTCACATTAATCTTAAGTACAGTTAATGGCACATTCAAGAATAGTATCTATAGTAAAGCGGTAAAGTGCTACAAATAATAATAGAATATATAAAAACCCTAATAGAATATACACATTAAGTGGAGGCATTTTTCTATATTACCGCATTTCTTAAGGAGAGCGTAGCGATCAGAACATTTTTCGCTTTCCTTTATTTCCTTCTTTTTTTTGAAGGTGCATTTAATCATTATTCTTCTTCCATTATTACTTTTTACTTTAAGGTAAGCAATGCATCCAATATTGTCCATAGTCCATAAGCGGTTGTGATTATAGACGAGTACCACCAGGCAACTTGTTCACTGATGAATAATTATAGAAAATATTCATTAACAACATATAATAAAATAGCAATAAATAAAAAAATAACTAATGGTAAATTTTAAGTTTAATTAGCAATAGCTATCTCAAATAACTTTTAAATTGTTGTTACCAAAAAATATCTGGTTCCTGTGGTCAATCTAAGTTTTAATTTTAGTTTTGCTAATAACTTAAAAATTAAGGGAAGTTGTGAGTGTATAAAAAAAAACTCTTATCATTCTTACTTATACTCTAATCGTATCCGATGTATGTAGATGACATAAAACTTCATCATTATCATCAATACTGCCCTAAGAAACTACTGCTGGATATTAACATTCCCCACCAACGATTTTGACGTAACCCACACACTTAGCAGATGGCTTGGGGATCACATATTGATTTTTATTCCTCAAGTAAATACTGTGGCCTATTCACTAGTGTGCTTTATTTATACTTAAACAATACAATACTTTATAAAATTGCAATTACACACTAACATTAAGTGCTACTTTTGCGACATATATTATTTAATTTTAGGTTATCTGACTTTTACTTAGCCATCGAATTTTAATTTTTACAAAAAAACTAGTAACATTTTTTTATATAAGTAGAATTCTCCTCAACCCTGTGGCTAATAGTTAAATATTGTCCGCCAATAGACTATTTAAATTTTGCTGCCCCTACCCACCCATATAATTCTTTAATCTAACTCACAACCATATTGATTTTCAAGGATTTTTTTTTTCAAGGAATCCGTTCCTTTATATCCATATCTCCATTACTCCATTATTGTGTATTATTCTCTACATTACCACCTTTTTATATTTTTATATATTTCTAAATATTAAGTATTCTCTACCCAATAAAAATTGCCCTTGCTTATTTCCTACTAGTCTTCTATTTCACCATATCTCTGATCTCTCTTTGCCAACATGTTATCTTTCTTTTACTTCTTAAAATTGCCCTTCCGGTTCGTCTAATTTATATTTCTCAACTTCGACTCCACATTTAATATTTATAAATATGACAAAGTCATATACGGGACGTTGCAAAGTCACTGAATATAAAGCAAATAATCTCGAAACTCAAGTACAGTGGAGTTCACACTCGTTTTCGAGTATATACTCAAGCCGCGCTCCACTCGTGAAGTGTTTAGGAGATTTTGTAAACACCCTCTTTCCAGTGATTCATATAACACGTGAAGATGTAGGACGAAAAATATTTTGTGAAATAAATAGAATTAAAACTACAATTATTTAAAATTTAATTTCTAAAGTCCATATAATGTCAACTATATTGGGCTCAGCATTTTTGGTAGAAAGCAAAGCTCATTGGCAGGGCTCGGAATAAATAACTGTCTCGGAATAATAAATATTTGTCATCTACATATAATACAAAGATACCATATATTTATCCCGATACCGGAATCGAATACATAACCATAGACTCCAAAAGCAGTAACTTCACCACTGAGTCATTAAGATACTATGCTATTGGAGTCATCATCATCAGCCATCAAAGATGATGAGTTTTGCCGTAATGCGTGCCAAGTGCCAAATACCTGTGCCAAGCGTGAGTGTTACAACTCACGCATGGCTCAGGTATTAAGGATTTCATAATCATTTTTATTACTAAGACGGTCATTGCCGTCCATATCTGGTATTTGCTTTATTGGGAAAAAAGAGGTGGCTTTATTCTATGCTGAGAACCATTTTCAGTCAACATTATGCATATAGCATGCGTTCTATTAACACTTTTAATGAACTGATAATAGTTAATTTTTTTAATGATAAATTGATTATTTACAAGTAATTGTTATAAAGATAGTTAATGGTGTACTAAAGAATTATACATACTACAATACTAACTCACAACTGCCAGAAATGTCAACTAAAAGTAATGGTCAATATTTATTACCTCGTGAATTTTTTTCAATATTGATTCGTGATGGAAGAAAAGGAAGACAAAGTTTAGAAAAAAGAAATTCAAATATTTTTGCAGTATGAGCGGAATCTAATCCAAAAGACATCTGATGGAGCTCGATTAAATTAAGTTACTACAGCGAAAAGGAGAGCAATTTCGATTCTCATAGAATTCAAATGAGCTTCTTATTCAAATACAGAAGTGAAGAAAACACTAAAACAGACGGTCTCGCTACGTTGCGTTCAAAAAACATTACATAGGTATATGTTTAAACTGGTGATGGTTTACATTGTAACTCTACTAAAAAGGTTCGTGAATAGACCTTTAATGTTAGTCATCGGTATTTTAATTATAACGTAACAATAAAATAAAAAAGGAAATTGTAATAACACAAAGCGTGGAGACGTATCGTTTATTTAACTATTCCAAGTTCTACAAGATAATTTGAAAAAGCCAAATACAGTTTATTATATTTTTATAAATATACACGTTATCTTAAGTACACAAAGCAACTGTTTTATTAATTAGTTAAAGCTGTAGATGCTTGCTTGACAGCAGTTAATTACACACGCTAAAAATATTATTAAACATTTTGAACAATTTCTAAGTAAATTTTATTTCTGTTCTTCTAATTATAATTTTAAAACAATTGAAAAATAAATGATTATCAAAGTCAGGCCATTCTTATGATAAACGTTCTAATTGATATGTTATATTTTTTATATAATACATGTCTGATAATATATTTCTATATACGTTAACTGACAGAAAATTTTCTAATTTTAATATGTTCGTTCTAGTCTTTATTTAGAATTAAAGACAAGTATTAATTCAGTATATATTATTTAATATCTAAGTTGATTTAAGCTGAATTTTGACAGCAAATTTAAATAATCTATCCGAAAATACATATTTGTATGTATATTTCATACAACGAGATCATTATAACTTAATTTCAAATATGATAAGTTATTTAGCTCAACCGTATAATAATATTTAGGCTACTTGTAATTCACCATAAATTTGGTTATTTAATTACATTTTTCTTCATATTTTACAGTACATTTATCTACAAAGAAAGTACATCTATAGCTTTATTCACTATAAGCAACATACTTCATTTATGTACAGAAGATTATATACACTGCTTGTCACTAAATTACTATATATAACATATATTATATTTTTCTACATACAAAGTATTGATTTGATTTGACTTCTTATATAATGTTATTTCCTAAATACAACTGTTTAATATTGTGTCCATGTTTTGGCTGAAACAAAAATAAATATTAAATTGACTCAAAAATAAAAATAATATTTGGAGAAGTATTTGAATTATTCTACCTTTGTAATGCATATCCCGATGCATGCTTGGACAAGTTTTTCCAGGATACTGAAAATAAATAACAGCGTATTATATTATATAATAAAATATATGTACGTTTGCGTACGGCTTAATGTTAATATATAAAAATCACGTGTTAATGTGAAGCTGATGAACCTATTACCGATTGAATTTTGTGAGTTTTATTGGTATATAAGTAAAGGCTACACCTTTACTTATATACCAATAAAACTCACAAAATTATGTAAACTAAAAAAATATTTAATATATTTTTTTAAATCTGTGACAGGACAATGTCTGCCCGGGCTCATAAGTATATAAATAAAAAAACATTCACGTGTTGCGCTTTAATAAGTAACTTAAACATTATTTAAACTTATTATACCCTTGGTTACCTTGCTTAAGTCGAACTCAATATTAGTTCGAACCGCACGGTGGTGAAGGGGTTGAGGAGGTCTAAAGTTATTCCCCAGCGGAGCTTTCGGGTGCCGGGCATCCCCTTGCATCAGGCGTCTTAGCGCATGCAACTACAATATAAAATTCAAATTTAATACTGTATACCTTATGGAATATTGTTATCACTTCCCACAGTAGTGCTTTAGTATGTTAAAACTATAATCAATATTAATATTTTAAAATATTTGTAATTAATATATTATTTTTATAGACTTATTTGTCACCGTTTTTTTTAATTTTTGTATATATATATATATATATATATATATATATATATATATATATATATATATATATATATATATATATATATATATATATATATATATATATATATATATATATATATATATATATATATATATATATATATTTCGTCATATATCTATGCAATACACTAAGTATTTACTAGAGCAAATTCTTTAGAATTTAGATTTAGAATTTTACGATGAAAAATTTATTTGTAAGCATACGTTTTCGACAGCTATGCTAATATTGTGTTTTTCATGAAGAAAATTAACCTACTACCCATAATTGTGTAAGTTTACCACTTCATTATTGCGTTATTTGGAACTTTAGAATGTTTTACGTTGACACAGAGAAAAATCAACGAAGCCTTATTTCGTAGAAATGTTTTCCGTGCAAGAATAGTAGATAAAGCTTTCAATCCGATAACATTTCATCCAAAGCGTAGGTAAAATCTTTGAATCTCAGAAACGATTTCAAGTAAATTGAAATTTCGTTCTTCCATTTATGCATAGTGTCGACCGTTGTTCAGGTAGGTACGGTCTACGCGATGGGATTAATGGTCTCCGCACACGCGATACTTGCTATCTCATTCGTTTCGCGCTTTACGCTATATCAAAACAATTTGAATGTAATTATAGTCGCAGCCTGAAAGTTCAAATGAGTTTGATTTGGTAGACAACTTAAAATTAAGTTTAGTATTTCGAATATACTAAGGGATAGTTTTAGCAATTAAAATTACGTGCACTGCGATGGGTAGATAAAGTTTATTTCATATATTAAACATGTAATTGCCTCAGTGGCGATGCGAAGCTCGCCCCGTTGACTTCATAGTCAACGGTCGCGAGTTCGACTCTTGCATCGAATTATATATGTATGTGTATTGTCTACAGATATTTATAGTCCGAGTGACCCGTTAGTCCGATTTAGTTAAGTCTGGTACGTTAATGTTCATTCCTTCAGTAAGGAGAGGCCTGTGCTCAGCAGTGGAATACATATGGGCTGTGAAAAAATACAAAGCTGTTACTATACAAATAATTGAACACAAGATTATTTAAAAAAGACTATATAAACGGCTAATAGGTGGCAATATTTATAATACTAAGGAAACTTTTACTTTAAAAGATCGATCGAATGTATGTTATAGATAAATCAATTATAATTTTAATGAAAATATAATAGTTATTTTTTATCTCTATAATTTAGATCACTATGTACGTAAAAATTAATTAAATTTTTACACCGTAAGTGGCAATATACCTAACATTATGCAAATAAAGTATCATTATTATAATATAATATTGAGGATTTATTTTTTGTTATTTATAGAGATTCAACTTTGTATGATTATCTCTGTCTTCTCTGATCTGACTATCAGATACAAAGTTGTGATTACATTTTAATATTTTCGACTTATGAATAGTATTTATACTAAATTGAACTTGTAAATGTAAACAGTGGTAATAATACCATATATTGCGCTTCAAGCAAGAACCGCATGGCGTTCACTCAACTCCCCGCGAGATTGCAAGCAGTTTCCACTAGCACTTAATTTTCCCACCAACACAAACGGAAAACATAAACAATGATTTATAATAACAGCCATACAACACGGTACTTTCAGTTTACTTTTAACACGTACATAATTCACGGCGGACGGAGTCTTTGTCTAAGGCGAGGGACGTGAGTTGTTTATTGTAGCGGAAGTACAAATGAAAACGTTATTACGCTGCCCTCGAACACATTTGAAATACATGCAGTCACTATTAGTTGAGGGACGAACTTGATTATAATATATATGTTTATGAATGGATTGGGCTATGCTCCTAATTTTGCTGTTGGAATTGGGAATAAAAAAATCCGCCGGAGTACCGAAGTCACAATTATAGCTCTTCAAGTTAAGAAATTAAAGTTTGCATTGGATCGGGTACGTTTTTCGGAGAAACTATAACTAATTTATATGTATAAGTAAACGCATTTTAGTAAACGTAGTGTGGGACACTCTCCGGCTAGATGGAGCGACGATCTGCGGCTGGCAAAGACTGGATGCGTGTAGTTGAAGATTGGGCTAGATAGCGTCTTGGGAAAGCGTCTCCCACATCCACTAGTAGACTAATAATGATAACAATATCGTATGCTCTTAGTCAAGAAATATAAGGTTAAAGAAAGAAAAATGTCGGAAAAAGGACAATTCTTTCATGACTCGAATCTTTGGTCTTTGATTAGCTAAGTCTGTCTTAATATGTCGTAAAGAAAACATGGAAGCCATCAAAATTATTTATACGCGATAATTAATCAAGGGTGAAGGTTATACAAATAAGTGGTTATAGTTTTTAGATTTGGAAAACTATTGAATTGTGTTCGTGTTTAGTCTGTTTCACGAATGGTGTATCGTCTTAATTTATTCCAATTTTTGCTTCTATTTATTCTTAATAACAAATTTAAAGGTGTTAATTCCGACATTAGAGTTAGACATAATCTGCAAAAATCATAAAGTAAAATTTGTTTACTTTTATACTAAATTTTTTGCATCGCCTTTCATCCCAAAGCCAATTAATTACCTGCTGTTTGGTAATATAGATGGGCTTGTTAATAATAATCCATGTCACGGTTTCAAAACATGCCGGCGCCGTTGTCGATCCATCGTAGGTCATATAGTAATCTGTATCAGGCAGTAAGCCCCGGACTGACAGCCTGTTAACGGGCATTTCGGCACCTGCAATAAATTCTTTTACAATAATTGATGCAAAATTTATAAAACAATTGAAGTAATGAATAAATATGTAACATTTTTTGGCACTATGTCAAATGAAGGTCTATGGTCTACCAACTACAAGAATCATTATAGCAAAGAAAGTTACCCTTAATTTTAAAAATAAGTATTTCAGGGTGTTATGTACAACGGTTTATCGTATGTGTATGTATATGTCACTTAATGAATTTAAAAATATATTGATTATATTATATCACTTTTATCAAGATTGTCTATTGTTTACAATCACGTTTTAAAATTTGGTTGGAGAGCCTTATGATGAATCCTCCTTACTTGGAATATAGCTGTCTAGAATAGTATATCAATACAGTTTATTAAAGATAAATAACAATACTTGTTAATTGATACACAAACAAAAATGGAAAAACTTAAAATTACAGGCAAATCTTACTTAGCTAAGAAAGAAGAAGAACCGCGAGAAAATATATTTTTATTGTGGACCTTAGCAAAGTAAGTATTGACTGTCCACCTTCATAATCGATTACCGCAAAGTAATACCTCACTCTAGTAATCATCTGAAAGAATTAACTTTAATAAAAGAAACTATATATATTAATTTAAAATTATCTTACCTCCATACTTAATATTTTCTAGTTCTTCAGTCAATATTCTAAGCTCAGGATTTGATAAATCTCCAAGCTGTAAAAAAAGGAATGGATTAAAACCTAAAATAAAAATTCCCTTAAATAACTAAATTCTGATGAAAAGATAATAAACATTAAATCAGGAACAAAATTAACTGCAGTTCAGAACACATAAAGACCCTTTTGGACAACATCGTTTGCAGTTCAATGTTTCATTAAGGAAGGTTATAAAACGATCAAATGCTTACTTTGCTCTTGAACTAGGAACCAAGAATTACATTGGTGTAGTAATGGGAATTTTATGGCGAACATTGTTGGGCATTGACTATGACTTGTAACTTTAAGCTTTGTATAAATTTGCAGCGCAATGAAGTTAGCAATAGTTAATAAAGCTTCTCAGTTTGCGAGTATAGTGGATATATATAGAACGCATGTATGAAGTTTGAACTAAGTAATGCATCTTGGGAACTAGATGTATTTAGCAGGAGACTGAAAATCTGATTACGATTATATGAAGGTAGTTGTAACCCAGATAGTGCATTGTTCAAAAAGTATAAAGGGAAGATGTTAGATCACGAAATATTTTTATATTTTGTTTCAAAAAGCTTTATTTAAAAACTCATATACAATAATTATTTGGCAATTTTTTTTCTGTAGCAATAATGGGCTGAAATGTCCCAGAATGTACCACAATTTGACGGGAAACCAACTTCTCAGCTGTACTCGTAGATTTACTACCGAGTTTTGTTCGGTGAACGCTTAGGAGGCTAAGGACGCGGGGGACATTTTCATTTTGTTTTTCTTTCCTTTTTAGTTTTCCCCTTGAATAGTTACATTATACCCTAAGAAAGACAATCCGTCAACAGTGCTCTTTGACTTGAGCGATGATTATTTACCATCACATAACCCGTTCACTTGTTAATAAATTTAATTTTTATTTAATATAAAAATTTAGCCATTTCACAGTTCACAATAAAATTTAAACAGTATTTGCAATTGAATAAATATATCCTCTTTTACCAGACAGCTCTTAATTTGAACTAATAGCTTCGGCGGCTAATCCAATGCCGCACAGAAAATTCCAATTTCCTTAATTAACTACCTCCAGTTTGGGTGGTACCTATGAATAGGCGCGGCTTCGTTGATAACGTTCCGTCAATAACTCGCATCGTGTTAAAGAGCACTTATTCCAGATAATCCATAACTTTCTCGGTAATCACTATTTGCAACGATTTATTTATCAGCGATACCTTTTAACATTTTATAACTTGTAACATTTCCCTTTATAACCAATATTTTCACCCCTTTAACACTTACTTGCAGAAGTAACGATATTGAAACAATTCCCTGAGCTTTATGCAAAGCTTCGGAAAAGTTGGAATAAAGCTGCGAATTGAAACCAAAGATTTGAATCTGAAATCAAAATTATGTCATTAATTTAATCTATATTTTTGAATATCGTGTTTATTAAACTACATTTACTGAGTTTTTATAATTAATAAATATTTAAAATACTGTTTTAATTGATTTAAATAAAAAGACTCCTTATGTAAAATAATGTATATCATCAGCAGCCTGCGGCAGTCCACTGCTGGACATAGGCCTCCCCCATGGAGCGCCACCTAGCCCGATCTTCGGCTACACGCATCCAGTTTCTGCCAGCCGCCCTGCGCAGATCGTCGCACCATCTAGCCGGGGGGCGTCCCACACTACGTTACCGAGACGCGGTCTCCACTCCAGCACTCGTCTGCTGCAACGATCGTCGGATCTCCGACAGACGTGACCAGCCCATTGCCACTTAAGTTTGCTAATTCGAAAGGCTATGTCGGTGACATTAGTTCTCTGGCGGATTTGTTCATTCCGAAACATATCTACCAGAGAAACTCCGAGCATAGCTCTCTCCATATATCTGTGAGCGACTCTGAGCTTATGAAGCAGACGGACTGTCAGCGTCCACGTTTCGGCGCCGTAGGAGAGTACGGGTAGGACACACTGGTCGAAGACTTTCGTCTTCAGGCTCTGAGGTATGGGCGACTAATAATAATGTATATAATATATTAAATTCATTCCTTTTTTTCATCGGCTCTAAAATCTATTGCGAGAAGATATTCTTAATAATTAAGTAGAAATGAATCCTTTTCAAATTGACAAACGTGTTTATAAAAAAGTTTTGGAATATTAAAAATCGATAAAGAAGTGAAATATTAACTATATTTTGAATTCCCGCATTTGGTTAATGTTTAACCAAATGCGAGAATTCAAAATATAGTCACTTTAAAATAAACCAGGCCATACAATCTACTGGTTTATCTTAAAATTGATCGTTGACTATGTTATTTGAATTATAATACCAGTGAAGACGGGGACATTCACACCCACAAGGGTTTGAAATCGAGCCTCGGGGATAACCCCACTGCTCGTGCAGCAACTTAAAGCGTAGATCGTCCCCCGGTCCTAGATGCCGCTGTTCCCAGTAGTTTTTGGGCATCCTTAAACGACTTCGCGTCGTCATAATGTGGCTGAACCTATTCCTACATTGGGTCTATCGCTGGCCTCGCGGGAGCCAGGCGGTGACAGGAGGATTTCGCGTGGGAACGGGTACCAGAGAATACATTTTTAAAACCTAAAAGAAAGCTCTCATGATTATAGAATTAGATTTCATATAAGTAAAATTATATGAATACGATAAGCCACAAAAAATATTCAACGTAAAAATAAAAACGGATTCATTCGAGAATAAGCACATGATTTTCGATTTAACACGTTTGCGTAAGAATTTGTCACATAAATAAACAGGAGGAATGCTTGAGTTGATTCACAGTCGTTCTTCGGGATTACATTGGGGATTTTAACGTCTCAGAGAAGGAAGTGCGGCGCGGCTGGGCAATGTGTGGAAAAACATCTGTTACGCTTTCTTTTGAAATCTCGCAAGAAATCTATGACGTTTTAATATATTAGCTTTAACATAAGCTTTTGAAGAAACAAATACATTGTACGTTAATATAATGTCTTTGTTAATATTTTTTTTTGGCGTTGGGTAATTCAGTAAACATTTATTCAGTAAAATATTTTATAAACTACCACCATTTATAAAGTGAAGTCAGTGAATATTTTATGCCATGATACGAATAAAATTGTATCATGAGTATTGTACTCAATGAAAACTAGCTATAGACTTCAAGAGTCATCATAAGATACCACTAAACATGTTTCTTTATTTCACTTCACGTTTACGCCTAAATCGATTTGCATTGAATTGAAAGCTTCAGAAATTATATACTAAAAGTAATATTTACGACAGTTTAAAATAAAATAAAATAATTATATTATATAAATATCAAATTAAGAATTTATTTTATAATAACATTGCTTTAAAATAGGATAAAAATATTCTTTATTTAAATTTTACAATTTTTTTTTAGGGGATGGAGGGCAAACGAGCAGGCGTGTCACCTGATGGAAAGCAATCAGCGCCGCCCATAGACATCACATACAATTATAATTATGTATAATTTAAACATTAAATAAGTCGAACAAATACTTGATGTTATTTTTAAATTATGACATTTCAAATTTAATAAAAAATATGATATTTTGCAAAACTGATATAAATATTAATATAGAGTATATGTCACTGCAACATTCTTCAACAACATTTTCTTAGGTGATTACAGTAATAGGGACTGTTTATAATTTTGGTCATCAAGTACTCGAATATACTAAGTAAATATAAACATAAGTACGCTTTTATCAAATTTAAACTATAAACATTAAATTAAATTTTATTATTATTTGATTTTTTATTATGTCTTAGATTTTAGACGTTATTTATAATAATCTTTGGGAAGCATAATTCGTGTATTCCCAAGAGTTTGGTTATAGTAAGACATTTGTAAAACATTTGATTATCAGAAATTGGTATTATTTTACTTTTAAACTATGGTCCTATGGTATACCAAAAATTTTGGGTTGAGTTCAGACAAAGTAATGCAATCTATAACAAGACTCAGTACAATCTGAAGTGTTTGTATTCTTAAGTGTCTGTGATCAATTAGTATAAGGTCTATCTTGTTGTTGACTGAAGGAACTTCGGCGAAACTACCACAATGGATTATTGCGCGCTCAATACTATTTAGTTTAGTACTACTAGTGTTTGTATTTAATGTTCTGTTTTGTTCTGTATTCCATATGTTTTATTATATGTTTCACGATTGAGGTATGCTTAACTTCTTCAATATCGTATACCAATGCTACATGCCTTTTTGCCAAAAAAAAAAAATGTTTTAGTAATTTTTTATCTCTAAAATAATTGTGGCGATTGTAGCAGAAGACCCTGTATTAGTAAGTATTTCTGAGTAGAAAAAACGCTACTGCACTTTATTCAATAAGTGATGATAACTATAGGCCGAAGTGAGGTCATTATTTGAATCAATTCATGTTAGCGGCGTATCAGAATGAAGGAGCAGTTATTTATCGAGTCATGGTTATCGTTTTTGCTCTGAGATTATAATATGCGGCCTTCTTGTACGTAAGTCCTCTCGACGAAATTAAGTAAAACCTTAGTGTCAACACAGCTAAAGCACTACAAAAAATTATATACGGTATAAAGATTAAGGAAAGAAAATGGTATGGAACACTAAAACTTAAGTTCATATTTTTTAGAAATTATAAATTCGTTGTCATCAAAATTTTAAAAGTCACTTACCTCAGCAGGGAACGAATAACCATTAATAGCATGCTCCGATCCAAATTGGTCGTGTAGTCCATAATGTATGTGTATTTCATGGAACTGGTATTTATAAGATAGAGGGCCACCCGTGATATTAATGTGATGACGGGTCTCATTTTCAACTGTGAATATTACAGAGTGGCCCGTATTGCTTATCAATCCATTTATCTGCCAACAAAGTTTATTTCAAATTTAAACGGAAAGTAAACTTAAACTGATCTTCCTTCATTCGCTTTGCTGTCTAAATGTATGAACTATTTTTCTCCATTAAAAGCAAATATCAAATATTAAATTTCATTAGGATAAAGCCTTTAATTTCGAAAATTATGTACTTTAGAAACAAATTACTATCAAAAACTATTATCATGTCAAAATAAATTATCATAAAATATATGTCAATTTCATACCACTAAATGCGAGTCATTGCTTAGTGAAAATGCAATTAAGTATATTTTATTGAAAAAAAAAAAACAAATGTTACATTGTAAAAAACGTGTGATAAGTCCACATTGGTGATTGAATTACAAGTACAGAGGGACACGCAATAGAATTTATATTTCATTCTAAATCTAATTAAACTAATTTGAAAAACATTTCTACATCCAGATTCATAAAGTTATAATGTACTTGTAATTATTAATAAATAAAATGACGTCGTAAAAATACGTATATAAAAGTATTTTAATAAAATCAATTTTAAATAGATAGTTATAGAGTAAATTTGTTTAACCTAAAGGTAAACCAAAAACATATAATAAAACATTAATTTCACCGCTTCTAAGGATTGACTTTTAAAATTATATGTTACGGAAAACTGTTACGGATGATTACGGAATACTCGTAAATAATCGTTTCATGATATAAGGTAAAGATACTGATAATGAACAAATAATTACTATGTATATTTTATACTAAACGTTTTATGTCATATCCAGAATAGTTATGCCTAGTTTTGGAATTGCAGACTAGAGAATTAATGAGAAGAAAGTATGTTAAGAAATAAGTTAAAAAAAATTTAAAAAGCTTATCGTACAATTAATGTATTGTAACTAGCATAAATTAATTTATTTTGTGAAACTTTTACAAAAACTGTATAAGCCTTTATAACAAAATTGCTCAAGATGCATGAAATTTTTAAATATAAGTGCAATAAAATGTACATTAAATTGAAATGATGTTAAAGGCTTGTTATTTAAATTTAAAGCATAAAAAAGCAGCAGCAATAGTGGGCTGTTCATTGCTTATTTCTCTACGAAAAGAAGTTTCAAAAGCATGTTAAGAGACGTGAATAATGGTGTATATTTCATTAATGCGTTATGAATAGGTAGGTGCGTGTTTATTTATATACTATTATGAAATACATATTTTACTATTAATTGGTAAAAGCTCTACCTTCTACTACCTTCTTATGCTTATGATGTATTCATACATGCCATCTGTATTGATTATATTCAATAGATTATGTTTTATCACTGGTCTTCTCTCCTCCATGTACGTTGTTTAGAATTCAGAATTTTAATTCTTATTGTCATTAGGGATTTATTTAAATTTTTCTGTATCTATTCTATATATTTATGCACCTAGTTTCATGTAAAATGTGTTGTGATTTTACATGTATTAGTGCAATTTAATTATTCACTATTAAATGTTTATTAATGTTGTAACAACACTACAGAGTGCTTATATTAGGTCGGGGCAAAAGTATTTTCGTATTTTGAATGTATTATTAGTAATCAAACCTCTTTGGCTGTACTGAATGTAACTCGGTTGTTTTAATACCATTAAATGTGACATTCTGAAGATGCAATAAATAAAAAATAACTAATTCCCGCCATTTTTCAATTGTTTTTCAAGCAAGCAAAATGAACTTATGTGTCGAAGAAATTCGGTACATTTTAAAGTTTTATTACAAAAAAATATTATATATAAAATAAAATATTATTATATTTTACGACATATCTCATAATAAATAAATAAACATACTCACCCTATGTTTATCTATGTGTAAAAATCGTAGGTTGGGGTCGAAGAGTAACTTTTCCGGCTCCAGATTGACCGGTGATTGCCTTCGGCCTTTGTTGCAGAGAGACCACTCCGGATTGATCAGGCCCCAGAAAGCGGGACCTAATATGAAAAAAACCTGTTTAACTTGCTTATATATTTTTAGCATAGTATTTGCAACAAATTTAAATAGAAATAGAAGGTAAATCTCATCTATAATCGTATAATCTCATAAATCTTTTTTTATATAGTTGTATAACTGTAAGATTAGCTTTTACTATATCTTTCAACCAATGGCTTAGTTAAAAAATAAGACTGTCTCAATCAGTAAGGGTTTAATTTTGTAACCTTTACAAAATTATTATTCTTGAGGTTTATTATTATTACACTTTTTTTTTACATATGTGCATGTTAAAAGTAACAAAGTTAAAGTTTTTTAATACTTGCTTAAACTATAACCGTAATTAGATTAAATTAATTATATCATTTTAATATACAATTAACATTCTGCAATAAAACCTTTAATATATTATTATTTAATATGTAATATTTATATAATATAATATAATCTGAAATAAAATTACTGTGCAATATACAATTAATATTTGTTTAACAGCAATTTTTGGGGAAGTGGACATTATTAACCTACCGCGCTTATCTAAGGCGGATTGGAATGAGATCCAGACTCATTATAACTCAATATATATATATATATATATATATATATATATATATATATATATATATATATATATATATATATATATATATATATATATATATATATATATATATATATATATATATATATATATATATATATATATATATATATATATATATATATATATATATATTCATATACCGAGGCCGCAATCGAAACCGTGACCATTGATTCCAAAGATGAAGTTCGCCACTAATCGAATTAGATCGTCAACGTATCTAAATACTTTTGATGTATCGTGCTAAAAAATCTCGTGTAATCGTGTGATCGTGTAAATCGAATGGTTTTCGAATGTGGTTAGCTAAGAGTAATGTTTTAAATATTTTTTAGTATATTTGCAGAAAACCCGTAGCTTCACTGACATTTGTTGATAAACGATTATCACAGTCTTTATATAAAAAAAGGATTCTCATTTATGCTTGAAAAAAGCGGGAAAGAGGCTGCTTTGCTTGAGTTATTTAATTATATTTCATTAATTTAAAGTGTCATTTACAAATACACTTGAAACATTTTAAAATTCTTCTTAAGAGATTTATTGGTACCTAATAAGTTGTTAGTAATTTCTTTAAACTAACCATTAGTTTATAGCATTATCATAGTCAGCCTATGGTAGTATACTACTGGATATAGTCCACCTTCAAGGCTCATCACCTAGCCCGATTACGTTTGCTGAGACGCGGTATCCGTTTCAGTCGTCTACTCGATACTGGTCGGTTTTCTGACAAACGTGGCGAGTACATTACCACTTTAAACTATAAGTATTTATTTCGAATTATGTAAATTACGATTAGTAGACGACCAAGTGGCTCAGTGGCGGAGGGCCCCTCCGCCCGCAGAGTCAATGGTCGTGGGTTCGATACCCGCATTGGAAAAAATATATGTGTGAATTACAAATATTTATGCCGAGTGTGGTAATTAGACCACCAATTGGACAACCCCATTGGACAAGCGTTATGGGTTACCATCCGTTCCTCTAGAAATGGAGAGACTCGTGCTCAGCAGTGGGACATATATGGGCTGTTAAAAAAATTCCATTAATATAAAACGAAATTGAACATTTGGAAGGTATAAAAGACGTAACTGTGAATTCATAGCAACGAAAGCATTAGCGTCTGCTAGGTATTTCAATATGGGTGAAAAGTGCGGCGTTAAAGTAGCCAAAGTACTTTGGATCGCGTTCATGGTTTTATTATTTATGACCCTGAAAATTGCATGAGTAAGCCGGCGCTGCGGTTGCGGTCACGCCTTCTTTATGAGCACGCGTTAAGTGAGCGCTCCTTTAGAGTTTAGAACGTTCTTTTTTTAGCAATTTACAATTTGTGCTTGTACATTCGGAAACATATAGATACTTGCATAATTAAATTTAAAACAGTACACTAAAAAACTGATGTAGTTTTTTTTTATGGCATAGTAAGGCAAACGAGTAGGCGTGTCACCTGATGGAACGCAATCAACGCCGCCCTTAGATATTCTCAGTGCCACTACATAAGCGTAGCCGGCCCTAGCTTACGTGTCTAAAATATTATGAAAAAATTCATACATACAACACCAGCGCGCATCACATAATAAACTTTAGTCCAGTGATTTTACGTTAAAAAATCGAATAATGACTCATGCTATAGGAAATATTAAATTTTTAACGATCATTTTTGATGGAAGGCAATGTCACTATTCGACATTGGCTTCCATCAAAATTAATTATCGATCGAGTGTCACTCAGATTTTATTTGTGGGTTATTTTTATATTCATTAAATTAATATTTATTTTCTCTCAATAAAGATGGTGTACCGCCATTTGAAGTAGCAATGAGCTGGTCAAGTTTGTCTTAAAACCGACATCTGCTAGAGTAAAAGAATGCTGAAGTGGAGCCATCTCTTGGCAAAGGTTCTGTGGAACGCCCCCCAGCTGGATAGTGTGACTATCTGCGCAGGGCGGTTAACACAAAATGGATGCGGGAAGATGAAAATCGGACTAGGTAGCGCTTTTTAGGGGAGGCCTGTGTCCTGCAGTAGACTGCCGCAGGCAGTTGTAGTTGATGATAATGATATCGCCATCTATCCGTTATCAATCTCTTATATTCTAACGAATAGAACAGAAAGTTAAAACGGAAACAAAAGTGGCAAGAGTTTTGTTACTATTGATAATGTATTCTGTCTTGGAACTCGAACGTGAAATTCGAGAAACATCGTGTGAAGTATCAGTTAGAGCATGATACGATAACTCACCTCACGATTCTGCGAGTAACGCAATATGAATGCAAGATAAATCGTCCGAATAAATTTCCTGTCACGTAAACCGGCAAAAATGTTATCGGCGCAGAGAAATTGATACAGCCCGCAAACGTTATATTTGCGGTGAGCTTGTGGTAGGTCAAAGGATTAATATTTATATATGATTTAGATTCATTCTATACGATAACGTTATAAAGTTATTAAAGTTTAATTCCACGGGTAATTTAAGTTATTTGTAATGGTACTTTATAAGTCGTTTTATATGAGGTGACAATATATATTATAGTATTTATATTTGGTAATTTAAAATTTCTTCACTCTCTGAATATTGTACTGACACTGATACAATTCTATTATTTATTTTATTTCACCAAATATTCTTTACTTTGTTCATTTATTTCAAATGTACATTTTTTCAATGTTAACAATCACACCTATCATAATAAAAGGATATAATGTTTAAATAAAAAAAATATGAACATATAATATTATGCAAGCCCAAAGTTTCAAGGAAGAAGAAAAGAATATATTTAAACTATTAAAATATTTTAAATTGGTTTATCACTGATGTTATCAACCAATTTAGTACAATGAACTATGTTAACTTAGAGCTTATTTAAGAAAACAAGCAATCTCTACCTCCTTTACTTTTTGGTTTTTACTCATTATTTTGGCGAATATGTTTATGTTATTTAAAGAGTTTGAGTTTTTTTGTTCATTTGATGATAAGGAATCAAATATTTATATATAAATTACAAACAGCGATTGCAGATTCATATAAAGTAAAATATATGATAAAAATTAGAACAATGAATGAATGAATGATTTGTGCAGTGAATGAATGATACATTTATATTTCACAGCGTGGTTCTAGGTATGGAATGGGGAATATTTTTATTTCTTGTGGATGTAGTATGAGGCGACACTCAGTGCAATACCAAAAAATAAGCAGCAGTGGCTACTTGAGTAGTAAAAATTAATCTTTTTTTTGACAAAAGCCAACACTACTCAGTTTTTAGAAACACTAACGTTCAGTTAATTCATATAGTAAATAAATATATCACAACACTTTATATAATGTAAAAATCAGAATAAAACATTTGATATGCTCACCTGAAATGCCGTCGTAAGTCCACCATTCCTCCCAGCTGACGCCGCTCACGGCTGCAATCAAATTTTCTCTTATTAAGTGTGCACAATTCTCATTAGGAAGGTTAAGCACTACACTCGTGTTGTTAATTATATTAGACACTTCATTGTGACTGTAGTGTAACAAAACTTAAGACTATTTCGTATCAAGCTTGCTTCATCATTTTTTGTTTGTCTATATATTTAATTATTTTGCGCTTAAGGTACTTTTCATAAATTGTTATTGCATTTAATTTAGGAAACTACGAGAAATATATATATATATATATATATATATATATATATATATATATTTCTATATATATATATATATATATATATATATATTCACGCCTATCCCCCGCAGGGGTTGGCAGAGACCACAGAGCTCCATCCGCTGCCATTCATCGCAGCGAAACGGCTCATTATTGGTCCATATTTATCCGTTATTATCCGTTATTGGTCGTTATACCAACTACGAGAAAATTGTAAGAAATTAGTATTGATATTAATACATATTATAAATATTGATATTGCTAATATAAGTAATTCCTTTTACTCCTGCAAAACTTTTTTGTTATTACAGCATTTATCAATAGAGTCAAAAATCTACTGCAAAATATGTGCCTCCGTCAAAATTTAAGGGTGTTACCGTAAGGCTAAAAGTTGCAAGAGATATTGATCGCAGATCAGTCTTCATTACTCAGAAAAATGCTGCTGCCAATCTTCAAATATTTGCAACTATAATCACCTTGTACGACAACCACGAAAAGAAGTAAGGTATTTTATACCAGAAACCGCACGGTAATTACAACATCATAGTTTCTAAAATAAGCTCTGATTTTATTCTAATATTTTTGTTATTTGCTTATTTTATTCATACTTTGAACAGATTTTTTTGTATTATTAGCAAGTAGTCTTCTTTTTCTGAACAAATCAGTTGAAACGAAAGAAAACGCCAATGAATCGAAAAACGTCGTCCTTTTGAAACAAAACGTTTCTCACGGTCTGATAGTTGAATTGAACAATTTTAATTACGTCAATAATGTTGCTCGAATATTTCCCGTTAAAAATTTCTTTTTTCAAGGAGAAGCTTCAAAAATTTTTCTTTTTTAATTGTGAAATAACTGAGTTACCTACGATAAGATTTTTGACTGAATATAATACATTAATAGTATGAACATTTCAGGTAGTACGTAGACATTTAATTATTAAATGTCACCTTATATGTAAGTGTTATTTATTAAGTCATGAAAGAGTCGACTGACAGATATAATATTTTTTCTACATTTCTTCAACTAGAACAACAAAACTTTTACGACAATGGAAAATTTCCAATTTCAAACCTGGATGAGTGGCGATCTACTATGGTGCGTTTCTCTCGCAACTTCTTTCCTCGCACCACCAGTTTGTGGAATCAGCTACCCTCGGCGGTCTTTCCGAACCGTTACGACATTGGAACCTTCAAAAAACAAGCCTATACATACCTAAAAGGCCGGCAACGCTTCCGCGACTCCTGCTGTGTCGCGGTTGCCCGTGGACGGCGTTGATTGCTCTCCATCAGGCGACACGCTTGCTCGTTTGCCCTCCTATCCCATAAAAAAAAATTACTTTGCGACGAATTTCTTAATTTAATTGCTTTCTTAACTATTGGATATTTTAGAATGATATTTCTTAATTTTTTAAAAGTATAAACAAATATATTCACATATCATAAGTTAAACTATCCCGTTCATGCCTTACCATGGCTCTTCCTTCGTTGAATATAATATTGAAAATGATACCCACTGATATTTTTATTGTTATTCAACGCCTAGTCTATTAATGATTAGGGTGCCTTATGTAAAGTTAACGTTGACAGCAAACAACATGGGTTTCCCATAGATCTAATGTTCTTATGTTTATGAATACAAAAAAAAGTAACGAAATATTTAAAATCTTATATTGTACTAAAAATTTAATTTTAGTACAATATAAGATTTTAATTTTTCGTTACTTTTTTTTAGTTTTTAAATATTAATTTTTCTTATTACCTCTTACTATAACCATAGGATTTAAAATAAAAAAAATAAATGTATTATGTAGTATTACCTAACTAAAACGTTTTGTGACTTAAAACCGCGAATATTCATATTTTATGATGAACTCCGTGCAGACGGATTTGCACGAGATTATTATTTCTAATTTGAGCTTCTTGAAGTACTTTTAATTAAGATTATAAGATTATGATACTCATAATATTTTGGAGCAATTAATTCAAAAACACTGAACAGAAATTCTTGCCCTTAATGATTTGCGAAGTATATTTTCTTGTCATAAGATATTCGTCTCATTTAGAGGAAGATAGATCATTAAATTATTTAAAAAATTAAGCCTACAATTAGTACGGTTGAAAATTCTCTGTTCTTTTTTGTATTTTCGCAAAACTTTATTACTACTTTAACCGAATATTTAAAGAAAATAATTTCACCTTAATTCAGAATAATCAGTTCATTGCATTTTTTTAAATTGTCCAACAACCAAAACCAAACAATTGTTGGAGTGGTGACATTGTCTTGGGGAAAGCGTGGTGTGGAGACGCCCCCAGTTAAATGGAGCGACGATCTGCGCAGGAAGGCAGGCAGAGACTGGATGCATGAATCCAAAGATTAAGCTAGGTGGTACATCTTGGGAGTAACCCATATCCCATATGAAGCATAACCGCATGCTGTTGACGATGATGATGATATCGGGTACGCCAAGAAAGCTTCATCCTACTTCATTATGTGTTAAATTAAAACGAAAATCAACCATTTTAATACATATTTAGAGGCTAACAGTTGAAATGTATACCAATCTCGAAACTTACTCGATACATGGCTGATTTATGTTTTTAATTTAAATTTTTGCATTCGCCAGGCGAAGTTCGCCATGGAAGCGCCGCTTGCATTGCATATATATGTCGCAGTAGGGTAGAGGTCGTTTCGAGTTTCGATTCGATACAGCCTGAGTGAACCCACGACTTTTAATCTTTTAATGCTACTCAACAAAGTTCCTCGCCGCGGAATACAGTTTCGTCTGTTGGATTAATATAACGTTTTGTAAGCGACACATTAGGGGTCTTTGTGTATACAGAATTTTAATTAAAATATATTACTAAAGGCTCTATTTAATAACTTTTAATGAAAAGGAATTTTAGAGTGTATTATAGCTTATATTCTAGATATTATTGGGAAATATCTGCTTCTTTAAAAAATAAAAAAATATAAAAACTGCTAAAGTTAGAACTAAAAGTTATTTTACCTATTTTTGTTTTATATTATAGTTTTTAGTTTGTTTTACTTCACTAAGTATAATGTATGGGACTCGTCAAAACTAGTCAAATGAGGCTAAATTTGAGGGGATTACTAGTAGTCATAATCGTGGGGAACTCAATGTGTAAAGTATTATAAGAATCGTCGTAGTTGAATAAGTCATTGCAAGATTTAAAACAAACAAATAAATACATAATAGAGTCAAGCTAAATAAAACCGTTTATAAATAAAATGATTTACACACACATCTCGATCCCAATACTAGGATTCTCTCATTCGCACTCAGATTTAGAATAAATACCTGTAGGCCATACAAATATTTATACTGATGCGGTAATCAATCTTTAGCTAAGAAAGCGAGCATTTCACTAGTGTTAATTTTGTCATTATTTTTAATTTCTATTATTATTATAATATTATTGTAGAAAATTTACATACACTATATTTTCAAAATGGTATAAGTATTACATATATTTCGCCATCTCCACAACAGTATGCAAATATTTACAATTACCAATATGTATCCCTTTGCTTAATAATTAATGTCTATTATGAGTGATTAAATAAGAATTTTTCTTAAAGTCTGATAAGAACATATAAGTTCATTATTATCGTTACTTAATTATGCCTCATTCAAACTTTATTTACTAGACGCAATAAAAAGCTACCATCATTACTACGAGAATATAACGAAAACATAACTATGTTTGTACTACTTATAAATTTACGCCAAAAAATATTTTCTATTAACTTCATTAATTAATTAATTTTTAATATTATTAATTATTTATTTTATATATTAATTATTTTAAATATTATTTATTTATTTTATATATTAATTATTTTAAATATTATTTATTTATCTTATATATCAAGTACCACCACAATATCACCATAATGTGTTTATTCCATTTAGAAAGATTTTGTGTAATGGTAGGAGGTAAGATAAGGAAATGGAGAAGCGTGAGAAGGGCAAAGTGGTTGGATTGACGTTACTTACCACTACAAAAACTACTGCCCGAAAATCGGATTTCTATGGGAGTGAGATAAAGCCGGCCAGTTTATGTTCCAGACAAAAAACTTGGCATTTGAAAAACTGTTCAATTCAAATCAATTTTTTGACAGAATAATAGAATGATGAAAGATGTGCCGCATAAGATATGTTACATTTTTATACCTCTTATGTTGTTGTTACGATAGAACGGAGTGGAGAAACATCGTGGCTGTCCTGCGGGATGCCTCGTCAGGGGGACTTAGGACTCAGAAAAAGATGCTGTTTCATTGCGAATGTCATACTTAAAATGTTTAGTTCAAATCATCGGAGTTTTCTAGTCACTGCACTTTTATTAGTTTCGACACAATGATTATGTTGGAACAAAATCTGGGTTAACATTAATTGAGCTTATGAGACTGCATATTGTCCACTAAGGGCAACTCAATATGGCTTAAGGCAACTTTACGAACCACAACAACATCTGAGGCTTTATTCTACCTACGAGTAATTATAATAACTAAAGAGTAAGAAGTAGCCCCAATTATGTATGTTATGTGAAACATTTAATATAAGTTATGTAAAACATAAAACTGTTAATTTACTTGTATGCTTGTGACGTTGTACTACTTATTATATGAACAGAATAAATGGCTTTATATTATATAATCCATTTTTAAATTTTTTTGCGCGTTCAATATCTTTCAAACACGCATACACTTGCGCACGAGCATTTCCATTTCTGGAGAAATACACATTATCCATAACGCTTCTCCAGGGCGGAATTGGTCGAATTTAGATTCGGAATGAATACTTGTATGCCACACATATATTTATACTGATGTGGGAATCGAACACGAGACTATTACTTACTTCATAGGCACTGCCTTTCAAATATATTTAAGTGATGAAGTGGAGAACCCGCCTTAGTATTACATATATATATATATATATATATATATATATATATATATATATATATATATATATATATATATATATATATATATATACATATATACATATATACATATATACATATATACATATATATACAAATATATATAGAGTGTGGGTCGTCCCCCAGCCAGAAAGTGCACAGAACTGCGCAGGGCAGAAGGCATAAACTAAATGCGGGTGGACAAAGATCGGACGTATAACTCGCCATGGTGGAAGCCACCAATGTGTCTACCAATGGACTGTTATGACCTGATGATGATTTCTGCCATTTGAAAACTCGAGTAACATATATTTTTAAAATCATTGAAAATTAATACCTACACATTAGATCATCGGTCGCAATTCCATTGCAGAATACACAAATTGTCGGCTTCAAGTTTTAAGTATCGTAGTAGTAGTAGTTGTAATATCAGCGAAAAATGAGAAATAATAAAAACCATTAAATATTGTTAAATCATCTCTAGTAATATATTATAATATTTATATTGTAACTTTTACTATAATATTAAGTTATCGCATCCATTCCTTTTTGTTTTACTCCTTCCAAGGTAAAGTGAAACATAAGATTCAATTCTTATGCAATTTAGCATTTTGCAGACGTTATTGCTACGTGACGGAAGCAAATGCTCCCTAGGGATACGCCAGTCAGCGTCTGGGTTGCAGTCTTAACTCTCGACTGACTCTGAAAGACACCAGTTCACCCTCGAGAATTTTAAATTATTCAAGTATCCGATTTCCTGTGAATGGTCAGGAATTGAGACTATGAAATTTATTAAATAACACAACATTGAAAACCATACTTAAGATATAATAACAACAAAGGTAACAATATTTCATAGGTATTGATGTCGCAATCACAGTTGAAAACGTGAGCAATTCGCAGCTGACAGACTCCACAAAGAGCCTAAACCATGCATCGGAAATGAATCAGTTTCCGTTTCGCATGTACCAAATGATATATCTCCGTGAAGTTAAATACTCTAAATCGACTTTAATTTTAACGTAACACCGTCGAGTATTGTTAAACACAATAAACTTAAGGTGGATGCAATACGTGGTAGAGACAGTGCTTTACAATTCAAACGTTTAAATTCATAGTTTTAATTTGTTAATCATTAACTCTACGTGATTATTTAAAAAAATTATTTTATTGTCTTATATGCATTAGATTTCTACGACAATTTTTCAACAGAGTGAATTTAATGGAAAAGAATGGTAATGCCACTGATGTATGAAATAAATAAATAAAATCACGTGGAAAATAGGCAATTTCACGGTGCATTGGGCATTCTTTGCGTGGCATTTGCAACGCTGCAGTGAAACCTTCGTCTTCGACGCCCGCATCACAAAAGCTTAACCGGGGTGTAAATTCAAGATCTTTATTTGTACAGCGATTGCCAATTTACATTTATCTGCATTAGACTCCAGTTTTACTCCATTTTATAATCAAACTAAATACAATGAACTAATTTGCTATTTGTGCTTATTGCTTAGTTGTATCTATGAAAAAAATTAACAAAATGTAAAGTCTAGACATCGGTTCGGCTATTTTGCTTTTTATCTCCGTAGAGTTCTAAAAATTAATAATATATAGTTTTAATTGACGAAGGATCGACGATCGCTTGGCTCAGTAGTAAGAATACCTGACTTCTGAGTCAAGGCTTCCATGTTGAAATGCCGATTCACATTAAAAAATTTATTAACACAAAACTTTAAAGATATTATATATTTTTTTATGTATCCTTTGTTACACTATAATGGTAACACACATCTGATGGTAAATGATGCTCCACAAATAAAATGGTTCCATAAGAAAAAGGAGAAAATATATTCTTTGTTTACACATACACTTGAAACACTTAAATATATATTTTGCACACTTGACACTTCTGGGAACTTTCAGAAGAGGTCGCCTAAAATAACATCATCATAGTAGTTCTTACAAATACAATTAGTTTTGTGGCAAACTATTATATTAAAATCAGTTATTTGAATAAAATTTAAAAATGTATTTAGTTAAAATATTGTTTTACAGCCCACTTAAATCCCACTGCTGAGTACGATGGCTCCTAATATCTAATAGAATTGAAACTAAGTCACGCGTTTGTCCAAGGTGAATTAACAGGAAGTCCAGACGAGAATAGATAACTGTAGGCCATACACATGTTTACCCACCATGCGGCAATTAACTCCGTAAATTATAACTTGGCCACTGAGTTATTTGCGTTATTATTCTAGTATTAGTGCCATACTATACATAGTACATAATATAAAGTTATACCTAATATACACGGCAGGAATATATAATGGTTAACGCACAACTCTGGATCTCAAGTTACAGGCAATTGCCTAGCCCACCGAACCATCTAATTATTTTTCATTCTAAAATAAATTTGCCGAAGACAACCAAAAAGAAAGACTTTTCGGTTGTCTACCGTAGAGTCTACTACACCTGAAGATGCCTCGTGTTGGGGCGAAACACGTGTCGTTTACAAGATGGAAAAGTGGTAATGTGTGTTTGGTGTTGTGTATAGTGGTTGGTTGGTGGGTGGAGAATTGATGGCCGATTTTCGGTAAGTTTTTGGTTTAAGTTCCAAATAAATCTACTTCATCCAGCAGAAAAACACACAGTATTAATTTTCTCTTATTGTTTTGCTTGTCGCGGATCGTAGCTAAGTAAAACTTTTGACTGTCCACATAGTGATGGATTTCCGCAAAGTAACGCCTGACTCCTTTAATAAGAAAATATAATAGTTTAAAATTTCGTTTCATTATTTAGAACAATATGAAAATATAGTGCAGTTTGTCGCTTATGAGAACAATATTTTCGAGCGACCGGTATATCGATGTAGCTAACCGTGTTACGTATTCAAAACGTACTGCGCACCGGCGCTGTAGGTGAACTTCTACCTATGCAAATTTTACAATATTGCATTCGTGGTCTCCGTATATTGTAACAGTGATGATAGCGATATGTATTTTATATTAAACCAAGTTGTACCCGGCTCTGCACGGGTTACATTCATTTTTTGTTGCTATGTGCAAGGATTTCCATAGCAACTATTGCTATAATCAATGATGTCTATACTACTACTACATTTTTGCTATGTAGGTGTTGTATATGGTATAAGGTAGTTACGTGGAAGAGTTAAGACTATAGATGGTTGCGTGGGTGGATTAAAGTGGTTACGTGGGTGAGTGTAGGTGGTTGCGTGGGTAGATGTAGGTGGTTGCGTCGGTAGGTGTAGGTGGTTGCGTGGGTAGATGTAGGTGGTTGCGTCGGTAGGTGTAGGTGGTTGCGTGAGGGATATAGGCGGTTGCGTGGGTGGATACAAATGGTACACGTGGGTGGATGTAGGTAGTTGCATGGGTGGTTGTAAGCATTTATGGTATTATATCAGTGACGTTCAAAAAAGTGTCAATATTAAATGTACGAAGTTTTATCGCAATCGGATGAATGATGCGTGAACGCATTGGGAACAAATACACAAACATTCACTATAATATACTATGTCGTGAAACATCTTAAAAATAATACTGATGTTATTATAGTAAAAAGAAATAGTTATGTTATTTTGTAGTTAAATTGACGACTAAATTGGCTCAGTGACGAAGCTACTGCTTACGGAGTCAATAGTCGTCAATTCCTACATCCGGATAAATATATGTAAAATTATTACCAATAATGTAGAAAAATCGAAACCGACCGCTTTTTTGCAAAGGAGTGTATATATTATATATTTGAGAGTTTATGTGAAGTAGCAATAAAATTCGTTTTCATGTCTCGAATGGGTCTTATCTAAATGCAGAACTTAAAATATATATATTTTAATAAGAATAATATTCGCAATATTCTATCATGAAAATGTCAACTCAAATTTTAGAGGAAAGACAATATATATGAAGCAAAGTTAAATTAAAGTCGCATGCGGATTTGGCGACGGTCCGCTTGAGCTTAAGGCCGGCCACGCCACCTGCGCTCCCGACCTACCACTGAAAACACAATTTGCGGTACAGAACGCCTTTTGTAACTCGTGTTTACTTTTATGCAATTTGTTTTTCAAGTTTATGCCCAACGTTGTGTATTCTAGCTTGTTTCTAATTCGCCAGCTGTTCTCCATCTCTTATTTTTTTGATTTAAAGTACATTCAACTACTTTTTTTAATTGTATACGTTAAATATGAAATATTTAATAAATTTAAAATAATTAAGTTTTCATATTAATTATGTAAACAACATGCGTTCATATTATTTATTGTTAAAATAACATAGGATTAATTATTGGATTTTTGTATTTATTTATTTTTAGAATTAATACTTAAATAACCTTTTGTATACATATCAATAACAGGTAGTTCCTAAGACTTTTTTCTTACAAAGTGACTCACCGGATGGTAAAGAACCAACTCTTCTTATGAACATTCGCAATATTAAGGGCACTGCAGATTCGTTGCCTACCTTGTGTGGATGTGAATAATGGGAAGAGAAAAATAATTAATGGCTGACGAAAAAGGAAATAAAGTAAGGGGAAATGAATTGAGTCTCTGAATCCCTACTGAATCCCAATCACTCTAGGAAAAGCTTGATTATTCCAAGAATTGAGTATTTCAAGGTATTTGTGTGTTTTGGAATATTCTGAGCTTAAATCAAGAAATGTTCTTTAAAGCATGCTTATGATATTGATGCGGAACATTTCCGCCACCTTGTCTTGGATTTAAAAGGCGTGTAAATAAAGAAGTGTAAAACAATCGAAGGAGAGTAAACAAGGTCATAAAGTACGTCACGGGAACAAGCCTATGTATATAATCAGCTTTGTGATAAATTGGTAAACAACACGCGAGCGACGCAGCTGCTTCCGACCGTTTCATCGTTACCCGCTGTGTCTTGTCAATAATAGAGGTTTTCTTAACGCATAAAAAAACTGTGTACTGCAATTAATAACGCACGTATTGAAGGTTAATAATAATCTTATAATATTTGATATTTTAACGTTGAGAAAGAGGACCGTTAAAAATTAAGTGTTTTTTCTGTCAGCAAACTGACTTGTCTAGAATAAAAACAGAAATTCTAGAAGACATTTCATGTCCATTGTCTTTATTCCATCTTAAAATCGTATATATTTTTTTCTAAAGAGTTTTTTTTATTTTACTAGTTTTCTTGTAAACCTGGTCCAAATAAACTAATAATACTTGTGTTAGGAAAATATGGTTAACATACATAACATAATAAGTAAGTTATTGCTCCTTTTATTACTATGTACGTTAGATTTAAATAGTGGCAGTGGTAAGATTTTAATCTCGGTTTCTTTCTATCAATCAATATTGAGTGAGAAAATGTCTGAGAAGAGAAGAACTATACAAATACATCCACTTCCATTCTTCCATTAAAAAATATTACTGCCTAGAGCACAGGTAATAGCTTCATTTGCAATAGCAGTAATAATTATAAGAGGAGTTATATTTTTTTATAATGTCTTTTATGTACCATGCAAAGAAGTTATTATCTCTTAACAGAAATGTAATTACATGTCGGGATAAGTAATTAAATATAAATAACACATTTAAGAAGAAAATATATTCCAAAATTCAAAACAATAATACGTCTGAATTTATATTTATTTTTATTTTCCTTTGGTTTTTCCAAATCTTTATAAAACGCAAACGATATTTCCGAACCGGTACGATATGGGAAAATTTTGATTTAATAAATTTATTTTAAGAGAAGTTGGAATTTATTTTAAAAATAACTAATAATAAATAAGCATTAACAGATTATAAATAATTTATCATTTAATCATTAAACGCCAATTTTTTAAGCCATTATATTGTTTAAAGATAAAAACTTATTTTTTTTTCTTTGTTGGCAATTAGTTATAACTATTATACTAGTGTCAACTAAAATACGAGAATATCAAATCTTTTGAAATGTAACTAGTCAGCTTGTCATGTTACGTCGTGATGAAATGGTGGCTATTTTACTAAAACCTTCTATGGACTTTTTCAGTCAACACATTTATTTCATATCACTTATACACATTAATCGAACTATATTATATAATACGCCACCATCATTAAACGATATAACTGACAAGATTATAGAAAATAAAATTAAAACACAACATCACTGATGTAAGTTGGGGGAAAAAGTCCGATTTATTTATTAAATCCATTTACACTTCACTCCATTTTTAAATTTAAGCAATTATTATAGACACTGAATTTCATTGATTCTGCCATAAGTAGTATTTTTTTTGTTTGCATTATAAACTATAAATTCAACTAGTTCAAGATGATTTTCTTCTTTCTTTTGTTTGCTTTTATTTCTTTATTTATTCGTTATATTTATTTTCTACGTTTGATTCAATATTATGGTTTTAATATTTTAAATTGTACGTATTAACCTCAATTGTTTAGTATTCTTGGGTTAATTATAATATTGATCGCAAAAGATTCCTCTTTGGTATTAGTCTTCGACTTGTATATTTTTATGAGTTTAGCCTTGCATAATTGTTTAATGTATAATAAAGAATATAATTATAACATCCTTTTCTTTTATTTTCTTTCTTTTCAATTTTGACATAAGTTAGGTATGACATAAATAAAAAGTAAACTTAATCAGATCTTGAAGACCGACAATGCATCTGTAATGCCTGTGTTTTGCGGATGTCTACGGGTGGCGTTTATTGCCTTCTATCAGGCGACACGCTGGCTCGTTTGCCTCCATATTTAAGATATAGACGCCTATTAGTATAATATTTTGATTGTTATGATACGTTCAACTATTTCATTTGTTATGTTAATTTTGTTTTGGATTTACATACGAAGGTTTCAAAATATTGTTTTATTATATGGGATTGAGAGTTAAGATACTATAAGTGTCCGATCCATAGCATATTATTCTAACAACGGACCTTATATTGACAAAACGTCTCACAATTTTATTTGAAAATGTATGTTATATAATGAAAATTAAAAATATAAAATATATGTCTGTACATAAAATATTTTATATTAATTATAATTATATAGAATATATATATTATATTTATTACGAATCAATATCATTTGAACTATGTTTGTTTATAATAAAACAGTTACATACCAGAAAAGGAGAGTAAAATTTGCAGTAACGTCGTCGCTATGGCCGCTTCGAGGTAGCTAGGCATTGTCTATGTAACCGTAGCTTCTGCGCCCGACATTTGAAAATGCTTATAATCCTATTTAGCTACATAGTTATTTAGTTTTAAGCGTCTTAAATGTCATATAACGGAACATTGAACTGTCTTTGCTTCTAATTTCTTTTATGTTCTTTCATTGTGATTCAACCTGAAACAAAAGATAAAAAGTATTTAATAAAACAAAATGTTAAATTATATAATAATATTTTTAAAATATAAATATAGATTTTACATAGTAATACAATAATATATAATGCGTTCCATGTATAGAAAGGACGATCTCACCGCTACTCGTAATGACTTCTTCCACATAACCCTTAATCATCTTAAAATATTAAATTCTCTATTTCCAATACATAAATTGATTTCGATAGAGCTTCATTGAAAAGAACGATCACATCCAACTTTCATCGTCACTACAGTATTTTAGTCACATTTTGGATAGAAGTGAAGTCAACTCTTTCTCCCCTGTGGAGTGTGAAGTGAGTGGAAAGTGGAGAAAGAATTGACTTTACTTCTATATGGTATATGGGTATGCTATATGGTATGGCTATGGGATAAAAATTCTGTTGTTTATATGACTGTAGTCGATGATTTTATGGTCATTTAAATAGTTTTAACATTTACATACATACGTTAGCGTTTAAACAAGTAATAAGTTTGCACTAATAGAGTCAGTAAGGTCAAGTAACAATAGGCTTATCATGTTCAGTTTCTCGATGCCGACGACCGTTGAAGTTGATAAGTGCTGGAATAAAGACCACACCTTACCAAACGATCATCATCGTCAAGGCATTACAGCCGCGGGTGGGTCTTAGGCGGGTTCAGTAAAATTTTCCAGTTGGATCTTGGTTTGGCTTTTTCTCTCCAGCTCCTCAGACCGATTGCCTTTATATCGTCATCGACTCCATCTAGCCATCTGAGTTTAGGCTTACCACGGATTCTATGATCATCTGGTTTGCCTTCTAGTAGACGTTTGGGTACTCTAGGTTCGTCCATCTGTATTACGTGTCCAGCCCAAAGGCGTCTAATTCGGCTCATTGTACAGCTCATAAACCTCGTAAAGTGTACGCCATCGCTCATTTTTGAACACTGGACCAAAGATGTGCTTTAAAATTTTTCTCTCAAAGGTGAGTAGAGATACTTTCAGATAGATGAAGTGGCGATATTTGCGGCTGGCTGAAAAATGATGCGTAAAACTGAAGATCAGGCTAGGAGGCGCGTTGTAGAGTAAGCCTTTATCTAATGGTGGACTACCGCAGGCTGGTGATGATGACAGAGCTGATCTAAATGTATTTAAATTCACATAAAACTAGTTTTTGTATAACTATAGTATATAATATGGGTACATACATATTATTGCTTAGAATATTGAACTGTATTTAGTAATCAGTACTCATTCATTGTAACGCAATTATGTCTAAATTATCGCATTGTTGTGCAACATAGCCGATGTCATTTAATATGCCAGTTCTCGCACTAACTATGTACTGAACTGGAAATTAACCGTAAACAAACAGTGACAAATAGAGCTAACTAATTAATAGAGACACTAGATAGATAAATATCTAATATTATAAAATTTATGTATTATAATACCAGGTCCACTCATATCTCTCAAGTAAAATAAAATGAAATAGCCTTTTAATTTTTTTCTACTACAATAAAACTGGACATAAGAACTTAAAATACATAAAATAATATACTGTTAAAAATCATATTCACTTATAATTATGTTGTTATTATTTGCAACTGTGTTTTAGTAATAGGCCTCTCCTAAACCTCTCCATACATCTCTTTCCCGTGTCTTTAGAATCCAATCAGATCCACATCAGTGAATAAAAATGTCTCTTTCATATCTTACTTGGTCTCCCTTTCTTCTGTCGAGCACTCTAAAAGAATGTGTAAATAAAAATATCTACTAAATCTAAGATTATTACTAATATTATATACTTTCAGTAAAATTGTATATTTTACGGAAAACCTTTAAAAAACTGCTATAATACGAACATAACTATTATAATTCAAATAAATACGTTAGACGTTTGCTTCTCCTTCTAATTGAAATAATATCTGTAGAATTACTTAAATTATAATGCTAGTTGGATTGAAAGTATCTTTTACATAGAAAACCTGTGAAACCGGCCCTTAAACTCTATCGCAAAATGGTTACAGGCACTGAGTTGTATCGCATTTTATTTGAAAAAATATTGTTTACGCGATTGCTACACTAGCGTTTCATACAATGTAACTTAGAAGAAGGTAGGATGTTAATCGCTGACAGCTAAACGAAATTTGGTGCAAAAAAATCTATTTTGAGATGTATGTTTATTATTGTATTCACGATGATTGATAGTGATAGAGCCACGCTGTAGACGAATTCTTTATCAAGAATGGTATAATATTTTTCTGTAGCATGAATGGGCAACCGAACCTCGCTTGGGAAAGTACCACACTCCCGCAGAAAACCGGCATCTGAGTGGTAGGCTAGCTACCGCGCTTCGTACAGCGAGCGGATATCTATGGCGGCGTTGATTGCTTTCCATCAGGTGACATGCCTGCTCGTTCGCCTTCCTATCCCATAAAAGAAAACGACAGAAAATCTAGTGTTAGCAATAACATTTAACTTTTTTAGCGTTTAATTATGTACTAAAATAAAAAAGGACAAACATTCGAATAGAGAATTTTCTACTCATATTACAGTTTCATTATCAAAAGCCTGTGCAGTCTACTGCTGATCATAGCTTTTCTCTAAGTTATGGCACTTAGCGATCTTTTCATTCGTATTCAGTTTCTTTCAGTCACCCTGCGTGAATTGTTACTCCATCTAGACGGACGCGTTCCACAGAAAGTTTGCTGCGCTCTTCACTCCAGCACTCATTTACTCTATCGTCGTATCGCCAACAGACGTAACCAGCCCATTGCCACTTATACTAAAATAACCAACGAAACCAAACTATAATATATCGACAAGTAATATAAGACTGTGTTAGCAGTATCTTACACGAAAGTAAAACAATCGAGTAATCAAGAGGGTTCTGCTTGCCTTTAGAAATTTGTTGATAATGGAGATTTGATAGGTCGCAGTATGTTGTAGCACTTGAATGCCGGGTCCTGGGTTTGTTCGCCCCATCGTATAAATAAGCGTGAAGTAGTGCGGTATCACGCAAACTGGTCGTTAACCCTGCAACACAACGTTCTAATGGAGAGGTGAGGGTGTCAGCGAGACCGCAACTAAACCGCCACAACCCAGCCCGTCAAGGAAGGATTGTAATTAAACACACCTAGCTTTACTTCGATACTGTGATATCACAAAATTCAACAAGTTGTATAATTATAATATAACAACTGATATATGAATATGCGCTGCACACAACATTTTCATTTATACGTTTTAATTTGTACGCCTACAGCCCAAGTTACCGCTTTCGCAAGTTCGGCTCCCGCATCGAGATAAATATGTGTACGGCTTAAGGGTATTTATTTTGAGTCAAGATGGCCCGCCAATCCGCTTTGGACAAGCATGGTACATTTATGTCTATTCCTCTTAAAATGGATAGGACCGAGCCCGTGCTGGAGTAATGAAGTATTTGTGTGGGATATAAAAAAGACCACTTTTACGGAACTTTACCATTGAAATATTTTGGCACTATTGAACCAGTTGGCATTAAGTCCACCCATTGTAAATTTTATTTTTAGCGAGAGAGAATATAAAATTGCAGCGTGGCTCACGCCATAAAATATGACTTGCCATGAGTCTGGTACATGGCGACAATAGGATCAAAAAGCAGTCATAGACGGCATTGTATACCTGAGAATTAAAACAGTTTGCAATTTTCAACACTGACGCCAACAACTGTTACACCACTTAATTTTGAAGGAGTTTTTTGTCCTCCCGTGGGCTGTTACGGATATCATGATTGATATTTTTAATTTCTTAATTTTTATTAATCAATATAAAATCTAATCTAGTCATTTGTTGGCAACCATTGAGTTGCCTTCGAGTACCCACTCGATGGCAAATCAGATGGTCGTTGAACTGCGAAAGACCTAAGCTCATATGGCTAGATGGAGTCGTAGACGACTTAAAGGCAATCGGTGTGAGGGGCTGGAGAAAAAAAGCTAAACTAAGATCCGGCTAGAAAAATTTACTAAACCAGGCTAAGGCCCACCCGCGGCTGTATTGTCTTGATGATGTATTTATCCCAGAATTTCAATTCAACGAAATGACGGCGACATAACTAATCCAAATTCAAGCTTTCGCTGCAATTGTCAAAGGCGGATGACGAGTAGCAATAAGGGAAGCTGGCCTGCGCGATTGGCAGTATGTCCATCTAGAGGAGTAATTAGAACGAATCCTCACAACATGATATGATCATGCGTCCAGTTGACTTTGTTTGTTTATTGATCATTATATCAATAAACAACACAATTGTCTAAATTCTAGAGAGCATTTGTTATATAATGATAGTTTGTTATATAATACATTTGACGAATGTAGGAATTATCTAATTACGCGGGTAGTTAAATAAATAAATAACTTTTATACAAACTCTCACCTCCTATTTTATTTATTCTATAAATTATGTAACGATTATATTGTTATTAATATATGAAATTTGCAATGCATTACAAAAAATGTATTTCTTAGTATTCACTTACGTTTTATTAGTAATTCGTGTGCAAAATTCATACTTTTCATACGTTTTTCTATTTATCCGTTTAGTTTTAAACGGCCGAACTTATCTAATAATCTGTACGTGCCATCATAACGCAAAAATAATCACAACCCAGAATAGATACTCGTAGTTCACACACGCATATAATACGTTTGGCCGATGCAGAAATTGAAGCCCTAGTTTTTGAATTCAATTTCTCCAAAAACTGGCGATTTTTGTATGTAACGTTGTGGGTTCTCTGTTATCCCGAGATTTTTTAGGTTACCTGGGCAAAAATAACAGAAATTTTTAAATCAAGAGCGTTGACGAACTTGGGAGCGCGCTAACTATATTTTTTATACTATAAGTGATTATGTCAATACTTGATAAATTTAAGCAAATATCATAAAATCATAAACATATTTTATTGTGAAAGAAAAATCTACATTTTGACAGCAGCGCCACATATTAAGTCCAAAAGTATTTTAAAATTTATTAAAATCTGTGGGCCAGTCACCTGTTATTTTTATATATTAAGAGAAGTAAATGTGCGATTAGAATACAAGGTACGGGTTCTACATTAAATTTTAAACCTTTGTGCAAAAAATGGTAAAATATATTTACGATAAAAATGTAATATATAGGGTTACCCATTTTTATCCGTCGGTGTCGTACGCGGTGACTATAGATGGCAATGGCAAATACACAGCCAGCGTCTACCTGAGAATAAAACTTATCTGCGATCCCTAATCCATCCGCTAAGCGTACGGTATACGGAAACACTTTTTAATTTGAGACAATTGTCCAGCAAGGGATTGTTACAGCTTTGTTATTGATACAGATTTTGTTTTGTATTGATGTTTCCTTTTTATCTGCAATATACGTTAAATGTAAACAAATAGGAAATGAAAATTAGCATAATGAACGAATGAATAGGTTTAAATGAAGTCGAATAATAATTCGAATAGACAGAAATCACATGACTGTTGTTAAGGTTTCTAAAATAATGATACTCCGTTCTCGATAGCGATGAAAAACATCAATAACTTTATTTCGTAAAAGGAAATGAATGGAATGGGAATAGTGCAGACTGGAATGTCAGAAAAATATTTTTGAAAAGGTCTGCTTTTCAAAGCCACGTCGTCGTAGTATTGAATGCGTTTTAATGAAAAAACACGCGCCGATTCGCAACAGTCAAGGGAATTAAAATCTCCACCCAGCGTAGCGTTCGCGATACCAAATGCATCGTTCGGAATTTCTCATTTGTTCGAATAATAATTCCACAGAGATATTTCACAGCACTTGACTGTTTGAATTTATATTTTCAATTGTTTTATATATTATATTTTTATGATGTTCCTCGAATACGAGTTTCATATATGTATTTTTTTTTACTATTTTAATTTCTTTATATGTAAATGCATCAAAAATAAAACATATTTAACAAAATATAACATAAAACTTTAGGAAAAAAAGAGTAAATGAAAAGAGAAACTAGATAACGTATTAATTGAAACATTTTAAAGTATGATAATAAAATTATGATATAGGTACATATAATCAGTCACTTTTGTCCTTAACGTATTGTTTATTAAAATAATATACTTATTGTATGAATATAAGGATTTTGGAATAATCACAACTTATTTGAGTTGAAAATGAAATCGTTTAAAATTAATTGATCGAGAAAGAAAAATACTTTTGTCATACCATAAATATTAATCATAAAGTATTCGAAAAAATTTGAAATATATAATTTTTATTAATAATTAACATTTTTAAGTATTTTGAGTCAGGATTATTTCAAGTTACATGATGTAATTTGGAAGAATTTCTTTTTTTAAATTTTTATTTAGTTGTCACCAACGGAGTTAGTGTTCGCGAGTTCGATTCACGTATTAGGATAAATATCTGCAACTCCGCAAATCGGTCTTGGACAAGCGTGGTAGGTTAATGTCCATTCCTCCAGAAATGGGGAGGTTGTATATGAGCTGAGGGAAAAAAGGGTAAAAAAGAAACTTTAAAATATTTTTTCAAATAGTTGGCACTATAAAGTTTAGACGACATAAGGATAATCTATATCGGATAATCGCATAGTCTATAGAGTATTTTGACATTATTGTCACTAAATAAAGAGTATCATAACTTTTGTATTACATTGCACCTTTTCAACTACATTAATTTCATCGCTAAAAGTTATTAATCTTTGTGAAAATAAATAAATTGATGTAATAATTGACTTATGTTACACGTGTTATTAACCAAAGTCAAAGAAAACCCATGCGGAAATTATTTAGATACGATTTAAATTAATTATTTGAAAATATATGACTATTATAAAAGTATGTTTTTATACATGATTTTATAAAATATTTTTACTATTTAAAATTGTAGGTACACCAAACTGAATTAAAATTAAATATATTATTAAAACCTACCAGCATAATTTGCAGCACATAATTAAACACTTCTATGTTTTTTTGGAACCTCGTTCACTTGCCAAATATAAATGACTTAAAGTTTATAAAAAAAACACGTTACTATTCTCAACGCAACAAAAGTTTAAAAGACGTATTGAAACACGAGAGTTCGAAACTTCTGTCCGGTATCGCACAACTCAAAAAAAAAGGTCTTCACGCAAGCCTTTGCGCGAAGCAACTGAAAGCATGTAGTACTCCGAGCCGTAGTCAACGCAATCCCGCTAGCCTACCTTTTGAAGTTTTTCCTTCAGGTGTTTACTTTGTAATGTTATGTTACATGAAAAGAGACATTCGAATATAAGCTCTAACTTTAAGTATTAAAGAATAAAATACTTTGTAACAAATTGCTTTTATGTCGTTTGTGAAAGTTTACGCTTGCAAGGTGCTTTCGGATAGTACTAAAATGTTTTATGTGAAACGAATTTACAGTGAATATTAAACTTTTAGTCGTTTGTATTAAAGTCTAAATTTAAGCGAAGCAATAAAAACGATTGTGTTACGGACACCCGGGAAAAGGCTTGAATTTTTCTGCGTTAGAAGGAGATAGATATCATTTTAAGTAACCAGGGGTACGGCCTACGAAAATGTTGTAGTGGGGATGATCTTACAAACGTTACAAGAACAGCAAGAAGAAAAAAGTATGTTTCTAAAAATGTAAGATTTGACATCCTATCTTAGCATTTCAATATAACATTTCATTTCCAAACAAATAAAATAGTTATAAAAACTTAGCTGCATGAGAACTCATTCATAAAACATGTGCTGCAGTCTCTCAAAGGACTTTACTCAAAGCAAAATGTAGTTTATTTTGTTAGAGAAGAAAGCCTGTATACAACGCAGAAAATGCCACATGTCAGATCATGAATAAAAGAATAGCTGTTTCAAACTTTAAGAATTTAAACCAATATTTTTGTAAGATAACTACTAATAAGATTCAGTTTTCTATACATATTTATTTAATTAATGAATTAAAAATTGTAATACGCGTTTAATAGGGTTCAAAAAAAAACATTTTCTTTTTATAGGTATATCAAGAGGACTTGTGCTTGCAAATAATAATTATTTTAAGACGTTATGCGTTTATGCTGAGGAATGTTTTTCGATGCAATACCATCACAATATACAAGCCTTACTATATTACTGTTTACCTTGTACTTTTACTTACATTTTATGGGATAGGAAAGCAAATGAGAAAGCCGGGGAGAAAGCAATTAACACCACCCATAGATTTTTTTACAGATATCTCTTACTTTACTCACCATAGGTAATGCAGGAACGCTTCAGGTCTTTGAGAAATGTATAGACTTTATTTGGACTTTCACATGTCATGTCGTTTGTAAATACTACCGAAACTAGACGATTTCATAGAGAGGTATTGGGACATATGGAAATAAATTTCGGGAAAAATGCACTGTAGTGGATCACGACTCATTCAGATGGTAGAAATGATTGTAAGAAGTTTAATGCTTCAGTTTTATTTCAAACTTTAGTCAAATTAAACGTAACATTTCAACGTAACGTAGCATTTCACTAAGCCTAACAGTCAAAAGAGAAACATTGCAAATATTATTAAAACTTTTCTAGTCTAATGCCAGCAAATATTTTCTTCTTAGTAGTCGGTTATGTGAAAAGAAGTAATATAGTGTAGCAATTTACGTCTCTTATGTCTGTCCCTAAATTTAAGCAATAAATTATGGTTTACTTTGTCGTTTATGAGGGCTGCTGTAGACATAACTCTGTGTGGAACATGTGTAACAGATTGCGGCAATAAGGGAAATTGTCTTTTTTATGGACGCTCGCCGACAACCTAAAGTATCTAGTGGAACAGCAAGGCGGCAGCCACTTATAACGTAGTCGTTATCTATAAATTCAAACAAAATTTTAAATTTTAAAAGCTTGACAATGTTTTAATCCTCAGTGTAACTATGAAATAATTCCTATTAAACTTCAAAAAATATTTCATTTTCTACGCAGAACACAAAGATTTTTTTTTCTTAGGCCATATATGTTTCACTGCAGAGCCCGAGCCTCCTATTTTTGGCGGAATAGGCATTAACTTACCACGCTTGCCCAAGATGGATTAGTGGAGTACCCAGACTCCGAATAAAAATCTGTAGGTCAGACGTCCATATATTTATCTCGATACGGGAATCGAACCAGCGATCGTTGTCTCCTAAAGCGGTGATTAATGTAGTCAGGCGTTAATTTGCGGAAGTTAAACTAAGAATAGTTTTCGTGTGGCAAGTTGGCTCAATGGCCAAAATTACCGCTTTCGGATGTGGGCTGTCAGAATTTCTACTTAGCTAAAATCCGCGAGAAGCAAAAACATTTCCGTTTTATACTGAAAAAAGTGTATTTACGCGGAACATAAACTAAATCTTACCGAAAAACGGCCGTTAGCAACTCTCTACTCCTTAACCACTATCAAAAATGCGCCACTGCCACAATGCGCATTTCACGTGTTTCTCCTCAAAACGAGGTATCGTCTGGTATAGTAGACTCTACGGAAGAAAACCTTTACAAAACAAAGACAAAACTTAACGTTTGTTGCGGATTTTAGCTAAGTAAACATTCTGACTGTCCACATCCGAAAGTAGTAATTTCGCCACTGAGCCAATTCGCCACGTGAAAATTATTCGTAGTTTAACTCTGTGCTTTAGCGGTTGATTTCAGAGATATAAATAATTACATATATATAATTTCAATCTTAAAAACAGGTTGAATTTTCATTCTAGTAACTAGCTACACTCTAAAATTATTGCCTTAGAGGCCGTTTGTCTTTTCAACCTGAGAGGTGTCCAGTGTGAACTGAATCTTGAAGTTAATTTCACGGGGAATTTCTCGCACTCGAATAAGGCTCCACTTTATTTTAAAGCATTTTCTTCTTAAATAGAATTAATTTGTTCTTATCTAAGCTTAACTACTAACACTGATTATCAAGATTATCTCTCTAATCCCGATACTTGATGAAAATCAGTAATTGAATTATAGTATAAAAATGTTATAGTTTGATCTTATAAATTCGTTTATCTATGAGTTTTAGACATCATCAAGCTTTCATTTAATATTTTATAACATTAAATTATCTTTATTCCAATCCAGCCAAACAATATAACCATATTAATTCATTTCTGGACATTGATCTTCCTTAAAATTAATGGGTGGTGTGGTAATCCCTACGTTTGGCTGTTAACTTGGAGACTACATTAATATGTAATATCCAAATTAAGTTTTTGTTCTCAGGTAGATCAGGACGATGTTTGCCAGATAGGCAATCAGTTGATATACTGATGTTCATTCGCATAGTTGTACGATCTGGGAAGCACCGAGCAAATCTCTGTTCAATATTGACTAAAAACATCGATATATGTATTAATCAGAACTTTAACTTGTACATAATAAATAAGAATTTAAGAGCAATAAGTCAGATGTATGAACATACATATGTACTATTTTTATTATATTTATATTAATAGTTCTGCTGTCGTTTCTAGACATTATCCCACAAAACAGCCGCCGCTTTTACTAGAGTTGTAAGTTATTATTTTCTTGACATATTTCACAATGGCAGAACACTACAGCAACATTTTATCCGATAAGGAATTTAGGTTGCATTTACGGTAAAGTGGTTTTTAAACTTTTCATTCAATCTCGATAAATATCCATCTTATATGCGCCCAGTCCACTGCAAATGACACCTTAAGCAATATTGTAATAAATATAATAATATAAGCCTATCAATTTTGTTATATAATTGTAAGCTCTCCTATCAAGAGCTAAGTTTGAAGGCTTCTTTTTTGAAGCAAACGTTCAAAAACAAGCCCACTGATACCTAAAAGCCAGCAACACGAGAGGCATCCGTGATGCTTCTGGTGTTGCGGATATCTATAGGTGGCATTAATTGCTTTCCATCAGGTGATACACTTACTCGTTTGCCTACCTATCCCATAAAAAAGTCAAAGGTCAATGCTCCATATAGCTATGCATAGATATTCCAAGTGATTCTATTTTATGTAATACTTGCGATTATTAAAATAATAGTTACAAATGACAAGGACAAACATCCAGACTTAGAATAAAGGTCTTCAAATCATATTTAGCCTGATAAGGGAATCGAACATATGACTCTTAGTTCAGAAAGCATGCATATCGCACCTGCGCTACTCTACAACATCATAATCACAAGACTATATAGATTATTGTAGCCTACATACCACCTATTTTATTTCAAATAAATTAAAAACACGAGTTTTGAAGTATTTTATTTTCCACCATCAAAAACATAATGTTTTGGATACCCTTTCTAAAAACCATTTAATAATTCTAAAACATTCATTTCCTCCAGTCAATCAATTCAGCACTTACCATCAACCTTATATTTCTACATTGTATCTCTCCTTCCGGATGTTTCATTAAACTTTACAAGACATTTAAGCGTAAAGGTTTCAGGAATGATGTAAAATTAAATGGTTTAATTGAAGTGACAAACATTATCACATAACTCATAATTAAAGAACTAATATTAGTTTCATGTGTTTATTCAAAATTATTGAAAAATAATTACAAGCCTTTTGTATATTCAATGTTTTATTCATAATCTATCTTATTGTAGGAGTATTTTAGTGTAAGTCTTTTTATAATATCAGAGTATATCAATTCCATCGCAACCCGCATAAATACAAAAAAAAACGGGCGACTTTGATTTTTAATTGTAATAATTTAGTTCTAAAGAAGGTTTAATAGCCAAAGTATGTTACTAGCATTTAATAAAGAGTCTGGGTATAAAAGTTAATTTCAAATTCAAAGTTATTGCTTTTTTAAAAAAGAATCCCTTTTTTAGTTTGTGAGTTTTTACTTACTTTTCGCGGGTTTATTATTTTTAGTAGAATAATTTATGTTTGTCACATCATCCTGCCTTATTGTGACTTAAAGCAGATCAGAATATATCCTTGTGTCTATTGTAATGGTAGAAAAAGCATTAATAACTAGTAAAATTATAGCGCTGCTGGAAGAGGGGTGTAGCTAATGGTTACGTACAAATAACCTGGACTTGATACCAAGAAAAAGGTTCCGTTCAGAGACGCAAGGGTATAGGAGAAAAAGTTGCACACACCACGGTGCCTGAGTCGCTTTTTAGTAACTCAGGCACTGTGGAACCGCAGATCACCCCTTATGGTAGAGGATCTGTTATGTTTTGGGCGGGCGTAAATTCCAGCTATCATACTGAGATAGTATGCATTGATTACAGAAATCCTTTATCAACATGCACAACCCGCACTGACTGAAATTGGTGAAGATGCCATCTATAGGCAAGATAGGAGGGCAAACGAGCAAGCAAGTCGCCTGATGCAAAGCAATCAACGCCGCCCATGGAAGAGGTAATATGCAAGAGATCGGTATTCATCGCTTAGCTGGCCAGCGCGAGCCCTGACCTTAACCGGATTGAGCACATCTGCTAAAAAGGCGAGTACGATCTGTTTGCACAAAACATCAAGGAACTTAAACGTGTGATCTCGGCTGAGTGGGAACAAATTCCACAGGACACCATCAAAAGCCTGGTGGAAAGCATGCCAAAATGATTCCACGCCGTAATTGCTGCAAGGCGAGGTCATACTCGTTATTAATTTTGTCTTTTTTATTAAAGTACCATAAAAATATTTCTAGTATTAGGATCCGTAGAAAAGCCAAAGACTGTAAGGTGCGTTTTTTGCAACGGAGTTTATAATAACACAGGCTTTGCCTTAAAGTATATCAAAATAAGACGTTATATAATAATATTAATAATAGTATAGATAGAATAATAGTATTCTTAACATCATTTTACTTGAATCTATTTTTGTCGAAGTACATGCAAATTGAATTTCGAACGCTAAGCATTTTCAACAATAAAAAGCATTTGCTGTTGGAAAATATAAGTGTAACAGTATTTGAAAAATGATACACTTCATTTATAAAGAATGTCATGAGTTGAAATCACAAAAGAAAGCCATCCCTCAGAAATCATAAGTATGCAGTAAAGAATAGCCGGCATCAAAAGAGTTTCTATTCACCAAAACTGTTATTAATAAAATATTCAAGTTTGATATTCAAGTCTATTTTTTCGGAATTATAGGGAATTAGAGATAAAAAAAGACAGAGGATAACTATCAATTTTGAGGAGACCAATCCAGCAGATTTGACACGTTTGATTGATAATGAGGATGATGATGACCCGCAGTATTATTTTCATTATGCTTAGTTATATTAATTACATGGTAGAGACAGTACAATAAGTGACTCAACAGTTGTCTTCCGAGGCATTTTTTGTACTACCTGATTACCTGTGGATGCTATACTAATACACAAGCTCATAGCCTCGCAGGCGTAACAGAAGCGTTCGAGGTTAAAGTGAGTGTCCACCAGGGATTTGCTCTTAGCTCGCTATTATTCAATCTGGTGATGGAATATCTACCTAGAGGTATAACATCTCCATTATCATGGACAATGCTATATGCTAATGACATTGTTTTAGCCGCTGATACCGCATTTGATTTGCAGGAACTATTAAATACGCGGAGCCATGCTCTGGAAAAGTACGGTCTGAGAGTAAGCCAAGGCAAAACAGAATATCTAAAATGTCCCTTTAGTGGCATCGTATTAGCGAAAACTATCTACATCGGATCGTCAGGTGACGATTTAGATGTTGATAGGTTCGATGTAGATAGGTATTTAAACTTTTCTACTGTAGGAATAGGTATTCGTACGGTAGAAAAGTTAGGCAACCTAGGTTCGATGCTCACAACGGACGCCAACATTGACGCTGACGTGACACATAGGATTAACGTGGCTTGGGTAAAATGGTGATCACTAATAGGTGTTCTGTGCGATCCACGTATTCCCATAAAAACAAACGGTAAAGTTTATAAAACGGCAGTTCGCCCGGTGCTAATATATGTCTCCGCGTGTTGGACGATGAAAAAGACGCATGAACAAAAATTATATACCAACGAAATTAATAATGCTGAGATGGGCGGGTGGAAGTCGCATCAATAACTGATAAAATCTTTGAGAACATCGTCAGAGAACAGAGTCATAACAGAGACATATCAAAAGGCGACCATATGATACGAATTGCGTTGAATCCACCCGAGAAGAAGAGGAAGAGAGGCCACCCGCCGTCGACCTAGTGGTCAAATATAAAAAGAGACCTCAAAAAAGCCCACTTGCATGAAAAGACAACCCAAGAAAGATTAACTTCGCGTAAAAAGTGAGGAGACCCGACCCCAAATAACGGGAACAGAGACGGAAGAAGACGAAGCTTCGTGTTTAGGCGAAACCCGTTTGTTTGTTTGTTGTTAAAATTTGGTGTTACGTTTGCTGGTTCGTATGCACGCAATATTATTTTATGAATGTATGTTTTCGCGGATGCTAGCAATTTTTTTATTGATTTTCCATCTCAATGATAGATTTCTGCTAAATATTGCTTAACTCTATTAATCATGGTCTGTTCAACTTTAATTACATATTTATATTATTTTTTGGTTAACGGTAAAATGTGAATGGTGATATTATTTACGTTTCGATTGCTAACCTGACTTCTTAATATGAGGATAAAAACAAAAACAGATTGTTCCCCCTTTTGTTGTTCTAAAAATAAAATTTTCATTTTAAAAACTACTGTAAAAAATCATTACAATAGGTTTATTAGGGCAAATAAGTGATCATTTGATGAAACAAAAGAATTGTGAAGAATTTATAAAATTTATAATTGTTAGTTAACTGGTAGATAGTGGAGGTAAACAAATTACTAAGTTGCGTGCAAATAGCCAATATATTTGTACGGTTAGGGCTGAGAATCCGCCTCCTATCAGAACCACTTAGTTGTGTGGAAACAAATATGGGCAAACAAGATTCATATTTTTTTTGTTTACGGGGAACAAATTATGTTTATTGATCATTATTCTACATTAAAAAAATCAGAAGGATTAATTGTGTAAAAAATAGCTCTGAAGTGCAAACAAAAACGTTCTCAGTTCAATATAATGAAATTGTTCATTATAATGGGTTCATTATTCAACATAATCAAATTTCAATAACACTGAAGAAGAACTCCGATAAAATGCATAAAAAAAAAAAACAATTTACGTACATAATTACATTCCGCCTGAAAAGTATTTGTTAATAAAGATGCTATTTATATTTTCGCCTTTAATTTGAGCCTTTGTAAAGAATTCGGGTATTCTAAGTCTCTTCAGCGGTACCTGAGGCGCTCTACAGGACAGTGTCCAGTTGGACGACTCACATACGCCTCTACTAAAATATTTTATTTTAAATTACTTTTATAATATTTCAAATATTCATCGTTGTATGTATCATGAATATATAATAACTTTTATATATAATTAACTAATTTGACCATATATATAGTGTACAATGCGGTAAGACGTTTAGTAAACCAACAATATCCCATATGTTACGAAAACCGCAAAATCATGAAAATTTACCAGATCCTTGCTACAGCACGATTAACTGGAATGTTTGAACAATACACACACATATATACACAGCTATACACAATATTTACTATTTTAGTTCGTTTATATTGAATATCAGCAAACAACCCTTCTTGCCACAAATTCACTCGTAGGCTTAAATAACGTTACCTATGTATAGACCAGAGTTATTTATAGGTGAACAGTACAAACTTTGGCTAGTCCCTTGACAAAAAAAATAATTTAAATTGATGATGATGATTCTACCTTAATGTTCATATTATTAAAATAAATATATATTAAAGAAAAGTGAACAGTGCAATGAATTCAATCTCATGGGAACTAACCAGACTCAAACTTAATTAACTTTTCAACGTAAAACGCTATATAAATTTCAATGACGAATGCGCTGCATTTTTGTGTTGTTTTAGTATGATATTAACTCAAAATGATTAAAATTAATTTAAGAGTGTGTATACTACCGAACGATTATTTCAGTGGTTTAAGTACCTATTTTCTGAGTTGTTCTCGAGGTTTCTGGACAGTTTTGAGGTTTTCGCAAGTAGGGTGGAGATAACAGGCCTTAGTGGGACTTGGGTGGAACGGCTCCTCCGCCGAGTCTGACCACTTAAAAATGGCTCTGATTTGGCGTCCTAGGATGACTTTACGTAGTCTTAAGATCTGGCTTTGTCTGATGATCTGTTATCCTATGCAGGTTCGTCGTTCTGTCTCGTTCATTCGTTTTTATGTTAGAGCTAATTTAGGATCTTTTGTGAGAGTAGTCACCACTATAATTAATGGGCTTGATAAATTATATAATAAATTAATGGGCAATTTTGAGCTTCGGATTATGGTTTCAAATCAAGTTCGATTCTCAAACTTGTTTTAAAGGGATTTTAGGGTGTCATTTGTTTATGAATATTGTATTAAAAACCAATGAATCCTAATTTTTCTCCCTTCCTCAATCCTAATTTTTGTTCCCTTGGATAAAAGAGGATATGGAGAAAAACTTTCCTTCTGTGTTTTCACCCACACGTTAGATTGAAAGAGAAACAATTAAAATCTTACTCATAAATCCTCACTGACAAACCGTTAACACGATTTTGTTTTACAACGCAAAGCATCACAGCGCTTTGCACACGTTGAATAAAAGCCGATATGTGTACCTACTGGTGTTATCCGTTGGGTACAGAGAGCTAACTGATAACATCACTACACACTGTAACAGTGCATTCGACTTAAATAATGAAACCAAATTGTTAAAATATTTATATAAATATAGTCATGTCATTAACCCTTATATTTTGATGTTAAAGCATTGATACTATTTTTAAGGAAAACATTCAGAAAATCAATTTAACAGATTTTTTAATTATTTCGTAAAATTAATTTTTATTTTGCTAAATCCTTTTAGACGACCAAAACGGCTCAGAAATTAAGCTTTTAGAGTTTACAGTCGCAAGTTTGATTCCCACATCAGGATAAGCTCTAGGTATAAGGTATTTGTTTAGAGTCTCAGTGTCAGCCACCATTCCTCCCCGGACAAGCAACAAGATGAGGAATGTTATATTAATTGAAATTCATATATATTTATATATTTGTGTATATCTGTACGTAAGGTAAAGATGCGCGAATCCTTTATAAATTTATATGCATATTTTAAATATTGTGTGAAGAAATATGTCAAAATATACTTTATACAGTAATAGGTATTATTTTTGGGATCGAATAGAAGTAGGTATATTTTTTACACTGAAATTAAGACACTCTGTATTAATTTAATATACATTTAGCGAATGTTTCTATACTCTAGAAATACCGTGTTCATACGCGACCGCAAACAGAACTCTACTAGACTTTTAATCTCACGAGCTATGCAGTAAAACAGCTATGCTCGTTGAAAGGTTCATACAGCATGCATTTCAATTGATTACGTCCTTCTAACAATGAGTTCGACGCTGTTGTATTTAAATACACATTAATGCTTCGGTACACATTTGCAGGACGTATATTACGAACCAAAATTGTTTTTATTTGTATTTAGTTTGTAATTCACACATATTTCATTCTTAATTTTATAGATATACATTGTATTAAGTATTATCCATTTTCGAGTTTACTTCACGCATGCAATTACTGCTAGCTGCTCTGCACATCTATTCTATATATCTTCGCTCTATCTATTCAGGGAGCGTCCCACACTACGTTTGTTAAGACTCGATCTATATTTCAGCACCTTAGCAGTTATGGGTTCTTTGATGAACGTGACCAGCTCAATGTCACATCAGTTAATATCTCGAAATCTGTGTTTAGTCTTAGCAATATTCATCATTTAGAATTTTATCTACAAGAAAATGTCCGAGTAATATCAGTTTTATAGTTATGTATATAGTTCTCTTCTATAAAAGCAAAATAATAAAATAACATTATACATTCACTTTTGCCTCATGAATTGTTAAAGACCACAACAAATATTTTGTAGCAACTTTTTCAGGTGCGCGTTAATGTCCACTAGAAAGAGTTATGAGGTAAGCTAATGGTGCTATTTCCTAAGACCTTACTACGAGACTGTAGTATGCCGTGAATAATTCAAAAAACAAAATAAATTTATGTTAGATACATTTAGTAATACATTTGCATATTGTATACTAATACGAATAAGAATCTGTTATTTATTAAAATATCTATTATACTTTAATATTTTCATTTACTTATCACAATATTATAAGCTAACTTATTGGTCAAATGGTTTTAAAAAAAAACTTTAAAAAATTAGCTATTTCATAAATATTGTAGTAGTGAAAACTATCACAATAAGTGTCCAACAACGCATAAAGATTATTCGTTATTATAATTAACATGTAATCTTAGTCGTAATGACAAACTTTTTTTTAATTTTGTAACTTTTTTTTGTTAAACTTTATTTTTGAAATCATATTTCATTATTTGATTTAAAATATAATGGCCATATGAGTATAAACATATATGTAGGTACACACGTATTATATATGTTCTTACGACGATATATATTTTGAATTGTGCGCTGGCGGACACCGTTCCGAGATTAAATTGTGTATCATATTCCACAAAACAATTTTCGGAGAAGCAAGGAAAAATTCTTTTGGATGGGTGAGGAAAATTGTATACTGTTTTGTTTCAATGAGGTAAAATACATTCATAAAGTTCTACATATTCTTTTTACGCGTTGAATTTTAGATAGATCGCACTTTCAAATCTACCAGTGGATTTAAAACATCCTTTGACATACACGTTTCATGCAATTTTCTATGAAGAATGTAAAATGAAATTCAGAACGAGCTATTTTAAAATGTTGATAGTTTTATATCTTTAAACATTTTCTATTAAATCTAATATTCCCCTACCAGGTAGGAAATCTAAATGTCGTACACGTATGCTTTTACAACACATTAAGGACAAGCATAATGCTAGTAAAAAGGTCTCAAGTTCAATAACATCTCGTAAAAAGTTATTGAACTTGAGACCTTTTGTTATTTAAAAAAGAAAACACTTTGCAATTGCACGATTTGTTTCCTCAATTATCATTATTATCATCATCATTAGCCTGTGGCATTACACTGCACATAGCATGACCTACAGTTAAACACGAATGTGTTTCTGCCAGCCACGATGCGCAGATCTTTTCTTCATCTAACCTGCAAGCGTTTCACAATACGTTAGCCAAGACGCGGTCTACTGTCCAGTACTCTACACTACTAACTATTAAAGCGATTGTCGATTCTTTGACAAACTTGACTATCTAATTGCTAGTTAAATTTGCTAACTTTTACTTTTTATAAAATTCATCAAAGGAAATCCTCGCAATAAATATTAAGATTTGTGACTCACTGAATATTAACACCGAAAAATCTGTTTAGATCGCTTTGACTAATTTATAGTACGACACTGGTATACGGCATTATTTTTCTATATTTTATCATGTGTTAGGTTATCATTTTACTACTTTGATTTCATTTTACTCTTTTTCACATTGTTTGTATTTCTAGTATTATAATTTTCAAAGTAAATATATTCATCTAATATTTTTTTTATGTTAACAAAACTAGTTGCAGAACCCAGGAAATATACAAAAGATAAACTTAGGTAATATTGCCCTTACCGTTACTTTTCATATGAGATGACCTGCATGTATCACGTTGTCAGCGAAAGGTTGCTTTATGAATAAGGGATAACATTTCTGACATATGAATATAAATTATCAAGTACAAGGTAGCAATCGAGACGTTTTCTTTTTACGTTTTATATTTGTTTTATAATATTGCATTTGGAAAGTTTATTAAGAGCAAAGCATTGAATACTCATCAGTAATGGATCCGATACACGACACACAACATAGGGTATTTAGTAAGATGGAATCTGACCAACTATTCTGTTTATTGAAAATGCTATTTGTTAAATTTGTGAATGATTTCATTACATTATTTATTTTGTGTTTTATTAATGGTGCAGAAAAATAAGGTCTTTCTTATTTCACTCTAAAGAAAGCTAAGTAATAACTAAAAATAATAATATGTAAAACTGTATTTATGATTTTATGACTGGTAGAGAATGTCTTCTAAAATAAATTCTGCTACAATTAACAGTACTTCAGAACTAGTTGAAGCGCTGTTGATTGCAGTATAAATGTTGGCCCTCTGATTCTCGACTTACCAAACATTACGTAGTAGCAAAACTTCTACGATATCTTATTCGAAAATATAGTATTTCCAGCACAGAACAGAAATTTACACGCAGCATAGCTATCCTACATTAAAAATGTGTATTATGTGAAATTTAAAGAAAATTTTAAGATTTATTTGTGTAAAGAATAATATTTTTTCTTAAACTTATTACATAATAATAAAAAGAATAATATAAATACATAAATCAAAATCCTTCTGCTAATATTATACTATATAGAAAGTTTGAGTTCTACAACTCAAACTTCGATATAGTATGCTTTGGATCACTACTCTTACTATTAAAACTAAAAAGGTATTAATATCTATCAGATACTTCTGAATATATAACGAAGGTTAACTTAAAGTTAATCTAATATGAAAGAAAATATTATTAAATATTTTATTAATTCAGAATTAAATTACCAAATGCTCAAAATACTTGTAAAATAGTATGGCTTACAAAAGTGATAGGCTGTAAGAAAGGCAAATGTATAGGCGGGAGGATACGAATTATTACACTATCCTTCGCTAGTGTTAAAGTGCAAAGGCGTGTCGGGTTGGCAGACAAAGTCCAGAATCTTTGTGAACTCACTCACTGACACCCGCCGGAAAATACGTCGGTTGATGGGACCTTAATGTTTCCGGTTTGGTCGACCCACTTGTGCCAAGCATTGCCTCCTAAGTTACTTTAAATTCTCATCATTTTTGGATTTGAAATTAATAAAAGTATATATACAGTATTATAAACTTTTATCTATTTTAAATGAATTTAATATTTTTAATGGTTAGTGTAATAACCATTATTATAAATTTTAAAATCACAAATTCATCTTGTTGTTATGTATTATGTTAAAAGGCGATCAAAGAAGTATTTGATTACATTCAGTATCAGTACTATGGCTACCCACTTATATTACTCGTAAATGTAGACCATTTTGTTTCATCCTACTGTACCATACCATAGACGATATTAAAGCTATAACGCCTTTCATATTGCAGTTGTTCAAAGACCGTGGTGATTACAAAAATAAAGAATATTGTCACAAAATGAACAGGATTGTACGTGATATTTATTTAATACTTAAAAGAACATCTGGAGAAAGTCTATATTTATTTTTTAGAATTTTTTGGAATTTACATTAATATTTTATTTCTCACGCAAGACTTTGTTTGCAGCAGTCCTATACTACAGCATCCTCTCATACTTCTAAAATACGTACAGTTAATACATGAATATTATTATAAGGTAATAGAATATGAAAAATGCTTTTCTGTGCTTGTTCTATATTATTAATATAGACATCAGACTTAACCACTCAACCTTAAGGAGATATAGAGGCAACTACGCAATCAGAACGAAATAAATTAACGATACGGTGCATTTTGAAATGTTTTTATTTTGTCTGCTACGAAATTGAATTCTGTGGTTCGTTCGGTCTACGGCTTGACCACTTCATTTGTCCGACGAGTATATACTCGTATACAGTGTCTTATTTTACTTTTTTGTGTATCAGTTCACATTTTAATTTGTAAAAACACATAAAAACGCACCATTTTTTTAATTTTCTGATTTTCTAAATTTTCTACAAAGAATCCAATTAATAAAATATTTAAAATTATAAATTATGATTATATAAGAATGGAAGTTTATCTAGCACGCTTGTCCAAGGCGGGTTGGTTGGGTCTCAAACAGACTCAGAAGAAAAACTCGTAGGCCATACCTGAATAACGGAATCGACACCTGCAACCATTGACCCGATGGTAAGAGCTTCTCTGCTAAGCTAATTTGGTCGTCGAATGATAATTAACTATAGTTTTAAAATTAACACTATTTGGTAAAGGTTTCCATTTAGGAAACTATAATATATACTTTGTCAAAATTACTGTTATCTTAATAGTGGAAGAAGCATATATGAATGGGTAGGTTAGACCAGGGAATTATCACACTCTTACAGAATATCAACATTAAGTGGTAGCTCCAACTTCTTTCTTATAGTCCTATGTCCCCGAGGTGGGGCAGAGGGCGTCCACAGTGCTTCTCCATTGGGATCGATCCATCTTGAGCGACGCGCTTCACTTTAGGCCACGTCAGCCCGATGGACTTCATCTCGGCTGCTACGGAGCGCTTGGATCGACGTCACTTCCTTTTCCCTTGAGGAGTCCAATCCAGCGCCTGTCTGGGAATGTGATCGGGGTTTCTTCGGAGAGTATGGCATATCTAAGTCCACTTGCAGCGCAAGATTTGAAGTCCAATTGCCTCCAACTTCTTTACCCTTTCTTTATTTTTTCTTCTACTTCTGCTACTTCCTTTAATTCTTTTCAAATTCAAGCACATCCTTAATTCCTAATATAAGCAATACATTAGTAGTTGCCTTGGTGTTATAAATGTCCATGGGCGGCGGGAATTTCTTACAATTACGTGTTCCGCTTACTCGTTTGTTGTCCTCTTCACCCCCGTTTAAATTGTCGACAAAAGTCTTTATTACCTTATTACACTGATTATTTGTGTCGTTACATGTGAGAGCTCTTTAAGACTACTCTGTTTCATATGTTCAATCATATTATATATATATATATATATATATATATATATATATATATATATATATATATATATATATATATATATATATATATATATATATATATATATATATATATATATATATATATATATATATATATATATATATATATGTGTGTGTTAAAAATAAAAGTAATGGTACTTTGTTGAGACATTTTTAATTCGTATATAATAAATAAAAAGGTACCGATAAATCGGGAACAATGGATTTTTTATAACGCTTATCTTCCCTCCTGTTCCAAGTGGTATTCTTATTATGACAAAAGATGTAGGTAATTGAGTGGAGAGTTCTTTTCTTTATTTACGTTTTGTGAGCTCCTATCGACTGTCAAGTGGCTGTGTAAGACTGACTGGGGGGATTTCAATATTGAGTTTCAGAAAAAATAAACTGATTATTGGTATATTTTTATAAAATCGTTTTGTTTTTAATAATAAGTAAGTAAGCGTGAAGCTAATATAGTCGGGGAAACGTGGTTTGTGACTTTAATTTTAAACCTCTTCTCTTAGTGCAAGTTGAGAATACGCATATTAAGAATCATTTGATAAAGTAAGAACTAAAAAAAATAAAAAACTAACACAGAACCTGCATTTCATTTATATATTTTAATTATCATAATAAATATTTTGATACTTTTAATCGATTTATGGTGCTCCCTGTTTCATTCTCTTTGAACATTAACTGGAACCGAGATCAATAGCCACGCAAAGCTCACGTACGCTTTGATGTTAAGTAAAAATGATGCGAATAAACTGCAAGCACGATATGAATACCAAATATTGATGCTGCGGTAATCAAAAATGATATAAGATTGTTTTATATTTTTTATAAAAGCAACAGGCAAACGAGCAATTGGGTTACCTGGTGATAAGCAACCACCACCGCCCATGCACGTCTGCCTACCTTGATTTAAATAGAGAAGGAAGTAATGGAAAGGGGAGATGGTAATAAAGAATGGGTAAAGGAATTGTGCCTCTGGATACCTGCACTCATCAAACGAATTGCGTAAACAGTAAAATCCTATCATTTGAAGCTTATATTCTGTGAGGGTTAGATACCTCTAGTCGAGCCGACTTATTCGTGGTTCCGTGGCTTCTTGGCATTCTTCAGCTATTAAGATATTAATATAACCAAATATATAAAAACATATGTTTTCTTTTCCCGTATAGTTATTCCTAAACTTTTCATCCAATTTTTTTAGAGACAGGAAGGCAAGGGATAGCTGTCGTATTCATAGCTGTCATATGTTCAACTATTGTATTACACAATGGTTGACGCAGGAGTTCTTAGATAGAAAATGTACTCATATGGACTTACGAACTTTGATAATACGATATGTTTTCTACGTAATAGCATACAAATTCTTTCTTTCTTTATCGGAAGTTACAAGGTATTCTAAGTAACAGCTAATTGTTAATAAATATTTACCGTGTCAAGCGGCAACAGCCTATTACCTAATAGATTAAGAATTGTGATGCGATGTGATAAGCTCGTGGATTCAAATGTTCCTTCCATTGGACTATTGCCATAGTAGTAATATTTTAATACAAGCATTTTTTGCGCAGTTGTGTTATCTAATGAGGTTGTTTTAATATTAAATATACATTGTTACAAAAAATTGAGAAATGAGTAAAGCGTATAAAACAATTATTATTTTGCACAAACATTTTTAGCAAATTAATATAGTAATCTTGGCTGAAAATTTTCGTTTTAATTTTGGTTAGTATGTATTATATGTATAGGGTTATTTTCTATATAAATAATTGTTATGGGTGGCGTTGTATTGGTGATAGTCAGTAAGTTAGTAAGGATGCTTCATGGAGTATTAACTGTCTAGTTTCACGAAAGATAAGTAAATGATTTATCGAATTTTAGAATTAAATAAAATAATTAAAAGAAACGAGTTTCATAGTTACATTTTTATGAATATAAATACAGTTTAATTTTACTAGGTATTCAGAATTATTAAGTAATTTCAAAAAATATTTTGCTGGGTTTTCATTACAAAAATTAAGTAAGAATAAGATATTTTAAATTACAATACATTTATTTTCCGAGATATGCAATAAAAACTAGGGCCGATGTAACTGTACCTACGTTCGTTTTCTTGGTTCCGGGCTACAGATAAACCGCTTCCTTTTTCCTTTTCCTGTCCCATTGCCTAACATTGTATATGAGACTCAAAAACCGTAACAATGTTAATATTTGTAGGGTTTTAAACTGCATTTTATATTCATTTATTTTTTATTCTTTTGGTTGTTATATGTCCAACTGCTGAGCATGGACCTTCACATTTTTGGAGGAATGGACATTAATATGCTACCAAGAAGGATTGACTGCACATCCAAAGTTAGAATAGCCTGCATATCTTAGACATACTCATCTTGATGCAGGAATTAAACGCGCGAGCATTGACTTTCAGGCAGTCACTTTACGACCTATTGTTATATTTTCATTTAAACAATATGTTTAAGTTCTTAATTTACAATACGTTTTACTATATATATATATATATATATATATATATATATATATATATATATATATATATATATATATATATATATATATATATATATATATATATATATATATATATATATATATATATATATATATATATATGTATGTAGTATGCAATTAATGATACATTTGAAGTATATTGGGGAATTTCTACTTCTTCTTTCTTTAATAACAAGTCCAATAACTTAAAACGTCGAACCAAGAGAAATTACGTAAACTAACAAGTTTGCCGCAAGTTGTTTGTTGTGTTATCAGCACTGTGCCAAATGGTTTGCATCTCAGAGTTACTAAACTTGCGCTGGATGTTAACAAAACCCTATAAATGTGAATTCATTGCGTACAATTAAACTTATTTCATTTAAGGTGTTTAAGATTTAAACAAGACATTATATAGACATTAGAAATAAATTTTAAAATAAAGCCATACTTACAATATTGGCCACAAGTATTAGGCACCTAACAAATTTCTAAGTTACATGTGTTTAGGGTAACAAATACGAGTGGTTTTGTTGTTTTCTTTCTTGCATTGTCTAGTAATAGCACATAAGATTAATATTTAATGGTTCCACCCTTTGCTTTAATTATATATTTTTATGTGGACAGTCAAAAGTTTTACTTAGCTAAGATCCGCGACAAGCAAAACAATAACAGAAAATTAATAATCTGTGTTTTTCTGCTGGATAAAGTGGATTTATTTCGAACTTAAACCAAAAACTTACCGAAAATCGTCCATGAATTCTTAACTTGGTGGGTGGAGAATTCATGTAGTACACATTAGCACTTTTTTATCTTGTAAACGACACGTGTTTTGCCCCATCATGAAGCATCTTCAGGTATAGTAGACTCTACGGAAAACAACCGAAAAGTGACCCGCCATTATTCCGTAGAGTCTACTAGTTTTTTATTTTTATGGGATAGGAGGGCATCCGAGCAAGCGTGTCGCCTGATGAAAGCAATCAACGCCGCCCATGGACAACTGCGACACCGCAGGAGTCGCGGAAGCATTGCCGGCCTTTTAGGTATCTATAGGCTTGTCTTTTGAAGGTTCCAATGTCTAAAAGAAAGAAGAAAGAACTATACCTGAAGATGCCTCGTGTTGGGGCGAAACACGTGTCGTTTACAAGATGGAAAAGTGGTAATGTGTGTTTGATGTTGTGTGTAGTGGTTGGTGGATGGAAAATTCATGGCCGATTTTTGGTAAGTTTTTGGTTTAAGTTCCAAATAAATCCACTACATCCAGCAGAAAAACACACATTATTGGTTTTCTGTTATTGTTTTGCTTGTCGTGGATCTTAGCTAAGTAAAACTTTTGATTTTCCACATAGTGATAGATTTCCGCAAAGTAACGCCTGACTCCATTAATAATCTTATACATTTATAATATTTTATAAGTTGCACGTGCTTTATGTGGGGTTTCCAATACTTTTTGCCCAGGCTGTATATAT